>OZ024742.1:337786156-337801156 GCA_964016885.1 Eledone cirrhosa | reverse complement strand
GGTCATCAGCATACAGGAGTTCCCATGGGCATCCGGTCTTAAACTCCTCCGTTATTGCCTGCAGGACTATGATGAACAGGAGAGGGCTAAGAACAGAGCCCTGGTGGACCCCAACCTGTACGCTAAATTCCTCGCTATACTCATTGCCAATCCTAACTTTGCTGACTGCTCCCCTATACATGGCTTGTACCGCTTTCACAAGCCATTCATCTACTCCTAGTTTTCTAAGAGCCCACCAGATTACTGCACGTGGAACTCTGTCAAAGGCTTTCTCAAGGTCGACAAATGCCAAGTAGAGTGGCTTACTTTTAGCTAGGTACTTTTCCTGTAATTGCCTCACAAGGAAGAGCGCATCAGTGGTGCCTTTCCCTGGAACAAACCCAAATTGCATCTCGTCTATATTCACCCGGTCCCTAATCAGCTGTGCTATAACTCTTTCTGTTACTTTCATGACCTGGTCCATCAACTTTATACCTCTATAGTTTCCTCTATCTAGTGCATCGCCTTTACCTTTGTAGCAGTTGACAATGATGCTACTGCACCAATCTTTTGGTATGGCCCCCTCTAGTATTACCTGGTTAACGATACGTGTGGTTATAGTGTGACCTACAGACCCAGATGCCTTCAGCATCTCGGCAGCTATACCCGATGGACCGGTTGCCTTCCCTATCTTCATATCTCTGATTGCCTTACTTACTACGCTGCCGCTGACTTGTACTGCTGGTCCCTCTATAGGGTCTACGTGGGGTAGGGTCTCTTCTTCCCATGCATTCTCCTCATTTAGTAATCTATCATAATGACTCTTCCATGCATCTTTCTTCTCAGCACTTGTGAGGGCAAGCTCACCTTTATCATTCCGGATACACTTCTCTCCAATGACATCACAACTATCTCTGACACACTGCCTCGCAATCTTGAATACCTCCTGTTTCTGGTCCTCACGTTGTAAAACATGCTTGAATTTTCTATCCTCTGCTTCCCTCCTAGCTAAGTATACTTGTCGCCTAGCTTCCCTCTTGGTCTCTATGTAATGTACCCTGCTCCCCCCGTTCTTCCATTCTTTCCATGCCTGTCTCTTGGCCTTGACTGCTTCATCTACCTTATTGTTCCACCACCAAGTCACTCTCCTCCTGCTTGAGGTCTTACTCCAGCCACAAACCTCATCCGTCGCCTCTAGTAAGTTATTTTTTAGGAACTCCCAGTTCTCTTCTACGTTAAATGTCTCTATCTGTTCTTCTTTACTGTCGTAGGCGTTGAGTAAAATATCTTTAAATCTGTTACTGGTTGAGGGGACTTTCAGCTTCCAGATCTTTCTTCTCCAGGTTGGCCTCTGTTTCAGGGCTCGTCTAGTTCTGACCGTGAGGTCGCTGACAACTAAGCTATGTTGGGATGTACATTCCTCACTAGGGAAGGCTTTTGTGTTTACGACCGTCCATCTGTCACGTCCTCTGATGAGGATAAAATCTAACTGACTAGAGTGCTCCCCTGATCTATAGGTGATCAGGTGGTTGTCGGGTTTTTTAAAGTTTGTGTTACATATCGACATGTCATTGGCGTCGCAGAATTCTAGAAGTCTGAATCCTTCCTCATTCCTTGTGCCAACTCCATGGCCTCCATGTACTCTATCGAAGCCGTCGCAGTGTTTACCTACGTGTCCGTTAAAATCTCCTGCAATGATTAGGAAGTCCTTGTCGTCTGTTAGAGCAGTAGTGTGTATTAGGGACTCGTAAAACCTATCCTTAAGTTCGTCTGGCAGCCCCGATTGGGGTGCGTAAGCTGATATTATTGTGGTAATTGTCTTATTCAGGACTAGTCTGAGTTTAATGATTCTTGCATTTACCCTGTACACTGAGATTACTTTATCTACCCACTTGTCAGCTAATAGTATACCTACACCACCCATCCCATCGTCATTTCCCACCCAGAAAAATTTGTAGCACTGGCTTTTTCCTACAAGGACTCTAGCAGACCCTCCTCTCCATCTAGTCTCTTGCACACAGCATACATCAACTTCCTTTCGCTCTAGCATTTCTACGATTTCTCCTGCTCTTCCTTTCATTGAGCCTACATTGATGGTACCAACTCGGAGTTTTGGGCATTTGTCGACACTCGTAGGGGAGGGTCTCTGGGTTGGCGCTTCACGTGGGTGCTTGGTAGCTCGCAGATTCATATTTCATCTATTGATTCAGAGTTGCTCGTGTATTCCCAGCTCATCCATCCCTAACGGTGGGAAAATTGAGGGCTAGAAGGACAGTGGTGGTGGGGTAATGGCAGGGTGTGTTGGGATGCGCCAGAGGAGGAGAGAGTTAGTTAGGCAGGTAGTAGCAGCAGCAGCAGTGGAAATGGCATGCTAGGTTTGATTGGTCGAATTGACTATGGTGGTGTGTGGGGGTGGGGGGGAGGGAAATTGTGAGGTAGGAACTGAGGGTCGCATGGTAAATATCCAAGTTAATACTACATCAGTAAAATTAACAATAATAACGTCATGAAAAAAGCTACTAAGAGAAACCCTCGAAAATTTATCGCTAATACAGCAGGGAAAATTTAACGCTAATACAGCAGGGAACATCATAATATTAACGACATGAAAAAGCTACTAAGAGAAACCCTCGAAAATTTATCGCTAATACAGCAGGGAAAATTTAACGCTAATACAGCAGGGAACATCATAATATTAACGACAATATGTAGGCTAAAATACCTTCGTAGATTAGGTGGATGGCTGGCTGGGAAAATTTGAGTCAGCTCTAGTGGTACATTTTAGCAGAGAAGAATGGCAAAGTGTCTTATCTCTTCAATATTTTCAGATTGAATGAATTAGGTTAAAGACAGGGTAGTAAGCCTTAAAGAAGTGCATAGAGGGGGGGGGGGTAGGAACTGAGGGTCGCATGGTAAATAACTGAGAGAGATACAATAGGATTAGAATACCGCATGGTAAATATCCAAGTTAATAAGTTAATACTACATCAGTAAAATTAACAATAATAACGTCATGAAAAAAGCTACTAAGAGAAACCCTCGAAAATTTATCGCTAATACAGCAGGGAAAATTTAACGCTAATACAGCAGGGAACATCATAATATTAACGACATGAAAAAGCTACTAAGAGAAACCCTCGAAAATTTATCGCTAATACAGCAGGGAAAATTTAACGCTAATACAGCAGGGAACATCATAATATTAACGACATGAAAAAGCTACTAAGAGAAACCCTCGAAAATTTATCGCTAATACAGCAGGGAAAATTTAACGCTAATACAGCAGGGAACATCATAATATTAACGACATGAAAAAGCTACTAAGAGAAACCCTCGAAAATTTATCGCTAATACAGCAGGGAAAATTTAACGCTAATACAGCAGGGAACATCATAATATTAACGACATGAAAAAGCTACTAAGAGAAACCCTCGAAAATTTATCGCTAATACAGCAGGGAAAATTTAACGCTAATACAGCAGGGAACATCATAATATTAACGACATGAAAAAGCTACTAAGAGAAACCCTCGAAAATTTATCGCTAATACAGCAGGGAAAATTTAACGCTAATACAGCAGGGAACATCATAATATTAACGACATGAAAAAGCTACTAAGAGAAACCCTCGAAAATTTATCGCTAATACAGCAGGGAAAATTTAACGCTAATACAGCAGGGAACATCATAATATTAACGACATGAAAAAGCTACTAAGAGAAACCCTCGAAAATTTATCGCTAATACAGCAGGGAAAATTTAACGCTAATACAGCAGGGAACATCATAATATTAACGACAATATGTAGGCTAAAATACCTTCGTAGATTAGGTGGATGGCTGGCTGGGAAAATTTGAGTCAGCTCTAGTGGTACATTTTAGCAGAGAAGAATGGCAAAGTGTCTTATCTCTTCAATATTTTCAGATTGAATGAATTAGGTTAAAGACAGGGTAGTAAGCCTTAAAGAAGTGCATAGAGGGGGGGGGTAGGAACTGAGGGTCGCATGGTAAATAACTGAGAGAGATACAATAGGATTAGAATACCGCATGGTAAATATCCAAGTTAATAAGTTAATACTACATCAGTAAAATTAACAATAATAACGTCATGAAAAAAGCTACTAAGAGAAACCCTCGAAAATTTATCGCTAATACAGCAGGGAAAATTTAACGCTAATACAGCAGGGAACATCATAATATTAACGACATGAAAAAGCTACTAAGAGAAACCCTCGAAAATTTATCGCTAATACAGCAGGGAAAATTTAACGCTAATACAGCAGGGAACATCATAATATTAACGACATGAAAAAGCTACTAAGAGAAACCCTCGAAAATTTATCGCTAATACAGCAGGGAAAATTTAACGCTAATACAGCAGGGAACATCATAATATTAACGACATGAAAAAGCTACTAAGAGAAACCCTCGAAAATTTATCGCTAATACAGCAGGGAAAATTTAACGCTAATACAGCAGGGAACATCATAATATTAACGACAATATGTAGGCTAAAATACCTTCGTAGATTAGGTGGATGGCTGGCTGGGAAAATTTGAGTCAGCTCTAGTGGTACATTTTAGCAGAGAAGAATGGCAAAGTGTCTTATCTCTTCAATATTTTCAGATTGAATGAATTAGGTTAAAGACAGGGTAGTAAGCCTTAAAGAAGTGCATAGAGGGGGGGGGGTAGGAACTGAGGGTCGCATGGTAAATAACTGAGAGAGATACAATAGGATTAGAATACCGCATGGTAAATATCCAAGTTAATAAGTTAATACTACATCAGTAAAATTAACAATAATAACGTCATGAAAAAAGCTACTAAGAGAAACCCTCGAAAATTTATCGCTAATACAGCAGGGAAAATTTAACGCTAATACAGCAGGGAACATCATAATATTAACGACATGAAAAAGCTACTAAGAGAAACCCTCGAAAATTTATCGCTAATACAGCAGGGAAAATTTAACGCTAATACAGCAGGGAACATCATAATATTAACGACATGAAAAAGCTACTAAGAGAAACCCTCGAAAATTTATCGCTAATACAGCAGGGAAAATTTAACGCTAATACAGCAGGGAACATCATAATATTAACGACAATATGTAGGCTAAAATACCTTCGTAGATTAGGTGGATGGCTGGCTGGGAAAATTTGAGTCAGCTCTAGTGGTACATTTTAGCAGAGAAGAATGGCAAAGTGTCTTATCTCTTCAATATTTTCAGATTGAATGAATTAGGTTAAAGACAGGGTAGTAAGCCTTAAAGAAGTGCATAGAGGGGGGGGGGGGGTAGGAACTGAGGGTCGCATGGTAAATAACTGAGAGAGATACAATAGGATTAGAATACCGCATGGTAAATATCCAAGTTAATAAGTTAATACTACATCAGTAAAATTAACAATAATAACGTCATGAAAAAAGCTACTAAGAGAAACCCTCGAAAATTTATCGCTAATACAGCAGGGAAAATTTAACGCTAATACAGCAGGGAACATCATAATATTAACGACATGAAAAAGCTACTAAGAGAAACCCTCGAAAATTTATCGCTAATACAGCAGGGAAAATTTAACGCTAATACAGCAGGGAACATCATAATATTAACGACATGAAAAAGCTACTAAGAGAAACCCTCGAAAATTTATCGCTAATACAGCAGGGAAAATTTAACGCTAATACAGCAGGTAACATCATAATATTAACGACATGAAAAAGCTACTAAGAGAAACCCTCGAAAATTTATCGCTAATACAGCAGGGAAAATTTAACGCTAATACAGCAGGGAACATCATAATATTAACGACAATATGTAGGCTAAAATACCTTCGTAGATTAGGTGGATGGCTGGCTGGGAAAATTTGAGTCAGCTCTAGTGGTACATTTTAGCAGAGAAGAATGGCAAAGTGTCTTATCTCTTCAATATTTTCAGATTGAATGAATTAGGTTAAAGACAGGGTAGTAAGCCTTAAAGAAGTGCATAGAGGGGGGGGGGTAGGAAATGGGGGTCGCATGGTAAATAACTGAGAGAGATACAATAGGATTAGAATACCGCATGGTAAATATCCAAGTTAATAAGTTAATACTACATCAGTAAAATTAACAATAATAACGTCATGAAAAAAGCTACTAAGAGAAACCCTCGAAAATTTATCGCTAATACAGCAGGGAACATCATAATATTAACGACATGAAAAAGCTACTAAGAGAAACCCTCGAAAATTTATCGCTAATACAGCAGGGAAAATTTAACGCTAATACAGCAGGGAACATCATAATATTAACGACATGAAAAAGCTACTAAGAGAAACCCTCGAAAATTTATCGCTAATACAGCAGGGAAAATTTAACGCTAATACAGCAGGGAACATCATAATATTAACGACATGAAAAAGCTACTAAGAGAAACCCTCGAAAATTTATCGCTAATACAGCAGGGAAAATTTAACGCTAATACAGCAGGGAACATCATAATATTAACGACATGAAAAAGCTACTAAGAGAAACCCTCGAAAATTTATCGCTAATACAGCAGGGAAAATTTAACGCTAATACAGCAGGGAACATCATAATATTAACGACATGAAAAAGCTACTAAGAGAAACCCTCGAAAATTTATCGCTAATACAGCAGGGAAAATTTAACGCTAATACAGCAGGGAACATCATAATATTAACGACATGAAAAAGCTACTAAGAGAAACCCTCGAAAATTTATCGCTAATACAGCAGGGAAAATTTAACGCTAATACAGCAGGGAACATCATAATATTAACGACAATATGTAGGCTAAAATACCTTCGTAGATTAGGTGGATGGCTGGCTGGGAAAATTTGAGTCAGCTCTAGTGGTACATTTTAGCAGAGAAGAATGGCAAAGTGTCTTATCTCTTCAATATTTTCAGATTGAATGAATTAGGTTAAAGACAGGGTAGTAAGCCTTAAAGAAGTGCATAGAGGGGGGGGGGGTAGGAACTGAGGGTCGCATGGTAAATAACTGAGAGAGATACAATAGGATTAGAATACCGCATGGTAAATATCCAAGTTAATAAGTTAATACTACATCAGTAAAATTAACAATAATAACGTCATGAAAAAAGCTACTAAGAGAAACCCTCGAAAATTTATCGCTAATACAGCAGGGAAAATTTAACGCTAATACAGCAGGGAACATCATAATATTAACGACATGAAAAAGCTACTAAGAGAAACCCTCGAAAATTTATCGCTAATACAGCAGGGAAAATTTAACGCTAATACAGCAGGGAACATCATAATATTAACGACAATATGTAGGCTAAAATACCTTCGTAGATTAGGTGGATGGCTGGCTGGGAAAATTTGAGTCAGCTCTAGTGGTACATTTTAGCAGAGAAGAATGGCAAAGTGTCTTATCTCTTCAATATTTTCAGATTGAATGAATTAGGTTAAAGACAGGGTAGTAAGCCTTAAAGAAGTGCATAGAGGGGGGGGGGGGGGGGGTAGGAACTGGGGGTCGCATGGTAAATAACTGAGAGAGATACAATAGGATTAGAATACCGCATGGTAAATATCCAAGTTAATAAGTTAATACTACATCAGTAAAATTAACAATAATAACGTCATGAAAAAAGCTACTAAGAGAAACCCTCGAAAATTTATCGCTAATACAGCAGGGAAAATTTAACGCTAATACAGCAGGGAACATCATAATATTAACGACATGAAAAAGCTACTAAGAGAAACCCTCGAAAATTTATCGCTAATACAGCAGGGAAAATTTAACGCTAATACAGCAGGGAACATCATAATATTAACGACATGAAAAAGCTACTAAGAGAAACCCTCGAAAATTTATCGCTAATACAGCAGGGAAAATTTAACGCTAATACAGCAGGGAACATCATAATATTAACGACATGAAAAAGCTACTAAGAGAAACCCTCGAAAATTTATCGCTAATACAGCAGGGAAAATTTAACGCTAATACAGCAGGGAACATCATAATATTAACGACATGAAAAAGCTACTAAGAGAAACCCTCGAAAATTTATCGCTAATACAGCAGGGAAAATTTAACGCTAATACAGCAGGGAACATCATAATATTAACGACAATATGTAGGCTAAAATACCTTCGTAGATTAGGTGGATGGCTGGCTGGGAAAATTTGAGTCAGCTCTAGTGGTACATTTTAGCAGAGAAGAATGGCAAAGTGTCTTATCTCTTCAATATTTTCAGATTGAATGAATTAGGTTAAAGACAGGGTAGTAAGCCTTAAAGAAGTGCATAGAGGGGGGGGGGGGGTAGGAACTGAGGGTCGCATGGTAAATAACTGAGAGAGATACAATAGGATTAGAATACCGCATGGTAAATATCCAAGTTAATAAGTTAATACTACATCAGTAAAATTAACAATAATAACGTCATGAAAAAAGCTACTAAGAGAAACCCTCGAAAATTTATCGCTAATACAGCAGGGAAAATTTAACGCTAATACAGCAGGGAACATCATAATATTAACGACATGAAAAAGCTACTAAGAGAAACCCTCGAAAATTTATCGCTAATACAGCAGGGAAAATTTAACGCTAATACAGCAGGGAACATCATAATATTAACGACATGAAAAAGCTACTAAGAGAAACCCTCGAAAATTTATCGCTAATACAGCAGGGAAAATTTAACGCTAATACAGCAGGGAACATCATAATATTAACGACATGAAAAAGCTACTAAGAGAAACCCTCGAAAATTTATCGCTAATACAGCAGGGAAAATTTAACGCTAATACAGCAGGGAACATCATAATATTAACGACATGAAAAAGCTACTAAGAGAAACCCTCGAAAATTTATCGCTAATACAGCAGGGAAAATTTAACGCTAATACAGCAGGGAACATCATAATATTAACGACATGAAAAAGCTACTAAGAGAAACCCTCGAAAATTTATCGCTAATACAGCAGGGAAAATTTAACGCTAATACAGCAGGGAACATCATAATATTAACGACATGAAAAAGCTACTAAGAGAAACCCTCGAAAATTTATCGCTAATACAGCAGGGAAAATTTAACGCTAATACAGCAGGGAACATCATAATATTAACGACATGAAAAAGCTACTAAGAGAAACCCTCGAAAATTTATCGCTAATACAGCAGGGAAAATTTAACGCTAATACAGCAGGGAACATCATAATATTAACGACAATATGTAGGCTAAAATACCTTCGTAGATTAGGTGGATGGCTGGCTGGGAAAATTTGAGTCAGCTCTAGTGGTACATTTTAGCAGAGAAGAATGGCAAAGTGTCTTATCTCTTCAATATTTTCAGATTGAATGAATTAGGTTAAAGACAGGGTAGTAAGCCTTAAAGAAGTGCATAGAGGGGGGGGGTAGGAACTGAGGGTCGCATGGTAAATAACTGAGAGAGATACAATAGGATTAGAATACCGCATGGTAAATATCCAAGTTAATAAGTTAATACTACATCAGTAAAATTAACAATAATAACGTCATGAAAAAAGCTACTAAGAGAAACCCTCGAAAATTTATCGCTAATACAGCAGGGAAAATTTAACGCTAATACAGCAGGGAACATCATAATATTAACGACATGAAAAAGCTACTAAGAGAAACCCTCGAAAATTTATCGCTAATACAGCAGGGAAAATTTAACGCTAATACAGCAGGGAACATCATAATATTAACGACATGAAAAAGCTACTAAGAGAAACCCTCGAAAATTTATCGCTAATACAGCAGGGAAAATTTAACGCTAATACAGCAGGGAACATCATAATATTAACGACATGAAAAAGCTACTAAGAGAAACCCTCGAAAATTTATCGCTAATACAGCAGGGAAAATTTAACGCTAATACAGCAGGGAACATCATAATATTAACGACAATATGTAGGCTAAAATACCTTCGTAGATTAGGTGGATGGCTGGCTGGGAAAATTTGAGTCAGCTCTAGTGGTACATTTTAGCAGAGAAGAATGGCAAAGTGTCTTATCTCTTCAATATTAACAGTTTTATAGATAAATAGATTCGACATACCGTTATAACACCGACTTCCATTTGAAGAGGTTTAAGCTGGCAGTCATTTATCTATAAAACTGTTTATATTGTATTTTGTCTGAGGAAGGCATAGCATATTGTTAATATGATATCCCCGAAATATATATAATGAAATAAATATGGTTTTATAAATATAGTTTCCATTTATTAAATATTGTGAATATACTCCAAATATTTGTCGAGTGCTTTTATATCAGTTATAAATATTTACTAGTTGTAACCCAACAATTTTAAATATAACTTTCCATTTATGTATATATATATATATTTATGTATATATATATGTATATACGTGTATATATGTGTATATATGTATATATGTGTGTATATGTATATATGTGTGTATATGTATATATGTATATATATGTATATATATATATATATATGTATATTTGTATATCATCATCATCAACGTTTAACGTCCGTGTTCCACGCTTGCATGGTTTTGGACGGGGGTATATATACATACATACATACATATATATATATACATACATACATATATACATACATACATACATACATACATACATACATATATATATACATACATCATCATCATCATCATCATCATCAGGTTTAGCGTCCGTGTTCCACGCTTGCATGGGTTTGGACGGGGGTTTTCCCACTTGAGGCAAGAGTGGTTGTCTAGCTCGCATAGGACTGTCTGGCGGGTTTTCTACAGTTGGATGCCCTTCCTAACACCAACCACATTTACAGTGTGGGGCTGGGAGGTTTTTACCGTGTTGCCTACACGGCCACATTACAGCGTGGACTGTCTGGCGGGTTTTCTACAGCTGGATGCCCTTCCTAACACCAACCACATTTACAGTGTGGGGCTGGGAGGTTTTTACCGTGTTGCCTACACGGCCACATTTACAGCGTGGACTGTGTGTTTTTTGTCGTGACACCTACACGATCTCATTTGTTTCGGCCTGGATGTTGTGGGACCAACATAACTTTACATTGAAAGGGGCGGTGTGGGTGGGGTGGAGGTGGTGGGACGGGGGTGTGTTTTGATAGAGGTGCCTACTGACTGTAGTAGGTTTTTACTTTGTATTTAGGTAAGGCGGGTCTTCTCTATTACTGAGTACCGCCAAAGGTCTCGGTCCAGTGACATTGTCTTGGAGAGGTGTAAGCGTGTGAGGTCGGAATTTATCAGCTCGTCCCATGTTTTTCTGGGTCTGCCTACTCCGTGGCTACCGTCTATCTTTATTGCCCTGCACTTTGTTATACAGCTGTCGTCTTTCATGCGCATCACGTGACCGTACCAACGTAGCCTTCTCTCGAGTAAACAACATCTGATCCCTCTTATTTCTAATTTTTTCCTTAGTTCGTTTATGCTTTGCCGTTCACGTATATTACTATTGCACATCCAGCGGAGCATGCAAGCTTCGTTCCTCTCTAGTCTGCGTATATCCTCTGCACACAATGCCCAGGTCTCACTGCCATGCAGCATTGCTGTTCGTATGCAGGCATCGTATAACCTGCCTTTCATTTTTAGGGAGAACCCTCTAGCGGCTAATAGTGGTATAAGCTCTCTGAACTTTTTCCATCCAGTTCTGACTCTAGCTACTGTACTTTCAGAGCACCCTCCCCCACTGCTGATTTTGTCACCCAGATAACGGAAGCTGTCCACTATTTCTATAGAACCCTCTGCGCAGTTGAAGGAGCTAGTATTTTGTGGGCACTTGCTGCTACTTATTGCACCAGAGCACCGGCCACATGTAAAATCTATGTTCTTAGTTAGCTTACCTGTGATCCCACTACATCTTTTATGCACCCATACTTTGCATTTGGGACATAAAATGGAGTTTCTACCTACGCCTTTCCTACACACTGAGCATGGCCATTTCCCCGATGGGACCGCCGCCTTATTTTCTTTCCTACAAACTAGAACTTTAGTCTTAGCCAGGTTAATTTTAAGGCCTTTTGATTCTAGGCCGTGCTTCCACGTTTGGAATTTCTTCTCTAGTTCGGTCATTGATTCAGCTATGAGCGTTAGATCATCTGCGTATAGGAGTTCCCATGGGCAGCCGGTCTTGAACTCCTCTGTTATAGCCTGAAGGGCAATAATAAATAGTAGGGGGCTAAGTACAGAGCCCTGATGGACACCAACTTTTACGCTAAACTCTTCACTATATTCGTTGATGCATACATACATATATATATATATACATACATATATACATACATACATACATATATATATATATACATATATATATATATATACATATATACATATACATATATATACATATGTACATATATATATATATATACATACATATATATATATATACATACATATATATATATATATATATATACATACATATATATATATATATACATACATATATATATATATATACATACATAGATATATATATATATATATATACATACATAGATATATACATATATCATCATCAACGTTTAACGTCCGTGTTCCACGCTTGCATGGTTTTGGACGGGGGTTTTCCCACTTGAGGCAAGAGTGATTGTCTTGCTCGCACAGGACTGTCTGGCAGGTTTTCTACAGTTGGATGCCCTTCCTAACACCAACCACATTTACAGTGTGGGACTGGGAGGTTTTTACCGTGTTGCCTACACGGCCACATTACAGCGTGGACTGTCTTTTTTTTGTCGTGACACCTACACGATCTCATTTGTTTCGGCCTGGATGTTGTGGCACCAACATAACTTTACATAGGAGGGGGTGGTGTGGATGGGGGTGTGGGTGGTGGGACGGGGGTGTATTTTGTTAGAGATGCCTACTGGCTGTAGTAGGTTTTACTATGTATTTAGGTAAGGCGGGTCTTCTCTATTACTGAGTACCGCCAAAGGTCTCGGTCCAGTGACATTGTCTTGGAGAGGTGTGTGTGAGGTCGGAGTTTATCAGCTCGTCCCAGGTTTTTCTATGTCTGCCTATTCCGTGGCTACCGTCTATCTTTATTGCCCTGCACCTTGTTATACAGCTATCGACTTTCATGCACATCACGTGTCCATACCAACGTAGCCTTCTCTCGAGTAAACAACATCTGATCCCTCTTATTTCTAATTTTTTCCTTAGTTCGTTTATACTTTGCCGTTCACGTATATTACTGTTACACATCCAGCGGAGCATGCAAGCTTCGTTCCTCTCTAGTCTGCGTATATCCTCTGCACACAATGCCCAGGTCTCACTGCCATGCAACATTGCTGTTCGTATGCAGGCATCATACAACCTGCCTTTCACTTTTAGGGAGAACCCTTTAGCGGCTAATAGTGGTATAAGCTCTCTGAACTTTTTCCATCCAGTTCTGACTCTAGCTACTGTACTTTCAGAGCACCCTCCCCCTCTGCTGATTTTGTCACCCAGGTAACGGAAGCTTTCCACTATTTCTATAGAGCCCTCTGCGCAGTTGAAGGAGCTAGTATTTTGTGGGCACTTGCTGCTACTTATTGCACCAGAGCACCGCCCACATGTAAAATTTATGTTCTTAGTTAGCTTACCTGTGATCCCACTACATCTTCTATGCACCCATACTTTGCATTGGGGACATAAAATGGAGTTTCTACCTACGCCTTTCCTACACACTGAGCATGGCCAATTCCCGGAAGGGACCGTCGCCTTATTTTCTTTCCTACAAACTAGAACTTTAGTCTTAGCCAGGTTAATTTTAAGTCCTTTTGATTCTAGGCCGTGCTTCCATGTTTGGAATTTCTTGTCTAGCTCGGCCATTGATTCAGCTATGAGTGTCAGGTCATCTGCGTATAGGAGTTCCCATGGGCAGCCGGTCTTGAACTCCTCTGTTATAGCCTGAAGGGCAATAATAAATAGTAGGGGGCTGAGAACAGAGCCCTGATGGAGGCCAACTTTTATGCTATACTCTTCACTATATTCGTTGTTAATTCTAACCTTGCTGACTGTTTCTTTATACATGGCTTGTATAGCTCTCACAAGCCATTCGTCGACACCTAGTTTTCTAAGGGCCCACCAGATAATGGAACGGGGGACTCAGTCGAAGGCTTTCTCCAAGTCGACAAAAGCTAAGTAGAGGGGTTTACCTTTAGCTAGGTACTTCTCCTGTAGTTGACGTACAATGAAAAGAGCGTCTGTGGTACTTTTGCCTGACACAAACCCAAACTGCATTTCATCTAGGTCAATTCTCTCTCTGATTAGTTGCGCTATTACTTTTTCCGTGACCTTCATGACCTGAAGTTATGCGTCTATAGTTACTCCTATCTAGTTATTCCTCTAGTTATCCCTCTATCTAGAGCATCTCCTTTACCCTTATAACAGTTAACGATGATGCTGCTATGCCAGACCTTCGGAACAACCCCATTCTGTACGACTTGGTTAACTATCCGGGTGACCAAGGTGTGTCCCACCGAGCCAGATGCCTTCAGCATCTCAGCAACTATTTCCGAAGGCCCAGCCGCCTTACCCGTCTTCATATCCTTGATTGCCTTACTTATTATACTACCCTCGACTAACACTGCTGGTCCCTCTATTGGGTCGATGTGGGGGAGACTGTCTTTCTCCCATTTATTCTCCTCATTTAGTAGCCTTTCATAGTAGCACTTCCAAGCTACCTTCTTATCAGCGTCGGTGATGGCAAGTACGCCGTCATCATTAAGTACACACTTCTCCCTGACAATATCACGGTTTTCCTTGACACATTGCCTAGCAATCCTGAACACCTCACGTTTTTGGTCCTCGCGTTGTAGAACATGCTTGAACTTTCTTTCCTCTGCTTCCCTTCTTGCGAAGTACACTTGTCTCCTAGCCTCCCTCCTGGCCACTTGATAGTCTTCTCTACTTCCCCCATCCCGCCATACTTTCCAAGCCTGCTTTTTGGCCTTAATTGACCCCTCCACCCTACTGTTCCACCACCATGTTACTCTCCTACTGCCTACAGGCCTGCTCGAGCCACAGACTTCGTCTGTCGCCATCAGCAGGTTTGCT
>OZ024742.1:337776156-337778656 GCA_964016885.1 Eledone cirrhosa | reverse complement strand
CACGAGTGCATTAATAATTATTAATAGTGTAGTATTATTATTATTATTATTATTATTATTACTATTATTATTACTTTTTTTTTTTTTTTTTTTTTTTTTCCCAATTCAATGATGTTCCAGAACAATGTAAACGAGATAATTGCCAATTTGGGTTCTGGAACAAAAAGGATCATTGGCAATAAGGGCAGGGGCCCCAAGTTATCACAACCTGGGCCCGCCCGTCATCGTGCCATTGTAATAGAGCCAAACAGGGCATTTAGTCTTGGCTGCTGGAACGTACGGACGCTGCTTGACAGGGATTCTTTGGAGCGTCCTGAACGAAGGACCGCTCTTGTTGCGAAGGAGCTTCGACGTTACGATCTTGACATCGTGGCTTTGTCTGAGACGAGGTTAGCTGGAGATGGTCATCTTACGGAATTTTGTGGAGAATATACATTCTTCTGGAAAGGAAGAGATGAAGGAACCAGAAGAGAGGCTGGGGTAGGATTTGCTGTTAAGACTGTACTGGTGAATAAATTGGAAGAATTCCCAGTGGGGATTAGTGAGCGTCTTATGTCCATGAGAGTTCCGCTGGACAAGGGAAGATATGCTACCCTGGTGAGTGTGTATGCTCCAACTATGAATTCTGTCGATGAGGAAAAACTGTCCTTTTACCATGCCTTGAAAGGTGTTTTAAGAAATATCCCTCAGGCAGACAAAGTCATCGTGCTTGGTGACTTTAATGCTAGAGTGGGTAGGGATTTTAACACATGGAATGTAATCGGAAGGCATGGGGTGGGAAAGTGTAACAGCAATGGTATGCTCTTGCTGCAGGTGTGTGAGGAGCTGGATCTGTGTGTTACCAACACCATGTTCCAACAAAAGAACAAATTCAAGACCACATGGATGCATCCTGCATCTAAGGAATGGCATCTTTTGGACTACGTCCTAGTCAGGATGCGTGACAGACAGGATGTGCGGTGTGTTCGTGTTCTTCGTGGAGCTGAGTGCTGGACGGACCACCGCCTGGTACGCGCAAAAGTGAATCTAATCACCAAACGTAAAATCCGGGCTCCTGGTGTTACCCTGCCCAAAAGATTGAATGCTGCTCGTCTTAAGGATAAAAATGTGAAGAGGACATTGGAAGAAGAGATGCAGGCTGCAGATCTTGGTGAGGATTGGCCGACCCTTAAAAAGTCGGTTTATGATGTAGGCAGACGTGTTCTGGGTTTGGTGCAGAGAAAACATCAGGACTGGTTTAATGAGAAAGATGTGCATATAGATGACTTGTTGGCTGATAAGAGGCGCGCTCTGTCACGCTACTTGACGGCAAGACCACAGGAGAGGAATACGTTGCATGAGGAGCTCAGGGATGTAAAATCACGTGTTAGGCGGAGTCTTTCTCAGATGAAGGATCAGTGGTGGAGTGAGAAGGCTGGTGAGATACAAACTGCGTCTGATTGCAATAACACAAAGCTGTTGTACAGTCTCTTGCGTGAGGTTTATGGACCGTCTTCTTCTCTGGTGACACCGATTCGCAGCAGGGATGGCAAAGAACTTCTTCGTGACTCACAGGGAATTCTACGAAGGTGGCGGGAGCACTTTGATGATCTTTTGAATCAGCCGTCTGTCGTCAGTGAAGATTTCCTCAATCTCATTCCGGAAAGTCCTGTGAAAGTAGCTCTCGCAGAGCCTCCGACACTTGTGGAGGTTGCAGTGGCTATTTCGAAGCTGAACAGTGGAAGATCTCCAGGTATGGATGGCATACATGCTGAGCTCCTACAATATGGTGGTGAGAGACTCCTGCAACATCTTCACTCTCTGTTTGGAGGGATATGGGCTAATGAATCCGTGCCTGAGGACTGGAGAGATGCGGTAATGGTGGTCTTGTACAAGGGAAAGGGTAACAGGAATGATTGTGGGAACTACAGAGGTATATCATTGCTTTCTGTCGTGGGGAAAGTTTTATGTAGGGTGCTTCTGGACCGTCTGCTGACACACATTGCAGATTGTGTCCTTCCTGAAAGTCAATCTGGTTTTCGTGTTGGACGCGGCACTACTGATATGATCTTCTCAGCTAGACAGCTCCAGGAGAAGTGCATTGAACAGGGCTTGGATCTGTATCAGGTTTTTGTCGATCTGACAAAGGCTTTCGATACTGTCAACAGAGATGCATTATGGAAGGTTCTCCAGAAACTTGGTTGCCCTGATAAGTTCCTTGCTTTAGTTAGGTCTTTCCATGACGACATGAAGGCTTGGGTTAATGTCGGAGGTAACATGTCGGAGCCTATCTCAGTAAAAAATGGTGTGAAACAGGGGGATATTCCAGCACCGACCCTGTTTGCCATATACTTTGCAATGGTTTTCTGTATTGCATTCAGGAATTGCGAGCATGGTGTTTACATCCGATATCGAACCTCAGGCAGCATATTTAACATCAGGCGCTTTGCTGCGAAGACAAAAGTATTTACATCAGTCATAAGAGACCTCTTGTATGCAGATGATTGCGATCTTGTAGCGC
>OZ024742.1:337666156-337761156 GCA_964016885.1 Eledone cirrhosa | reverse complement strand
GTTGAACCCAGAGTAGAAGATAGGGGATAGAACAAACAATAGAAGATAGAAATACAAAATTTGATTCAGGGATAACATTAAATGAAAAAACAATGTCTCTATTGACCAGTGGCTGCTGGTTTCTGTCCTCTGAGGCATTTTTGGACATTGCTATCTTTGACAACACTTAGCTGTTCTAGCGATGAGTTTTCTCATTTTTATATTTATTCAAATACACTCTTGCCTCATCTCGATCAGAGACAAAATTGTTTTTTCTAGGACAGACACCACAACTTGAGGTCCACTATCCCATTAATTTCTTTTGTCTTTCTATCTGTGCTGTTTATTTTATCATACACACACATCATACCAGCAGAAAAATTTATTTTTCTGTTGCAAGATCCAGCATTTTAAAATGGTACTCTCAGTTAAATTGTGCAAAACCATTTTTCTGGTTTGAGAGCTGATGAGGGTGAAGATGTGTGTGTGTGTGTAAGCTTATCTTACACATTGCCTTTTTTCCTTCTCCCACTCCCTTCTATGCAACAACACACTTCTCTTTGTCCTCTTCTTTCAATCTTTTCTATATTTCATCTGTCTGTCACCCACCTTGTAGATTGTCTCTACGTTGATCTCTGGTCCATTAGGCATTTTTGCCCATCACTGTCTTTGACAGCATTTAGTTGTTTTACCGATGAGTTTTCCTGTTTTTATATGTATGTATATATATATATATATATCATCATCATCGTTTAATGTCCATTTTCGATGCTAGCATGGGTTGGATGAGTTGCCCCATTGTGAAACAAGCCAGGTCTCATGACCACGAGTTGCTCATACAGGACTGGTTTTGGCTTGGTTTTTACGACTAGATGCCCTTCCAAACACCAACCACATTTTGAGTGTGAGCTGTGTGCTTTTTGTTGTGACACATGACCACTTTACAAGGTGTCCCAAGTGTTTTTTCCCCCTTCCTCTACACCCTTGCTTCCCCTAATTCATTTAGCCTTCCATTACTTCATTCTTTTCTCCATACCTCCCCTTTAATCATGCCCCCCCCCCCCATCTATTCCAAGGAAACTGCTTGGTTTTTCAGGCGATTTTTTTTTTTATTTATTTTTTTATTTTATTTTTTTTTTTATTTATTTTTTTGTTTTTATTTTTTTTTTATTTCATTTTTTTAATGAATGATTTCTAGTCCTGTAGAAGTCATTTCTATTCAGTACCTTTTTTAACAATGGTCACCTGTTTTCCATCGGGATCATACATATTGTGTGTATATATAAATATATGTATGTATATATATTTATGTCAGGTTGCTCTTCAGCATGGTCAGGTTGTTGGCGATTAAACCGGCAACCCCACCAAGCTTGCTTGTTGAGGAGGGTGATTTTGGACACCCTGTGGGATGAAAAACAAAGCCCGTCAAAGGGCAGAGGAACTCAGGAGAGTCAATGGCCATCCAATACAGGTTTTTTTTTTTGTGGAGCAAGAGACTGCTAGTCTTCATTAAGGCATCTCTCTAGGAGAAGGTCACTCTGATATAAAACCTGCGACATCATTTGCATCCAATGATGTAGACCAGTTCTTCTTTTTGGCAAATTCATTCTATGTTCCTCACTTAAAAAAGCTTCAAGCACAGGCATCGCTTGTTATATCTCCTTATAATATATAACCAGCAATTTCTCTGTCTGTCTGTCCGACAGTGGAAACACGTGCGCGCGTGTTTGCTATCTCTCTCTCTCTCCAGCTATCCCTCTCTTTTAGTCAGTCTGTTTCTCTCACTCTCACTCTTTCTCTTTGTAACACACTAACATTCCTCCCCTTTATCGCTGTGATGAATGGGGAGATGGAGGAGGAGAGAGTCACTGCGTCACTTCACCTCTGCCTTTCTTTCTCTCCCCTCTCACTCCCTCATTACGTACAGACATTAGGGCGGTGGATTGGCAGAATCTGTAGAGTCGGACACCATGCTTCATAGCATGGAGTTACGTCCCTTTACGGTCTGAGTTCAAATACCGCCGAGGTTAACTTTGCCTTTCATCCTCACGGGGTCGATAAAATAAAGTACCAGTAATGTACTGGGTAATTGCTGGCTTTGTGCCAAAAGTAGAAACAATTATTAGAAACATTGCTTCATTTTTACATATCTAAGCATTAGTAAAATAACTAATAATTTCAAAAGTAATTTTTCAATTCCAATTGTTATGAACAGCAAAACATTAATAATAATTTTATTCTAAGAAATATATATACATTTCTGTGTGTGTAATATATATATATAGCGGAATCAATGGCCGAGCTAGAGAAGAAATTCCAAACATGGAAGCACGGCCTAGAGTCAAAAGGACTTAAAATTAACCTGGCTAAGACCAAAGTACTAGTTTGTAGGAAAGAAAACAAGGCGGCGGTCCCTTCTGGGAAATGGTCGTGCTCGGTGTGTAGGAAAGGCGTAGGTAGAAACTCCATTTTATGTCCTAAATGCAAAGTATGGGTGCATAAAAGATGTAGTGGGATCACAGGTAAGCTAACTAAGAACATAGATTTTACATGTGGCCGGTGCTCTGGTGCAATAAGTAGCAGCAAGTGCCCACAAACTACTAGCTCTTTCAATTGCGCAGAGGGTTCTATAGAAATAGTGGACAGCTTCCGTTACCTGGGCGATAAAATCAGCAGTGGGGGAGGGTGCTCTGAAAGTACTGTAGCTAGAGTCAGAACTGGTTGGAAAAAGTTCAGAGAGCTTATACCACTATTAGCTGCTAAAGGGTTCTCACTAAAAATGAAAGGCAGGTTGTACGATGCCTGCATACGAACAGCAATGCTGCATGGCAGTGAGACCTGGGCATTGTGTGCAGAGGATATACGCAGACTAGAGAGGAACGAAGCTTGCATGCTCCGCTGGATGTGTAACAGTAATATACGTGAACGGCAAAGCATAAACGAACTAAGGAAAAAATTAGAGATAAGAGGGATCAGATGTTGTTTACTCGAGAGAAGGCTACGTTGGTATGGACACGTGATGCGCATGAAAGTCGATAGCTGTATAACAAAGTGCAGGGCAATAAAGATAGACGGTAGTCACGGAATAGGCAGACCTAGAAAAACCTGGGACGAGCTGATAAACTCCGACATCACACACTTACACCTCTCCAAGACAATGTCACTGGACCGAGACCTTTGGCGGTACTCAGTAACAGAGAAGACCCGCCTTACCTAAATATATAGTAAAACCTACTCCAGCCAGTAGGCATCTCTAACAAAATACACCCCGTCCCACTACCACCACCCCCACCCGATCCACACCACCCCGTTCTATGTAAAGTTATGTTGGTGCCGCGCCATCGAGGCCGAAACAAATGAGATCGTGTAGGTGTCACGACAAAAAAACACACAGTCCACGCTGTAATGTGGCCGTGTAGGCAACACGGTAAAAACCTCCCAGACCCACACTGTAAATGTGGTTGGTGTTAGGAAGGGCATCCAACTGTAGAAAACCTGCCAGACAGTCCTATGCGAGCAAGACAATCACTCTTGCCTCAAGTGGGACTACCCCCGTCCAAACCCATGCAAGCGTGGAACACGGACGTTAAACGTTGATGATGATGATGATGATGATACACACACAGAAATATATATACATTTCTGTGTGTGTAATATATATATATATATATATGGGCATTTCTCTGTTTGTCTGTCTGTCTGTCTGTCTGTCCTTCCCTAAAACTCAAATGTAGGTGCTACAGAAATATTACCTTCCCCTTCCTTTCTCCTCTTTGGTACTACCAAGAGAAACACTGTCGCTATAGAAACATTACCTTCCCCTCTCCACTGACTTTGGTCACTGAGGCCAAGGGAATCGCTGGTTGCTATAGACACCTTGCACAAGCCAGAAGTAACCAGTTCGAGGCGGTTCTGACTTGACACCATGCCAAGTCTACTTATAATATATAATGGGCATTTCTCTGTTTGTTTGTCTGTCTGTCCGTCTGTAAAAAATGCCAAGGAAACAAATAGACGCGGTTTCAAATCTCTATGCTTTTCAAATTCATTACATTAATCTTTATTTATACGTTTCGCTTTACGAGTGTTTCGGCTTATCATTATATATAAACGTTTCTATTTCCATCGTTTTATCGTAAACGTTTATATATTTCCATCGTTATATCATAACGTTTATATTTCCGTCACTAATCTCTTTTTCTCCTTTTTCGTTTTAACATATATTTATTTCAAAGATTTCACCGTATAGATAACATATATATTTATACATGCATAAAAGACACACCGAGAGACGGTGAACATGTGGTGCCGAAAACCATTTCTCATCCAAATCTCAACATCAGTATATACACTAGATTTGCTAGCAGAAAACCGCCCACCAGGTGGTTTCTGCTAGTCTATATATATAAAACTGAGGATGTCTGTGCGTGTGAGTTTGAATCCCTAAAACTCGAGAACCACCCAGCCAACTGTCTTCAAACTTTACACATGTAATACTTATGTTTCAGGGAGTGTTCTGAGCACATTTCAAATTTTCAATGCCCTAGGGACCGCATTAGGCGATTTAGCGATCTCTCTCTATAATTCTTAGTCTTTCTCTTTTTAGATAGATACATACATATAACGTCGCGCCCTTATAATATCTGTCTGTATGTCTGCATTACGTCACTTCCCTGAGAATGTCTGTGTGTGTGCGTCTGTGAGTTTGAATCCCTAAAACTTGAGAAGTACCCAACCGATTTTTTTCAAACTTTACATGTGTATTACTTATATTTCAGGGAGTGTCAACCTTTTGATCCCCTAGGAGAAAAACTGCATTTTTTCAGGTTTTTAGGGGTTTTTTGAGTCGCTACGTCAGACTGATTTCCTTGAAATTGTAACTATGTATTAGTCAGTCTCTTCTTCATACCGTGAGCAAAGAAAATCCAACTTTTGTATGGCCTAGGGCAGTGGTCGCCAACCTTTCTAAAACCGAGGAACCCTCTAAATATTTTTAATTCTTCACGGAACCTATACAATACAAAACTTTTCAAAAAAAATAATAAAGTATTTATTTATTTTAGTGTTTCATGCGTGTGTATGTAATCGAACACAATGGCTTTTCTGCTGCTGCGCCTCATCAGTGAGTTTAGAAAATCGAGGTTCAACACTAGTTAATGCCAGTCTCATACACTCGTCAATTGCTGACAGTTTATTCCTCTTCTTTGTGCAGATTTCCACCAACTGCGAAAACCCTTTTTCGCACAAATAGCGAGATGGGAATAAAGTCAAATACTTCAATGCAAGTTGGCTGATTTCATTAAACTCCCCAATCAAGAATAAGTCGATCCATAGTTCTTTCTTTCTGCTTTCGAATATCTCTTTCAGGTCTTCGTTTGAATTCAAATCCATCAACTGATGTAAGCATTGGGCAGGTAGTAAATTTTTACAATTTCCAGCGTCATTTTCTGACACTAACTGCTCGATCTCGGTGAACGGGTTTTTTATCCATAAATTTCCGCTAACAATATCTTTTTCCATCAAGTCAAAATAATCTGAAAAACCTGTGGAAAGCACATTTAAATGAGAAAGAATAATCTTCTTTAGATTGCTGGAGTCAAAATTTTCTCTCTTTTTAAGCTCTATTTCAAGGTTTGAAAGTAATTGTCCGATTCAATTCTTTTTATAAAGATGTTTAATTTTGATTGAAAATATGTAATAAAATTGATTGAAGTAAAAATATCTGCATTGTTACCTCGAAGACACTTATTTAGTTTGTTCAGTTCACCAAAAATGTCTACTAAATAAGCGAGTTGCACATTCCATTCATTGGTTTCTAATACACCTGCTCTTTCATCATTCTGTTTTTTTTAGAAAAACTATTATTTCTTCTCTCAGTTCAAAAACTCTCTTCATAGCATCCCCAAAAGACAGCCAACGCACATCATTGTTCAATAACAATCTATTATAATTACTTCCAGAAGATTCACAAATAGATTCAAACATTCTAGAATTTTTTGCTCTTGCATGGATCAAATTGATAATTTTGACAATGTCTTTCAGCTGGTCATTTAATATTTGAGCATCTCTGTCTTTGAATTTTTTTTAACACAAAACCTCTCGATGAATCATACAATGATTTGAAATACAATTTGGGGTCTGTTCTTTAATTTTTGCAATCAAACCAGAATTTTTACCAGTCATTGCAGCTGCTCCATCTGTTGTTATTGAAGTCAACTTGCTCCAAGATACACCATTTAAAAAAAAATACTCTTCAATTTTATTGAATATATCTTGACCTTTAGTTGTGATGTCTAATGCCAGACAAAACAAATACTCTTCTACTAATTCTTTTTTATCAAGGTCTACAAACCGTACATAGCAAATTAATTGAGCCTTGTTATTAATATCCGTAGTTTCGTCCACTTGCAGTCCAAAACATGGGCTTTTCTTTAGTGCAGTTAGTATCTGATTTTCAATATCAGAAGAAATATCAATTATCCCTCTTTTTACGGTATTTGCTGACAATGGTAACTGGCTTAATTTTTCTTTGTCCTTAATACTGCAGCTTTCAAAAAGATTCTCTGTAGCAATTTTTATACTTGGTAGAATTAACTGTTCTCCTAATGTAAATGGTTTCTTGTTTTTACCAATCAAATGTGAAATCTCAAAAGATGTTCTTGTTAAAGCTTTATTTCTATCTGACTTTTTACAAAACAAGTCATACATATTAGCTTGTGATTTTTTTAATGTTGTTTTTCAGCGAAGTAAAGTATTCCAGTGACTTGCTTTTATCATTGGTGTGATTAGTATCAAGGTGTCTTTTAAGTTTTGCAGGATTTAAACAGCTATTTGATAGAACTTTTGAACATAGCAAACACATGGGCTGATCTGGTGTATCTTTTTTAGTGTCAGCTTTTTGAAATCCATATCTAACATAATCATCACACCACTGTCTAACCTTACTGCTGGTATCTAACTTCAGCTTCTTTGCAGTAGACATCATATCAATGTTATTTATCTACAGTTAACATTTTTTAATATGACATTAATAAACAAGAGAAATTAAGTTTTTTTAATTACAAAAAGTACTTAAATTTTAGATATTTGGAAAAACTTAACTAGTTAAAAAAAATTTTAATTTTTAAAAATTGAAATTTCTCCATTTTAGGATGGCAAACATATTATTTAAAGTCTTATAATAATATTAAAATATTAGGGGTTACTGAAAAAGGTGCAAATTTATGAACAACTAGAAAAATTCTTTTTCAGAGTCCAGCACTTCCTGCATATACTACTTTAGGGTCGTATTAAATATTATTGGTAATGTAAATATATTTAAATATCCGCCATACTAAAAGGTGCAAAAAATGCAAATCAGCTGATAGTGTAGATGTGACGATGGTATTGGAAATTAATTCAGATATCTTCTATCTATTTTGACTCAAAGTTAGATATAATATAAGAAGGCTTTAGGCTGCGTTAAACATATATTAGATTGGAACAAATAAAGTTTAGTCAAATGTTTGTGGACATATATATTTATTGTATAAAGCAATTTCTCAATTGCGAATGCAGATGTCATCAAATGAATACATAATTGTGTGGCAAAGTTTATAGTGTATGCATGGAATACAAAATTACCTTTGTTAGTAGTCGAAACTTTACAGGCGTTATATTTTCTGTGCAAAATACAACAGAATGTAACGTGTTCTTATTTAGAATTGTCTGTGGAACTGGATGCATGTTGAAAACGACTAGTAAGCGAGTTCACTCAGTGAGGAAACTTTAGACGACTTTAAAGCTTTTGTGAGGGCAGCAGATTAAAACGTGTTCTCTATTGAAAACATTCTACTGAACTTACGTTGTGAGAACAGCGAACTGACCCTATCTCTTGGCTGAGAGACCTCGCTGAACTGAAGTTTTCTGTTTAAAGTTATGCTGTCATCGACCAACATTTACTTGTTCGTGATTGGTCAATTTCTAAGTTCAATTAGTGTATTATCAGTAGTAGTCAAATTCTCGGAATTCAGAAAACTATGTCTTTCCAAGAATTGATGTGAAATTGAAAGTATTCAATTTCCACGAATCTCAGAACAGTGTTTTTCTGCTAATTCAAGTGAGAAACTGAAAGTAGTGTTTTCCACGAATTGGAGTGGGGAACCTGTGTACGCTACAATAGTACTTGTTCATTTATACATTGCACCTTTAGCATTTTCTTTGCACCTTTTTCAGAAAACCCAAAATATTAATGGTAATGTAAATATTTATTTTTTTAAGGAACCCGGAGTTTGTTTTACGGAATCCATGTTGGCGACCACTGGCCTAGGGCCCGCATTAGGTGAAAAACTTCATTTTTTTCAGGTTTTTAGGGCTTTTTTGAGGGGTTACGCCTAGCCGATTTTTCACAAAATTTCAAGACATATTATGCACATAAAAAAAATTCATTTTTTTGATCCACTAGGGCCCACATCAGGTGAAAACCTGCATTTTTCCTGCTTCGTCGAGGAAAATCTTAAAGATTATCCAGCCATCAGAGTATTCGGTTTATTTTCTTTACATGCAGTTTTTCCACAATTAGGTCTGTTGGCGGCCCGCGTTCCAAAATACCTTATCCCGTGCAACGCCGGGTACCACTGTTAGTATATGATAAACTTGCGAAAATTAACAGACAACAAATGAAAGCAAGGCAAAATGAAAAACAATTTTTTAAAGTAGAAACCTGAAAAAACTATTTATATATGTATATATACATATATGTATATAAACATACATATTTATGTGTGTATATATGTATATATATATATGAATATACCTGTATATATGTATGTTTCCAAGAGATGTCAACATGAATGGACCTGTTATTTTTATCTAAAGACATTTTTTCCAATTCCAACCCGCCCATCCCCTCAATCTATCTTATTTCTCATTCTTCTGATAAACTAGCGTCCGAAACGTTAAGACCCTCTTCCTGCTATTTCAAGCGTTAACCTAATATATTCCTTCCATATACTGTACCGATTGTGTTATTTCTGTTTGCCTTTTACATAGATATATGTATGGTCACATGGTCGGGTCGTTGGCGACTAAACTGGCAACCCCACCAAGGTTTCTTGGTGAGGAGGGTGACTTTGGACATCCTGCAGGACTAAAAACAAAACCTGTCAAAGGGCAAAGCAGCTCTTAAGTTAATGGCCATCCAAAATCACCGGGAGAGATGACCCCTTAGCCTTTGTCAAGGCAGAATTCTAGGAGAAGGAAAACTCTGATATAAGACCTGCAACCCTGATGGCATCCAATGATGTTGACTTGTTCTTCTTTTTGGTAAATATCATCTTGGTTAAGAGAGTGGGACTGGCTTTGTGCAGTGCCTTTGCTCACTATAAAAGCTTCACGACACAGGCATTGCTTTATATCTGGAGATCTCTCTGCACTTGTCGTCACATGGTACCATGGGCCTAGCATTATGTGTCAATAATTGTCACAAGTGTAGTGTTTGTACCAGAGTTTTCAAGTCGCTGGCTGGACTAAAAAGTCACATTCGTTCAGTGCATCGGTAGGGGTTCTCCTACATGGATATAAAGTAGTGGCCGTACTCGAAAACGAGTTGGCAGCCACCATATATGTATGTATATGTATAAATATGTGTATGTGTATATATAAATATATGTGTGTGTGTGTATATATATATATATATATATATATATATATATATATATATATATATATATATGGAGGCACATGGCTTAGTGGTTAGAGCATTGGGCTTGCAATCGAAAGGTTGTGAGTTCAATTCTCAGACCGGGTGATGTGTTGTTTCCTTGAGCAAGACACTTTATTTCACATTGCTCCAGTTTACTCAGCTGTAGAAATGAGATGATAGGGACTGGAGTCCATATCATTCCACTGCAAAGCACCCAGCACTCACTAATGAGGATGGTGTTAGGAAGGGCATCCAGCTGTAGAAATCAAGCCAGAATCTGTTCCCGTCCCACCCTTGCAAGCAGGGAAAAGCGAACGTTAAATGATGATGATGATGATATACGTATGTATATGTGTATATATGTATGTATATGTGTGTATGTGTATGTATGTATATGTGTATGTATGTATGTATGTGTGTATGTATGTATATATGTGTATGTATGTATATATGTGTATGTATGTATATGTGTGTATGTATGTATATGTGTGTATGTATGTATATATGTGTATGTATGTATATGTGTGAGGAGGGTGATTTTGGACACCCTGCAGGACAATGGGCGGAAGAACTCATAAGAGTCAACGGCCATCCAAACGTGTGTAAATATGTACATACACATGTACATGCACGAGGACATAGAAATAGTCGGGCTGGACACCCGATAGTGCGGTTAAACCACTGAGTAAAGGACCCCTAGCCTTTGTCAAGGCATTCTTCTAGGAGAGGGCAACTCAGGAAACTTGGATAACTCCGATATAAAACATGTGGCTCAGTAGTTACCGATGATGCTGATCTTTTCTTCTTTTCGTGTTATATCTACTGTCGCTTAGAGAGTGGGATTGGCTCAGTGCACAGTCTTTCCTCACTTTAAAAAATATCTTCACGCATTGCACGATAGAATTTATTAATAATGGCATATCGTGCAATGGCCATACTCGATAACGAGGGGGCAGCCACCATATATATATGTATGTATGTGTATATATATATATATATATATATATATATATATATATATGTATGTATGGATATGTGTATATATGTATGTGTATAGGTATATATATATATATATAGATAGATAGTATTTAGAAAACGTGAGAGAAACACAAGAGCAATTCCTGCTCATCGACTGTCTTCTGTGGATCACTGATACTTCGAATACATTAAAGACAGACATATTTACATGTGTATATGTATATGGAGAAAAGAGAACCTGCTGCAGGTAACAAATTCAGAGAAATTCTACTTGATGCCTAATACATGTGGAGATGAAGACATATAACAGAGGAAAACTGGGGTTTCCTATGCTGGAAACCACAAACCAGACCTGCAAAATGGAGGGTGATGTGGTGTTGGAATGATAAGGTAGATAGAGCCATGAAAACAAAAAGACAAGCCAGGAGAAAGCAAGACCAAATATCTAGAAGAGAAGCCAGGTACCAGGTATACCTGGCAGGGGCAGAAAAGAAGTTTACACATGTTCCGTGTCATGAAGATGAAAGGCATGAAGTGTTACGGATTGTGAGACTGTGTGCTAAAGAAAATTGGGATGTGGTTGGGGAAAAGTGCATTCAAAATCATAGTGGAACACTTTCCCTATTTAATGCCAAAAAGAAATAAGCATGGAAAACTTACAATGAGGGGTTGCTGAAGAAAATAAATGGGACAGCGATGGCCTACCCCATGCAGACTCAACTCGGGGACCAGCTATAAAAGTTGACTACAGTGTGGTAGATACAGCAATTAAAGTCATGAAGGGAAGGCAGCTGGACCATCTGCTATAGCCGCTGAGATGCTAACAGCTTTGGTAGCATAGTCAGGTACATAGCTAATTAAGTAGTACAGGAAGGGGTCATACCCAATGACTGGTGCAGCAATGTAATTGTAAATTGCTACAAGGGCAAAGCAAATTCTCTAGAGAGAAGTAACAACAGAGGCATCAAGTTGTGTGCTGACCACTACAGTGTGGAGTGGACGCTTTTTGTCATGACAGCTACACGACCACTTTACAGTGAGGACTGGGGACTTGTGTGGGGATTGGAGTGGTAGATCTAGGGGCATGGCTGAGGGTGTTAGAACATCGATGGAGTGTTATGACATGAGTGAGGTATGGAGGATAAAGTGGTGCATACTAGTTGTATGCCTCAACCCATGCTACATTCTCTAAATCTGGTTTATATCGTTAATATTTTCTTATCTTCTTTCATAAATGTAATCATCAGGAAATCTTCTGAACCAGAATATTCAGTTCTGGCTTTATTCAAGCATTGCTTCCATTTTTTATTATTATCTGAAAGATTTGTCATTTATGTGTGCTTAATACCTTGACAGCCTTATATTGTTGGCAGGAAACATGGTTAAACCTGTAGCTCCTGTGTTATGGTAAAATAATAACCTATGGTAAAATAGTTGTTCCTTCACAGGATGCTGTGTATAAATTCTGCCAATCAATTCTGGAATCTCTTTACAATGATTTACATATATTATGCCAAGTGTAATATTGCAGAAAATCACTATAAAGTTTTTTTTATGCTTGGAGCTACACTTAATTTTTCTTAAAATAAACTCAGTTTTGTTGGATGGTTACATTTAAGCACCTTCTGTGTATGATTTGGATCAAACATGATTTGCTTGCTGGGTATTGGCAAACATTCAATGGCTGGATGTATTTGTTGATTTGGAAATTGAAACAATCTCC
The DNA here is from genome assembly GCA_964016885.1 of Eledone cirrhosa. Lineage (NCBI taxonomy): Eukaryota > Metazoa > Mollusca > Cephalopoda > Octopoda > Eledonidae > Eledone > Eledone cirrhosa. Next base: position 337,748,794 of record OZ024742.1, on the reverse strand, counting down.
AAAGAGCTTAAGAGGCTCCAATATTATCAACAGTTTTCATAATATGATAAAATTGCATCACATTGATTTCCATTACTAAACATCAAGAGTCAAGGCTGCTCAATCTTCTCTCTGCAGTGAAATTGTAGAAAGATGTACATCTTTGAAGTTATACTAAAGTGGTTGGTGATAGGAAGGGCATCCAACCATGGAAATCTTGCCAAACAAAAGGGTTGTGCCAAAGACATGACGACCTTTCCTGTGCACTGAGTGGAGCATTGGCCGTAAATAAAGCTAGACACAGATCCCTGGCTTGCCTGGAAGATCAGTGGCTCCGCTTCAGTACTGACTTGGTCTATGTAGACTTGCTAGCTGGGAAAGTGGATGTTAAAATGACAATGATGATGAGATATTTTACTGCTATACTTGAGGCAGGCCATTCAAAATTAATGTTTTGAACAGCGAGGAGACAAAGTGGGTGCAAGAAATTTTGACAGACAGCTTGGTCTACAAGGATAGGAATAGAGAGAGGAGATATAGACAATTGTGTTGTCTGATAGTGCTGTCAGCTTATCTCAATGACAACTTCTAATAACTACATAGAATTACTAAACTTTAACATCTTGTGGGACAAGTGGACAGATTCAACACATTATATAAGACAGAACATTTTATAAATGCCATGTGTTAAATTATAGAAAAGAAACATTTGTTTAAAACACACATATACACACTCACATTATAAATATCACATTTGTTTTCTTTCTTTTTTATACATAATCCATTTTGGGTGTTCATAATTAGATGGGACATTGTTTTGATTTGCAATGCTATAGTGACATGTTGGAACAAGTGATTCAAGCATTGTCTTTATTTTGGAAACATGAAGCTATTATAGGAAATACCCTTCCTGACATCAACCCATACTTTATTCTAAGTGTGGCATATAACATTGATATTCATTGCACCACTGCTTTGTTTGTGGTGGGGGGGGGGTATAAACTGTGTCACTACTGGCATTTATAAACAGTATCAATGATTTTTGCAGTGACTGACGTACATACACAAACTCATGTACACACACACACACACACACACATAATCATCATCATAGACTGGTTTTCCATGCTGGCATAGATAGGGCAGGCTGGACAGGTTGGATGGCTACATCTTGTTCATACTTTCCAGTTTGGCATGATTTCTATGGTAGGGTGTTCTTCCTAACAGCAAACACTTTATAGTATTTACTGGGTGCATTTTATTGTGACTTTGGAACTTCCACTTTACAGTGTGGGTTGGGTGCATTTTATCGTGGCACCATTACTATCACTTTGCTATATATATATATATCTTTAAGTCGTTTGGAAGCCTCGACAATGCAAATGGGTAAATCTCCGGGTAACAAGGTCCGGTGGTGGAGAGAAAGATGTAATTGGGTGTACGTTGAGATGCGTGGTGTGTATAAGATGCGTGAGATGTGTAGAATGAGGGAAGAGTATAAAGGTTAAAATAAAAATAACAACACAAGAGAGAGTTACCTTGGGAGAGATTTAATAGTCCCTATATATTTCGGATTCACATCCATCAACTGGGGTTTTTTCCGGGGTGGGGGAAAAGGTTGTCTGTCGGACAAGCCCGGAACGCGTCTTTCGCTGTTTGTTGTTTTGAATATCTGAGGTATTCGGCAGAGCGCGCGTGCGCGTGAAATGGGACGGTCGTACAGAGGTCAGCGGCCGAATGAGGGAGTGGGATGGCGCTAGCTGTCAGTCCATTCTCTGCCTGTTTGTTAAATGTTACTGTGTGTGTGTGTTGTTGCCTTGTTCATCTGTATTGGCAGTGTAGTATGTTCGTATGGTGGAATGCTACTGTGTGTGGGTGTGTGTAGTTGTCTCGTTTGCGTGCGTGTGTTGTGTGTTGTTGCATCGCTTGTTAACTTAAACCAGCCATTTCATTTCGCTTCTCTCTGATCGGTTGTTTATTTGCGGTTGCAGTCGTTTGATAAAAAGCGCTTCCTTGATACGTAACGTGCCAACGTTTCTTTCAGTCGCTAGAATTGTGACAATGGGCCTTCCGTCTTTGTTTCCGCATTTGTCTATGTGTTTCCGGAAAGACGAGGCCCTGGTTTTAGTGTGTTCCTTGATCCGGATGTGCAAAGGTCGAATTGTGCTACCTATGTAGTATTGGTTGCACCTGTCACATTCTATCTTATACACGACGTATGTGCGTAGGCAACAGTTAGCATGGCGTATCGGGCAGTCTCTGAGGGAGCATGCGTCAGTAGATTTTTCGGGTTTCCTGGAGAGGCATCTTCGCAGGGAGGGGCCCCGAGTGGGCCAGGTGGATGTCGAGGCCCTTCCTCCGTATAGCCTTGCGGATAGCGTTGGTGGTTTTCTCGCCCAGGTGTGGCATTTTAAGGAAGCACTTGCCTTGGGTGCTTCTCTGTCTCTTGCGTCTGGTGTCTCCTATTCTGTCTGTGATCGTCTCCAGCACCTCGAGGAATCGCTTGGTATGAGTGACACCACTCGCGGGATCGCTGCATCTGTTTTTGATTCGCGCGATCTCGTTCGTGATGTATCCTCTTTTGGCACTGTTAGGGAGGGCGGACTTGTAGTGAACGAATAGGTCCCTGCAGGCTGCCTTTCGGTAGAAGTTGCAGTGCATCCCTCCTTGTTCCGTGATGTTGATTTGGAAGTCGAGGAGGGCAAGTGACCCGTCTTCGTTGGGGTGTTCAACACTGAAGTCAATGTTCTCGTCCGTGTTGTTGAACGTCTCATAGATTCTGTTCGACGTGTCTTGGGAAGATGTGAGGATGATGATATCGTCCACGTATCTTGAGAAAAAGGCTACGCCGTTGGGGTGGCAGGCGTTGAGTGCCTTGCGTTCGAGGTTGTCCATGTAGGAGATCGCTAGCACACCTGATAGGCTTGATCCCATGGGCAATCCCGAGGTTTGTTGGTATATTTGGTCAAGGAATCCGAAGTAGGTGTTGTCGACGACGATGGATAGGAGTTGGTGGATGTAAGTGGTGGTGAGCCCGAAGCAGTGTAGGTCGGTGGATTGGACGCGTTCCATTAGTATATTGACGGCCGGGAGTGCCGGGACCGAGGTGTAGAGAGCGACTACATCAAGGCTGAAGGCATATCTGTTATTCCTTCTGGTGTCGGGATCCATTTGATGCAGGCGCTCCAACACCTCCTCGGAGCTGTTAACGTGTCCCGGCAAGGTGTCTAAGATGGGTTTGAGTATTCTGGCTAGGAGCCATGAAATTTTGTAGAGTGGTCCCTCCACGCTCGATACGATGGGCCTGATTTTCAGTTCGGGTCCCTGTTTGTGTGTTTTCACGAGGTGGTATATATATATCATCATCATCTTCGTTTAACGTCCATCTTCCACGCTAACATGGGTTAGACGGGAGTTGTCCCACTTGAGGCAAGGTTGGTCGGGTGACCGTGTCTCGCTCATATAGGACTATATATATATATATATATATATATATATATATATATATATATAGTCCTATATGAGCGAGACACGGTCACCCGACCAACCTTGCCTCAAGTGGGACAACTCCCGTCTAACCCATGTTAGCGTGGAAGATGGACGTTAAACGAAGATGATGATGATATATATATATACACATAAACATACAGACACACACACCGATGCAAGGGGTTTTGTTAGAGTTTCTGCCTACCACTATAGTGGGAACCTACAACCACATCTGAAGTGAACTTCATACCTGTTTAAACAAAGAGAATACATTCTTTAATTGGATTTCTAGTGATAAGAATAAAGAAGCTAAAAAGATGTGACAATTTATTAAACTGATGATATATTTTCTTTCCAATGCCCAAAGAAGCCATATTCTGGTATGAAACAAATCTATATCTTCTCTCTTGATACTTTTATCTTAAGAAAATAAATGCTAAAATTTATTGTAACAATATCTCTATGGTATCCAGTATATAATATGTACACTGTATCCTTATATGTTATAAAAGGGAACTAAAAGGATTGGTGGCAGGAAAAGTATCCAGCTGTAAAACATTGCCACAAAAAGAACTCCATGATGAGTATGGTGCCTATTATGGGACCCTACAAGGCTAATCTCAGTTTTAGCAGAGAAATTGCCTTAAATTTGTTGTTGTACCTCTTAAGTAATATTGAAGCCCTATTAAATGTTATTTTGTTTACATTTCAGGCATAACTACTTCAGCTTCATTATGATGCCTGTAATATCCCCGGGGGAGGGATATTCTAAATCTCAACTTTCTGTGAAAACTCGGTAAGTGACTCTTATATCATTACTTCTTTCATTAGGGCAGTGGATTGCCAGTATCGGTAGAGCATTGGACAACATGCTTCGTGGCATACAACCCTTTACATTCTCAGTTCAAATCCCGTCAAGGTTAGCTTTGCCTCCTATCTTGTCAGGGTCGGTAAAATAAAGCACCAGTTATGCACTGGGGTCGATTTAATTGACTTTCCTCTCCCCCCCAAAAAATTGTTGGCTTTGTACCTAAGTCGGAAACGATTATTGCTTCTTTCATTTAGGGTAGTAGATTAGCAGAACCATTAGAGCGTCGGAGAAATATGTAGCAGTATTTGTTTTGGCTCTTTACATTCCTGCTACGGTCAACTTTACCTTTTATCCTCTCAGGGTTGATAAAATTGAGTACCAGTTATGTGTTGGGGTTGATATAATTGACTTACTCCTCCCTTAATCTTGTGCCTATGTTAAAAATCATGGCAGTATCGGTAGAGGGTCGGACGCCATGCTTTCCAGCATAGTTACGTCCCTTTACGGTCTGAGTTCAAATCCCGTCGAGGTTAACTTTGCCTTTCATCCTTATCGGGTCGATAAAATAAAGTACCAGTAATGAACTTGGTAATTGCTGGCCTTGTGCCAAAAGTAGAAACAATTATTACTTGTTTCATTGTGAATCATTGGTTCATCAGAGAAAATTCTTTGATGTACTTTATGGTTCTTTATATTCCAAGTTAAAATTCTGCCATGGCCAACTTTACCTTTCATCTTTCCAGAGTCAATAAAATGAAGTAGCAGTCAAGTACTGCATCTATTCAACTCTTCTCTTCCCCCAAATTTCTGGCTTTGGACCTTTGTTAAAAACAATTATCATTTGTTTCTTTGTAAATCACTAGAGCAGCAGATAAACTGCCTTGCAGTATTTAGTTATCAATCATTGTTGTATTTAGTTATCGATCATCATCACCGTTTAATGGACATTTTTCCACATTAGCATGGGTTAGACGAGTTGTCTTGCTGTGAGAAAAGCTAGATCAGATGACCGTATCTTGCTCATACAATCCTTGAGTTATATAGTTATAAATCCTTGCAGTATTTAGATATAGGTCCTTGTGGTATTTGGATATAGGTCCTTGTGGTATTTGGATATGTCCTTTTGGTATCTAGATATTGGTCCTTTTGGTATCTAGATATTGGTCCTTTTGGTATCTAGATATTGGTCCTTTTGGTATTTAGATATAGGTCGTTGTGGTATTTAGATATAGGTCGTTGTGGTATTTAGATATAGGTCGTTGTGGTATTTAGATACAGGTCGTTGTGGTATTTAGATACAGGTCGTTGTGGTATTTAGATTTAGGTCATTGTGGTATTTAGATACAGGTCATTGTGGTATTTACAAATGTTATGTCTGCTTTTGATGTCAGCATGGGTTGGATGGGTTGTCACGGCCCAAGACTAGACAGGTCTTGTTTATACATTTCATTTTTGGCATTGTTTCTACAGCAAGATGCACTACGACTTTACAGATTGTACAAGGTGCATTTTATTATGGTGTCGGTACTACCACTTTACAGAGTACTGGGTGCATTTTCTTGTAGCACCAGCTCTAGGGAAGTTGCCAAGCTATTGACTTCACTGAAAGGCAAACACACACGTGTGCATGCATGTATATTATTATTTAACATTATATTTTCAGGTCTGGTTCGTTCACATATGGCTTTAAGAGTCCTGAGTTTCCAGTTGGTACGTCTCTCAATGTAATGATAACTCATGTCACGAGTCCACAATACTTCCACTGTCAAGGCACCAGATATGCACCAGCATTTGGACAACTTGCAGACAAGATTCATATGCACTATTCCCAGTTACAACCCGAAGAGGAGATTTTGATGTTGGTGTCACCAGGCCAACCCTGCGTTGCACAGTATAGCATGGATAAATCTTGGTACAGAGCCAAAGTTAACCGTAAGTTACTTTCTATGAATTTGTCATCTTTTTCATTACCACCACCACCACCTCCATCACTGCTGCTATTACCATCACTGCCACTACCACCACCACCACCACCACCACTGCTGCTATTACCACTGCTACCACCACCACCACCACCTCCATCACCGCTGCTATTACCACTGCTACCACCATCACTACCACTACTACCACTCACCATCATCACTACTGTCATCATTCTGCACTTTAGACCATTATGTTACAGATACTTACCATGCTGGTATGGGATAGACAGGTTGTCACAGCCTGTCATCATCATTGTTTAACGTCCATTAGGCGAGTTGTTTTGTTGTGAGATAGGCCAGGTCAGGTGACCATGTCTTGCTCATACAGAACTGATTTTGGCTTGGTTTCTACATATATATTATACATAATATATATATGCATTAGAAATTCTGCCATATTAGAATGTATGAGCATGATGTCATCTGACCTGTCTCGTCAGACAATGTGACAACCTGTCCAACCCATACTAGCATGGAACATGGATATAAAATGTTGTTGATATATGTTTGCGCATGTGTTTGTATAATGTATATATTTGTGTTGGACCTTTGTTGCTTCCAACAAGTGTTCCAGTTGATCAGCAAGACCATCTGCTGGTGAAATTAACATACAAATGACTGAGCATTCCACAGACATATGTACCCTTAAAGTAGTTCTCAGGAAGATTCAGTGTGACATAATGTGTGACCAGGCTGTCCCTTTGAATTACAGGTACAATTCACTTTTGCCAGCTGAGCAAACTGGACCAACGCGAAATAAAGTACCTTGCTCAAGGGAACAGCGTGTTGTCAGGAATTGAACTCAAGGCCTTACTATTATGAGCCAAACACTCTTACAACTAAGCCACTCACCTTCACATACATAATGAAAAGAAAGACATGAACATATGTCATTATTGTTGTCACAAATAGACATTAAATGATGATGGTGATGTGTGTTGTGTTTGTTCATCTTTGTTAGTATTTCTGTTTATATCATGCAACTTAGTGATTTGACAAAAAGAGATTGATAAAATAAGTACCAGACATGAGAAAAATAAGTACTAGTTGTTGCTATGATCAACTTTAAGGTGTTGCCCCAGCATGGCTACAGACTAATGACTGAAACCAGTAAAAAGATATCTTCATATTTTTTATCCAACTCAGTTTCTGTTACAAATATTACTGTTGGTTTTATCAGGAAGGGACCTGACATTTTGAAATCTCTCCGCACGCCTTTAGATTTCTGTTACTAATATTACTGTTGGTTTTGTTTTATTTCAGGAGAACTGACCAACAATATTGTAGAAGTGTTCTTCATAGACTACGGCAACATTGAACTTGTTCCTAAGCATCTCATTAAAGTGACAAAACCAGAGTTTATGGAGATGCCTGCTCAAGGAATTCCGTGTTGTCTGCATGGAGTAACAAATGTTCGGAGTTATTGGTCACCTGAACATATTGCTCAGTTTGAAGACTTGGTTTTGGAGCAGTTTTTCACTGCCACTGTCAAGTCTGTCAGCTCCACTGGCATCCATGCAATGGAACTGAGCAAAGATGAAGATGTCTGCATCAATCTCATATTCGGTCAACTCACAAACAGTCTCTGTTTAGATGGAAATGATGAAGACGATGACGATGACGATGAACTACAATGTGACCCATCTCTTCGGTCAGTTATTGTTGGTCGTGACCGGTCCAATTTACAAGTCACTGTTGCATCAGAATCGAGAAATTCTTTGGGAAAAAGAATTTCACCGAAAGGACGGTCTCCTGTAAAGAATGGCCGGGGTCAAAGGAATTTGCTCCCTAATGTCAATGGTTCTATACCTAGTGATTCATATGCCAATTTGGGTTACCAAAACTACAAATTAAATGTTGGTGACAGCTTGGATATTTGTATGATATTTTTGATAAGTCCACAGGAATTCTGGTGCCAGCCTGTGTGTATGGGGAATGCTTTGAAAAGTTTAATGAAGGAACTCAATGAAAACCATTGTGATAATGCATATGGCACCTTCAGGACAATACCACCATCACAAACGCCATGTCTAGCTAAATTCACAGATGATGGTATGTGGTATCGAGCCGAGATAGTAGATATAAAGCAAGACCAAGCAGCCGTATTTTATGTTGATTATGGAAATGCCGAAATTTTACCCTTTTCTCAACTGAGAATTTTACCACATCGTTTTATTGATGTCCCCACTATAGCTGTGAAATGTTCACTGAATTTACCTCCTGGAACCATTTGGTCAGAATCTCAGATAAATGTATTACAAGACTTGGCCCTTGATCACCGACTCACTGCAAAAGTGCTGTCATGTTTACAAAGAACTTATGTCCTTGATTTGTTTGATCCACTGTCCAAAAAGAATCTAGTTTCCATTGTGGAAAATACGAATACTTTAAAGCCCTTGACCATAGCGAATGGTACAAGTTTACCTGTAGTTATATCGTGGGTCAACAGTCCAGATGCTTTTTGGTTACAACTGGTCAGCAATGAACATCAGTTGGAAGAACTAGTGCAAAAAATGCAAGATTATTATAACAAATCAAAAGAAAGATATGAAGGCCAAATAGCTGTTGGAAATTTTGTGGTTGCCCAATTTAGTGAAGACTCTGCATGGTATCGAGCAGTTGTTGAAGAGATCTTTACTTCTAACATACGTGTCCGCTTTGTTGACTTTGGTAATGATGAAGTTACACTTGTATCTAGTCTAAAACCACTGGTTCCAGCATTCACCAGACACTGCTGTCAAGCTGTATGTTGTTGCTTGAGTGATATTAAACCAATCTCTTTTGGAGAATGGGGTCAGGATGCTAAAATATTTTTGGAAAACATTGAAGAAAATGTCATGTGTACTTTCAAGAAACAGGTTAAAAATGTATTTCATGTGGAACTGAAACTTGACGGCATTTTAATAGCTGAGAAGTTCTTGCAATTGGGACTGGCTGCAATAGTAAATGTTAAGCCTCAGCAACATCAGGAATCAAATGGACATCTCCAGTTGAAAAATATTCAGACATATAAAGTTATACAGCCACGTTTTGATAAAACCACTGCTGTGGTGGTCTCGTATTACACCTGTATATTGGATTTCTGGTGTCAGTTGGTTGGTTTTTCTGAAGAACTAAATGTACTCATGAATTCATTGGCAGCAGATGGCAACTCCTTGACTCTCCCCCATGTTAAAGCAGGCGATCTAGTTGTCGACAGTCCATGCATTGCTAAATACTCTGAAGACAACAGATGGTACAGAGCCCTAGTGCTAGACATACAACAGAATAGTTTAAATGTTCTCTTTGTGGATTATGGAAATAGTGATAGAGTAATGCTGGAGAATATTCGTCAGATGACTTCCAAATATATGCAACTTCCTCGGTTAGCTTCTCACTGTAAGTTGTCTGACATATATTCTCATCTCTCCATTGTGAATGGTGTCTTTTCAGAACTTGTTCTCGAAAAGTCAGTACAGGCCAAGTTCTTAAATTACGACCAAACTACTGAAATTTACGAAGTGGATCTAATTGTGGAACACAATATGTCTATTGTTGCCCATTTAGAGCAGTTCATATCTAACTCTTCTGCTCAGACATCAACTGCCCTCCATCCACCCGACACTCTATCACCAACAGATACAAAACTGTCCATTATTTCCCATGATGATAAAATACCCATAGGAGACATCAAGGAGGTCTCTGTATCTTATGTATATACCCCAGATTGTTTTTATGTCCAGTTTGTAGAAGACGATGAGGAGATAGAAAAATTACTTGATGATCTGAATAGTGAGTACTCCAAGCAGTATTGGTTGGATAAATCTTTGACCTCAATTGAAGTTGGCATGTTTTGCTGTGCTAAATATTACCTGGATGACCAATGGTATCGAGCAGTTATAGTTGATTACACCACTGAAGATGCTTCAGTTCGTTTTGTTGATTATGGTAACCAAGAAAGAGTTTCCCTCCAGGGCATCAAACCACTGACTGAAAAGTTTCAGTCTCTTCCATTTTTGGCTTATAAATTTTCTCTGGCCAATGTAATGCCTATTGAAGAGGAATGGTCTAGAAATAGCTGTGATTTGTTTGAAGATTTGGTTTTTAATAAGACACTGACCATCCAGAATATTGGTCAAGAAAAATGTGTTTTGGTTGAAGATGGCCACAACATTGCTTCTCTCTTTATCAAATCAGGATGTGCTAAGAATCTAATCACTGAATCAGTGATGCTGACTCAACCGTCCAGTGCTGTGCTGCCACCGAAATCCTACTTGGATGTCATATTTGAAGATGAGAATGTTTTTGAAGATAAAGATTCTATGCCTGATGTGTTGTTTGTTTCAAAACTTTTTGCTAACACTGCTGTGCCTTCTGAAAAAGTTCCGTGTCGTGTGACATATATCACAGATTGTAAAAAACCTGGAATTTTCTATATTAGGCTTGCAAGTATGGAAGAACAGTACTCAGAACTGTCCAAAAAACTCTGTTGTCAACCAGTTAATTACTGTGGTCCATCACTTAAAATAAATTCCCTTTGTAGTGTGTTCAACCCCAATTCCTCTAAGTTATGCCGTGGTGTTGTTATTGGTGTGAAGCCTAATCTCATACTTGACATAAAATGTATTGACACAGGAGAATACCTAAAAGATATTCCATTATCTTCCATACTTAATATTAATGCTGCTGATACCAACTTGACTACACTTCCACCCCTTGCTGTGCCATGCACCTTAAAAAACTGCCAAATGTGGAACGAGCGCCTGCAAAGCCGGTTCTGTCTCTCTACAAATGCCAAATCTTTGGTTGTAAGTTTTAAATCTAAATCCAAGCCATATCTTGTGGAACTCTCCTCACTAGATGGACAACTGCTTGCTGACACTGTTTCTAATCATGTGCCAAAGCAGATTATTATAGACAGCTCTAATATAGATGATAGTAAGTATCTTGTCTCATTTCTAATACATATTTATTGTGAAGAGAAATAGAATGTCATGGTTGGATCATGTGTTGAGGAAGGGGGAAAGTGACTGGGTGAGAAGAATAGAGCCAGCGATGTATGTTGTGAAGAGAAATAGAATGAGAAGGATGAATGTGACCGGTTGAAAGGAATGGAGCCAGTGGTGAATGCTATGAAAATATATGTAATGAGATAGTTGGGTTGTGTGTCAAGGAAGGATGAATGTGATTGGATGAGGAGAGTATTGAAAATGAATGTGGAAGGAAGTAGAGGAAAGGGAAGATCATAAAAGACATGGCTAAATATAGCAGAGGAAATGAAATCTGGAGGGGTTAGTGGTGAGGGAGACAATAGGACAAATGGAGGAGCTTATCATGGGACCCACAAGTCTATCCCCTATTTTAGCAGGTTCTCCAACCCGTGTTTTTTTGTTGTTTCATTATTGCTAACCAAATTTTTTCTGTCTTTTTCAGATGTTCTTCAGCCTTTAGATCTGCTTCAGTTTGAATCTCTTGGTGTATACCTCACTCACATTGTTACACCTGAGAATTTTTGGTGTCAGCCTGAAGAGAGTATTATTTCTCTGAAACAGCTTGAGAAGGAAATGAGCCAATATTGTAGCAATTGTGATAGAATAAATAAGGCTACAGATCTCCACGTGTCCTCTCTCTGTGTTGTCAGATCTGCCAAAGATGGGAAATTTTACCGTGGTAAAGTACAGGCTTTGAAAAAGTTTAGCTGTGATATTTTACTTGTTGATTTTGGTAATACAGAAACTGTGGAAAGGAAAAGTATTTGGCCGATGCATAAAGATTTTACAGAACTTCCAATGCAAGCATTCGAATGTCATTTAGCCTACGTTGAAGGCAAAAATAATTCCTGGTCTCAGAACTCTTTCAGTATCTTTCAGAACTTATGTCTAAATCAGTTGATGACAGCTGAAGTTTGCAGCATTCTGCAACACTCTGGTGGTACAGGATATGTGATAAACTTAACCTTGAAAGGCAAAAGTGTTGCTGAACTTCTTGTAGAACAAGACATAGCTGAGGTCTACAACAAAGTTGAACTTTCAAATGATGTTATTGTCAACCGCTCTGTTATGGATGTGATTGCTTGGCTGCAAAAACAACATTACCAGTGGAACCTGGTTTGTGGAGAGTTGCTCAATGTTCATATCTGCAATGTTGTATCTCAACAGGAATTCTGGATAAAAATGTTTCCTAAAGTGCCTATTGTTGATAAACTAAAGGATCTCTTGGAAGAAATTTACCGAAATTTATCTCCTGCTGAAGCTGTTGTCAATGAATGTGAAATTGGTATGTTGTATGCTGTGGTTACTCCTGATGAAACTGTTTATCGAGCTAAACTAAAAACTGTTACCAATGAGCTTTTAACTGTCTTTGATATTGACTCTGCTCTTACAAAAACAGTAAACAAAAACTGTCTCAAAGAATTGTTCCATTTTCTCGCTGAATTACCACCTTTAGCTATCCACTGTGAAATAGCAGAAGATCCAACTTCTCAGTCTTTTGTATCAGATGCATGGTAAGTGTTTATATACTTTGTTATCATATATGCCTTCAATACTAAAGTGCATATACATACTATATTATATTATATACTTTTGATACTAAAGTGTCTAAATGCTACATTATATTCTATATCGTTGATACTATAGTATATATACATACTACATTATATTATATATATTTGATACTAAATTGCCTATATATACATTCTTATAAACTTTTAATACTAATATATATATTATATTAGATACTGTTAATAGTAAAGTGTCTATTTATTATATTGTACACCTTTACCATGTGGTTAAAAGGTTTGCTTTGCAACCATGTGGTCCTGGCGTCTATCCTACTATGTAGCACCATGGATAGTTCTCTACTATAATTTCAGGCAAAACAGTGTTTTGGTAGATGGAAACTGTAAAAAAGTCCATCATATATATTATCATCATTTCATGTCTGCTTTCTATTCTTGTATGTGTTGGATGAATTGTCATGGTCAGAAATTATCATCATCATCATCATCACCATTTAACATCCATTTTCTACGCTAGCATGGATGTGTGTGTGTGTATATACAAATATAATTTCAGTGAGATCGTATTTCGGTGGTGGCCAAAAACAAAACGCAATCCTCGAGATATGCGGCAAGAGTGCTCAATGGATAAAAGAAGACCAGAGCAATTAACATATGTTATAGAGGCCAGACAAAATGAAAACAGTGGTTGTGAAGCCATCAGCCACCTGAGCCAAAAAAATGAAGCAAGCTAAACAAGGTTAACAATATATGTGTGTATATATATATATATATATATATATTTATTTATTTATTTATTTTTAGTAAAAGACCGATAAATTTATTTTAAAAGCTGGTACAATACAGTAGAAAAATATGATGGGCAAATGAAGCAAAACAAAACAAGTAATGTTTTAACTAGTATATTTTAGCACGATATTTCAGGGCTATAACCCTCTTTTCAGATGCAAAGCTGAAACAGTCCATCATAAAATAAACGAGTGATCAGAGTTTTTTTCCTTAGCTGGTCTATGTATTTGCAAAACGCATGCGTGCTACAGTAATTATTTTGCCATCATTTTACATCCCCTTTCCATTCTTACATAAGTTAGATGGGTTGTCATAGTCTGAGCTATAAATATCGATGAATCATCATCATCATCATTTAACATTGGTTCCCCTGCTAGCAAAGCTACTGACCTCTCAGATGAAGTGTGGGCCTGCATTTCACTTACATACATTCCCACACTCTACTGAGTGCTGAGACTGGCTAGGGGCCCCCGCATCTCATTTACATATGTTCGCAGGTTCTACTGAGTACATATTATCATGTCACTAGCACTGGAGATGTCATGCCTTTGACACATCTAAAGAGTTCTCCTGACTCTTTGGCCAAGTTTTCTCAGAGTGTACTGGGTACAGTTATCATGTAGATCACCCACACTAAAGAGGTTGTCATGCTCTTGATGTAAGTGTGTGTGAGAGATAGATAATAGACTGAATTTTTGTTGACAGAAAACCAAAGAAACACTTCCAAAGTTAGGATTTAGTCCATTTGCCATCATCATCGACGTCATCATTTTTACATCCGCTTTTCCATGCTTGCATGGGTTGGACGGGTCCTTCTCAGCATGGCACCTCTCCACACATCATGATCCTTTGTCATCTCCTCTGTGCTCAACAGGAATAAAAACCATATTACTATTTAGCTAGGTGAACCTGCAAAAATTATTCATCTTGATAATGAAAGCTCTATAAAATCTATCAATACATGTTGGAACGTGAGATTGTACATAAGCGCACAAGTCCCTGACCTGCCTGGGAGATCAGTAACTCTGCTTCAGTACTGACTTGGTCTATATGGACCCGTCCGAACTTTATGGACCCGTCCGACCTTTGCTAGCAGGGATAGTGGACATTATGATGATGTATGCAGTAATGTTGTTTACATTGACAGACACTTCTTCAATAGTATTTGACAGAACAACGTATAAGAACAATAAATGTCGATATCTTATTTTATCTCAATCAATGTCCTAATTGAACCAGGAAAACATGGTCTTGCCAGATGTCTCACTCCACAATCACTGATCTTATTTTTGATACAAGACCAGTGTCTTTGATGTATGTCAGTAAAGTTAGTGGTTTGTTTCCCATAGTTAATCCATCCCTTTACTGTCTCCCATAGTTAATCCATCCCTTTACTGTCTCCCATAGTTAATCCATTCCTTTACTGTCTCTCATAGTTAACCCTTTAGCATTTAAACCGGCCATATCCGGCCAAAACTCTCTCACCTCTTTCTGTTCAAACCGGCTGTAACTGGCCACGCATACCTACATTAAGGCATTGTTCTCAAAATAAATTACATCAAAATCTCGGAGATTCGATATTATGTGAGATAATTATGTAAGATAAAGCCTTTACCGTGAAAATACAATAGTAAATATAAAGTAATGCAAATGCTAAAAGTAGTTAATCCATCCCTTTACTGTCTCCCATAGCACCAAATTTGAGGCTATTTCTTCACAATATCCCACACAGTGACCTGCCAATAGAAACCTTCCACAGTTAATCCATCCATATGTTAATAACTGCCATAGCACTAGATTTGAGGCCATTTCTTTACAATGTCCCATACAGTGACCTGCCAATTGCCGACTTCGCTGAGCTATCTTTTCAGTTAACTTTAGCAGACCATCATAAAATTCTGTATCGTTGATGTGGATTTTCCAAAGAAACTAGAACCATCTGTAAGATGCAGGAGTACATTATTACATCCCGCTGATTGTAAAGTTGCTGTGTGAGTGTCCATCTCTCACAGCCGTATAACAAGACAGATTCAACTGTTGTTAAAGAATCTGATCTTAATACACTTCCTCAAGGGTGACTTCCAGATTTTTGGTAGTTTGACATATTTACCATGTGGTGGTTTTTGAGAAGCTGAAAGATGTTTCCAATGTTAAAATAAATCTGAAATCGTGGAGTTTTGCCAAATGTTATAAATTATGGATATTTTTAGGGGTGTGTTTTAATCAGATTCTTTTCTCTCTTTAGGACTGGACAGATGAAGGTGAAAGAATGCAAGGAAGAAAATCTCTATGTAGTGTCCTTGTTACATGCAGAGGTATCTACTAGTTATTGCAGGTGAGTACTTTCTGTGTGCGTGTGAATGCATGTCTGTTTTTCCATCATTTCATCATCATCATTTCATTTTACGCCCGCTTTTTCCTGCTTGCAAGGGTGGGACGGGAACTGATTTTGGCTTGATTTCTACAGCTGGATGCCCTTCCTAACACCAACCTCATTTACAGTGAGTGCTGGGTGCTTTTTTGCCGTGGCACCTCCACAACCACTTTGCAGTGGAATGATATGGACCCCAGTCCCTATCATCTCATTTCTACAGCTGAGTAAATGTACTCTCGGGTCTTAAATAATTGCCGTCCCCCTGCATATTAATTTTTCAGATTTTTCCACCCACCCACACTCCCACTTATTATTTTGCTGATCTATTTCCAGTGAAATTTTATTTTAAATGGTACCATTACTGTAACAATTTTAGACATTAAAAAACATTATACATGACAAAAAATACATTACTAGAAATCCCATGTTATAAAATAAATAGGATGGGTTGGGGTCTCAATATGTAAACTAAACAACTAATTCTAGTTTTCATAAAAAGAAAATGGAGACAACCTAGAAAAATTATCAATCTTCCACTCCTACCCCTACCCCATTTACTCCCATTATTTAGGGCCCAAGAGTATATGTCATTCAGAAAAATCAAGCTGACCTAGTACCATATACTTTATGATAAGTTTCTTGTTGTACCCATAGTAGTGGAAACATCGGGCTTCCGGGGACCCTGAACCACCTCCTTGTTCATATTGATCATGATAAGGTTTACAAGAACCCTTAAACTTTATATTTCACTATAATATCCCCAAATATTATTGATTTATAAGAACCCTTTAACTTAATATTCACAATATGAACCTCAAATATTACTGAGAGACTTATTAAAACAAATGTAACCTAGACAATTGAAGCCCTATATATGTTTCTTTTATTATACACTGTAACATTTCATGAAAAAATGACATTAAAATAGAAGTTTTAAAATATCATGAAGAAAGGTCAAACTAACATACCCTGTAAGTATCCCCTTTTTCTCACAAACCCAGTTCAAGCCCTGTAGGAAGCCACCTTTTCTTTTTCAAACCTTGTAGAAAGCCCTCTTTTCTTTCCCAAACCCTATAGGAAATCCCTCCCCCCTCTTTTTCCGCAAACACTGTAGGAAGCTCCTTTTTCTTTCGCAAAAGGTCAAACCCTGTAGATACCCCTCTTTCACAAAACCAGGTCTAACCTTGAAGGAAACACAGTTCTTTCACTAACCCAGGCTAGAGACCACTGTATGATAATGACTTTCTACCTATCATCTTTTCTGTCTATACATAATTGTTGCTACATCATTATCAACATTTAATGTCTTTTTTTTCTGCTAGCAAGGGTTGGACAGGTCAACAGGTCATCACAGATCAAGTTAGTACTTAATCAGAGCCACAGACCTCTCAAATGTGCCAGGGTCCAGCATCTTGCTTACACATGTTCTACAGGGTGCACTGGGTGCATTTTATCATGACATCAACACTAGGGTGGTTGTCATGTCTTTGACATAATTGAAGAATCTTTTGTTTGGCAATTTTTCTAATGCTAGATTCCCGTCCAACACCAACCTCTTTACAGCGTGTACTGGGTGTATTTTAGCATGGCGCAAGTTGTAGAGATGTTGTCGTTCATTGACTCAACTGAAGTGCTCTCTGTACTCTATAGGGAAGAGGGAGTAGGAAAGATGTTTTAATATGGTGTCATGGGTGTATGAGTTGAAAGGGATGATGTGAGGGAGAGAAGAGGTGAGAAAGTATGACAAGTGTGGTGGAGTTTCACATGGTGATGTGAGGAAGGGATGGGTTGGTCTTGAATAGCGGGTTGGGGCAGTATTGGGCTATGAACAGCTGTGGTCTGTATGTTAAGATTTAACCCGGCTGTATCAGGCCAGAATTCTCTCCCCTCTTTCTGTTCAAACTGGCTGTAACCAACCATTCATACTGATGTTAAGGCATTGTTCTCAAAATAAATATCAAAATCTTGTAGATTCGATATTATATGAGATAATTATGCAAGATAAAGTAATGTAAATGTTAATGGGTTAAGGGGTGAGGAGAAACCTAGATACAGTGGGGTGGGGTATAGTGATGGTGAGAATAATTTCTGTGATGGTGGAAGGGAGTATGGATGGATGAGGCCACATTCTTATGCTGGTAAGCAAGTCTCATCTACTTCATATCACCAATCCCCACAGTTGTTTGTCATGAAATTTAAGTTCCTCAGTTCAATCTTCATCCCAAGTCTTCCTAGGTCTACCTCTTCCATAAGTCCCATTTGTTGAGATTTCTCTGCACTTTATACAACTGCCATCTTCCATACACATCACATGTCCATACCAACATAGTCTTCTCTCTTGCGCACTACATCCAAATTCTCTTATACACAGTCTTTTCTCTCAACTCACTTATGCTATGTTCATGCACTCTAACATTACACATCGATTGGAGCATATCTGCTTCATTTCTTTTTAGCCTTTGCAGGCGTTCTGCAGTTAAAACCAATGTTTCACTGTCATGTAGCATTGCAGTTTGCATGTAGGTATCTAGACTTCACCCTGAGAGAGAAGCCCTTTATTGTCGGCAGAGGTGCTAGCTCCCTAAACTTGCTGTAGCTACTATACTTTCAGAGCATTCTCTCATATACTGATTAAATCACCTAGGTAATAAAAAGTGTCAACAACTTCTAGGTAACCTTGCAAGCAATTGAGGGAATCTATTTCATGTATGCTCTTAGTGCTTACTCCTCCTTTGCATCTGCCACATATACAGACAAAGTCTATCTTTTCCATGAACTTCCTCTATGTAATTCCACAACCTCTCTTGTACATTCGCAGATTACTCTGTCTGCACATTAGGGAATTTCTGCCCAATCCTTTTTTGACAAATTGAACTGAATTACTTCCTTAGCAGTATCAGACACATGTACTCAAGCCTTTCAATTCTAAATGTCAGGAATTTTATAGTTTTAATATATATTCCATGTCTGGAATTTACAGTTTTAATATATTTTGTTGTTCTGTTATTTGTAGGTATCTTGAACCAATATATCAACCAGGCTTCAGTATGGAAGTTAAAGTTTGTTTCACAACGAATCCTGAAGATTTCTGGTGCCAGTCTTCAGACTCTTTTGGTCTTGACAGCTTAATGAACCAGTTACAGCTTTACCAATGTGACGATGTCATCCCAACTGCAGAGATCTATACAGGCTTACCATGTCTTGCTAAATACAGTGAAGATGGAGTTCTTTATCGTGCCGAAATTGTCTCAGTAGATGCTGCCTCATCCTCAGTAGATGTGATATTCTGTGATTATGGTAATATAGAATCAGTGATGATGACTGAGTTAATGCCAATTCCTGAACACTTCCTGATTCTTCCCAAACAAGCTTTGCACTGTAGTTTAGCTGAAGTAACACCAAAAGGTGAGAGTTACTGGGATGAAGATATGTGCACTGGTTTTGAAGAGATTGTTTCTGAAAAGGTGTTTACTATGTCAGTTTTGACCGAAAGGATTAACAGTGCTTACCAGGTTAACTTAAAAGATGGCAATGATAAACCTCTTCAAGAGATTCTGATAGAGTGTGGCATGGCCTCGGGTCTCACTGCACAAATGTTTCTCTTAAGTGATGAAACTGCTCCAAACAGTGGATGTGGAGAAAGTTATTCCGATCTGAACTTAATAGATGCTGGCTCAGCAGATGATGTCTCTTCAGATGTTCAGTCAGTAAATAATGAGGTATTAATAGATAATGAATCACAAGACACTGACTCTCAGGAGGACGAAGCAGTGCAGGATCAGCACTCCCTTGATGTTGAGTCCTCACAAATTGAAGCAACTGAATTTTTGTCCCTAGAAACTGAAGCAAATATATCTGCATCTCCAGACAGCGAAGCAAGTACATCTATGTCTCCAAACAGTGAATCAACTACAGTTGTGTCTCCAGACAGTGAATCAACTACAGTTGTGTCTCCAGACAGTGAATCAACTACAGTTGTGTCTCCAGACAGTGAATCAACTACAGTTGTGTCTCCAGACAGTGAATCAACTACAGTTGTGTCTCCAGACAGTGAATCAACTACAGTTGTCTCTCCAGACAGCGAAGCAAGTACATCTATGTCTCCAAACAGTGAATCAACTACAGTTGTCTCTCCAAACAGTGAATCAACTACAGTTGTCTCTCCAAACAGTGAATCAACTACAGTTGTCTCTCCAAACAGTGAATCAACTACAGTTGTCTCTCCAAACAGTGAATCAACTACAGTTGTGTCTCCAGACAGTGAATCAACTACAGTTGTGTCTCCAGACAGTGAATCAACTACAGTTGTGTCTCCAGACAGTGAAGCAACTACAGTTGTCTCTCCAGACAGTGAATCAACTACAGTTGTCCTTCCAGACAGTGAATCAACTACAGTTGTCCTTCCAGACAGTGAATCAACTACAGTTGTCCTTCCAGACAGTGAATCAACTACAGTTGTCCTTCCAGACAGTGAATCAACTACAGTTGTCCTTCCAGACAGTGAATCAACTACAGTTGTCCTTCCAGACAGTGAATCAATTACAGTTGTCCTTCCAGACAGTGAATCAACTACAGTTGTCTTTCCAGACAGTGAATCAACTACAGTTGTCCTTTCAGACAGTGAATCAACTACAGCTGTGTCTCTAGACAGTGAATCAACTACAGCTGTGTCTCTAGACAGTGAATCAACTACAGCTGTGTCTCTAGTCAGTGAATCAATTGCAGCTGTGTCTCTAGACAGCGAATCAACTACAGCTGTGTCTCTAGTCAGTGAATCAGCCACCCTTGTTTCTCCAGATATTGTCTCTCCAGACAGTGAATCAGCTACGCTTGTTTCTCCAGATATTCTCTCTCCAGACAGTGAATCAGCCACCCTTGTTTCTCCAGATATTGTCTCTCCAGACAGTGAATCAGCTACGCTTGTGTCTCCAGATATTCTCTCTCCAGACAGTGAATCAGCTACCCTTGTTTCTCCAGACATTGAATCGACTCTTCACTGTTCAGATATCAAAACAACAGAGAATGAAGATTCTGATTTGGATGTCTACCAAGATACATTTGATGACATTGACATTCCAAACTCTTCAGTTGATCCTCACAGCTATAATACCAAGAATTTGAACACTAGCAACAGTGAAAGTATGAAGAAGAGTAATGGGTATCAGGCATTCCATGATGGCACAACTATCACTGAAAACTGTCCAGCTGATCAAAATGACCAAATGATTACAAATGTAGAAAAGGATTTAACTGAAAAGATGAGCCCAAAGATTATAGAAGAGAACCTTTCCAATGCCATTTTGAAAGACAACAGTGATGTCAACAGCAATCTAATCAGCTCTACCCATATCGAAACCACTGCTGTTACAGATAAATCAGTGGAGTTTTCCCATAGTGTTGACAGCAGCTCTCCTCTTGAACCTGACTTGTTTGATTGTAGTCCTAGTGAATGGGAAGACTTAGATCAAAGTTTGAGCACCAGCCTCATGTCAAACTATATGATAAAACCAAAAAGTTCTGTCTCTTGCTCTGATTCTAGAATGGAAACTATCTCGAATCCCTTTGAGGATTGCCAGCCATTAAATCTGAGGCGTTCTTTGGGAGATATAGAAGAGGGCGACCCACTTTTACCATTCCTAGACTGGCACATGGAAATCAGCAACCGTATCAAAGTGAGATTGCTGAATTTCATTGCGCCAGACGACTTTTACGTGACCCCATCAGATAATTACAGTGACACAGAACAATTGTTCAGTGCAATAAAAAACTGTGTTGATACATTAGAGTCTTTTGCAGAGACAGACGCTATTATTGGGTTGCCATGTCTTATGGAAGTTGAAAATTCATGGCAGCGAGGAATTATAAAATCTAACGACAGTGATGCAATAAATGTAAGCCAATTTCTTTTGTTTCTCTTTTTCTCACTTTTGACCTTTTTAATACCAACCCACTTGAAATCACTCATGGTTCTATGATACAAAACTATTTTGATGGTGTAATGCTTTTGATACCAAATGTCCAAAAACCAGCTCTGGTTCTGAGATACAAAACTGTTGTTTTAAAGTGTTTATGTAAGAATCTTTAAGTTAACAAACAGCAGCTTAATAATGGGAAAATTAGATGTATTACTAAATCTCTTTACATTCTTTTCAAATTGACTTGAAAATTGCAGCCAATGTCTTTTGTTAGAAATAGGGTATCGAAAGGGTTAAAATGCAAACCCCCCCAACTTACTACAGAGTTCTCTCTTGTTCAAATTTGATATGGACATAGCTTGAAGACATATATATATATATATATATATATATATATATGACTTGAGAGTGGGAAGTACATATGCGCATGATTCATATGTACTGTAAAGCGTAACTGATAAAATTTCTTTTATTTTTTTTATTCATTAATACGCTTATTTCTGCAGACATGGTTTTTGCCATTTTGTGTATGTTCAGATGTAGGAATATTTTAATTTAACTACTGAAGCATAACAGATTTCTAGAGAAAATGTGCTTGCTGTGCTTGAATACTTATAGTTGTAACTGCTAGTAGTTATAAATTGGGTAGGTCGTGTCAAGGAATGCCTCTACTTAATTTTCAGTCTCTCACACACATGACTTCCAATCATTGTTCCCCCATCTATCGCTCACCCCCACTCCTGCTTCCTTATTCTCACTCTTTCTCCTATTCCCACCTTATGTTCTCTCCATCAAACAGGAGCGCTTTGAGACATTGTACCCCACCCCTCCCCCAGAGTCGAGCGGATCCTTCAGTCGAATCAATGACCAACAGCCTCCTTAGTGCTGGTGACATGATAAAAGGGTCGCAGTACATTCTGCAAAGTAGCAGGTGTTAGGCAGAGCATCCAACAAAGAGTCGAGGATTCTTCAGTCATGTGAGGGGCACGATAAGCTCCCTATTGCTAGTGCCACTAAAAAATACACCCAGTACACTCTGTGGTTGGTGATATGAAGGACATTCAGCCATAGAAACAATATTTATGATGATAATGATGCTGCATGTATAAGGAGTGTGTTAATGTTGTTTAAAATATCTGTTTCAGGTGTTATTTGTAGACATTGGTAAAGAATTACTGGTGGAAAGATCAGCCCTGAAGAAATGTCCTCCAATTTTGTACAAACCTCCAGCAATGTCGATCCATTGTTATTTAGTTGATGTTCTACCATTAAATACTTCATGGAGCACCACAGCATTTGAAATATTTAAAGGTAACTTATTTTACTAGCCCACAAACACTTGTTATTATTATTATTATTATTGAGGTGGCGAATTGGTAGAATGGTGGATAACGTCATTCTGGCCTATGTTCTGAGTTCAAATCCAGTCGAGGTCAATTTTACCATTTATCCTTCCGGAGTCGATAAAATAAAATACCTAACCCAGTTTCTTTCATCCTTCCTCAACACATGACCTAGTCATCTCACACCATTTCTCTTCAATCTTTCAATAGTAGTTTCCTGAGATAGTCTAAAACACGGGGTATCTAGGACAAACTGTAGGAATGTAGAATAAAGTGGTGTGTAGAGAATACACAAACAAATCACCTGCAATAGCTTTGCTGCACTCATGGTTCTCTTCCCCCCCAAAGTTGTTGGCCTTGTGCCAAAATTATAAATTATCGTTATTGTTGAATTGGCAGTATCGGTAGAGAGTCGGACGCCATGCTTTCCAGCATAGTTACGTCTCTTTACGGTCTGAGCTCAAATCCCGCTGAGGTTAACTTTGCCTTTCATCCTTACGGGGTCGATAAAATAAAGTACCAGTAATGTACTGGGTAATTGCTGGCATTGTGTCAAAAGTAGAAACAATTATTATTATGGATTGGCAGTATCGGTAGAGGGTCGGACGCCATACTTTGACGCATAGAATTACGGGGTTGATAAAATAAAGTACCAGTAATGTACTGGGTAATTGGTGGCCTTGTGCCAAAAGTAGAAACAATTATTATTAATATTATAATTTGCCCACTTATTCCTGGGAGGGTCATAGACACACCTTCCAATGTGTCCTATTCGAAGCAACTGTCACTAAATGATCCAACTGGATCATTAAACAAGACCAACTGAATTCGTGGATGTTATCTAACCATCTTGCTCATAAAATCTGTCCAGCAATTCTTTCCTAAGACATTCTAACCCTAGTACTCAATGTAGAGAAGTAGCATTTCTACCTGGATTGACTCTCTGATCTCCAAGGTACTCACCCTATTGAGTAACATTGTTCCAAAGATTCATGACCATAGGTAACAGTTGGCACAAACACACAATTGATAATGAGTTTGATTTTTATACACCTACCTCCATTTTTCTGGTGACTGAGTGCTGAAGCTGGTGCATTATTGCACTAGCTCCAGCAATTATTGCATTTAATTCAACTTGCTTTACATCACTCATGAAAATGTATCCGAGATTCATGATTTTCTCAACCTGCTTCAGTGTAACTCAACACACATGCAGAGTGCACTGCATGGTCTTTCTCAAGAGGACAAATGTATCAGTCTTTACAACACTGATTTTCATTCCTGCCATGCAGCACTCAACAGCAAACATATCCAATGCACAATCTTCATGAACAGGATTGATATACACAGTCAGGTTAGAAGTGATATCAAAACAGGCAACTTTAAGATCAGTTGGCTTATATTTGCAGATGGCATGATGCTACTTAACTAATCTGGATAGGTGTGCTGCACAGCAAGAAAGAAAATTTGTGCTGTGAAGACTGAGGCATTCGTTCTCTCAAGAACACCTGCACATAGGACCCTATGTGTGGAGTTACACTACTCCATGTGGAGAGGTTCAAGTATCTCGGAGTCATTTTCACAAGTAATGGAAGGCAGGAAGCTGAATTATACACACAATAGACTTCCATGAAGTTTCCATCTTTCAAATTCACTAACTCTGTGTTACACAGAAGGATTGAACTTAAAACCACATAGCTGCAAAGTAAAGTAAAGTAAAGTAAAGTTATACAATGAAAAGCATAGACATTAGACTTGCTATTTCTGAACCATGAGTGCAGCAAAGCTATTGCAGGTGATTTGTTTGTGTATTCTCTACACATCACTTTATTCTACATTTCCACAGTTTGCCTAGATGCCCGGTGTTCTAGACTATCTCAGGAAATTAACATTGAAAGTTTGAAGAGAAATGGCGTGAGATGACTAGGTCATGTGTTGAAGAAGGATGAAAGAAACTGGGCTAGAGGAATAGAACTAGTGATGAATGTTGTGAAGTGAAATGAAATGAGATGGCTGGGTCATGTGTTGAAGAAAGATGAAAGTGACTGGATGTGAGGAATAGTGCCAGTGATGGATGTTGTGAGGTGAGGTGGGTGGGTTATTTTAAGAAAGGATGAAAGTGAATGGGTGCTAATCACTTTCATTCTTCATCAAAACTACTGCCACCACCACTGCCATCATCACAGTGGCTACTGCCACTACCACTAGCACCACAACTACTACCACAATCATCATCGTTTAACGTCTATCTTCCACGCTAGCATGGGTTAGACGGGAATTGTCCCATTTGAGGTAAGATTGGTCGGGTGACCGTGTCTTGCTTGTATAGGACTATCTGGCAGGTTTTCATCATCATTATCATCATAGACATTAGACTTGCTATTTCTGAACCATGAGTGCAGCAAAGCTATTGCAGGTGATTTCTTCCATGCTAGCATGGGTTAGACGGGTTGTCCTGTTGTGGGCAGTGTCCGGTCGGCTGACTTTCTCTTGCTCATACGGGAACTGATTCTGGCTTCATTTCTACAGCTGGATGCCCTTCCTAACACCAACCTCATTTACAGTGAGTGCTGGGTGCTTTTTTTTGCCGTGGCACCTCCACAACCATTTTGCAGTGGAATGATAGGGACCCCAGTCCCATCATCTCATTTCTACAGCTGAGTAAACTGGAACAATGTGAAATAAAGTGTCTTGCTCAAGGAAACAACACATCACCCGGTCTGAGAATTGAACTCACAACCTTTCGATTGCAAGCCCAATGCTCTAACCACT
Organism: Eledone cirrhosa; assembly: GCA_964016885.1. Lineage (NCBI taxonomy): Eukaryota > Metazoa > Mollusca > Cephalopoda > Octopoda > Eledonidae > Eledone > Eledone cirrhosa. The sequence continues at coordinate 337,722,841 of OZ024742.1, read as the reverse complement.
AAGCCATGTTCCTTCTACAGTTGAATGCCCTTCCTAACACCCAACTGTAGAAAACCTGCCAGATAGTCCTATACGAGTGAGACACGGTCACCCGACCAATCTTACCTTAAATGGGACAATTCCCATTTAACCCATGACCATAACAAACACTACTACAATCATTACCATCACAAACACCATAACCATCACAAACACTCACAATCATGACCATAACAAACAACAACCACTACCACAAGTATCACAAACACCATCACCTCCATTAACTATTATTGTTTATAATATTTCATATCTTCTGTTACATGTATTTGAAACATCTTTTTTGTTTTGTTTTTGTTTGTAACTAAAGAATTTACAGACAGTGAGGTACTGGAGATGAGAATTGATGTGAAGTCTACGACCAAATATGGTGTGTATCTCTATAAAGAAGCTGATGATGATAACCTTAATGACCGTTTAATTGACCTGGGTCATGCCATTGCAGAGCCTGGCTCCAAACTAGAAGCAAACCGTGAAATAGAACAGACCCTGCTAGATCCTCACCGGACTTCACATATGGGTAAGTTTTACTTTCATATTTTACATATTTTTCATAATTTTCTCTTTACTTGATTTTCCTATTAATACAGAAACTGGAAAGTGATATGACAAAGGTTTCACCAGAAAGTAACAGCTTCTACCACATAAGACGACAAATTGGCAGAGTCATTGGAGCATTGGATAAAGTGCTCTTCATTTACTCTTGAGTCCCAAATAATAGGGGGGGGGGATAAGCAGAGGATAGGTGTGAAAAATCAATAATTTTTCTAGGTTGTCTCTGTTGATTTAAAAAAAAAGCAAAATTAATTGTTTAATTTACATATTGAGACCCCAACTCATCCTATTTATTTTAGAACATACGGGATTTCTAGTAATGTACTTTTTTATCATGTAGGATGTCATCACTTAAAATTAGTTTACTAAATTTAACTAATTTATCTCTGGTGAAAATTGTGTGGAGTCTTAGAATAAGAATGGGTGTGTTGGAAAAAATCTGAAAAATTAAGTATGCGGGGGACGAATATTCGAGGCCCGAGAGAGTATTTGTGTGTGTGAGGGGGGAGGGGGTCTGGACTCTGAGTTTAAAATCCACCATGGTCAACTTGGCCTTTCATTTTCTCAGTCAATAAGTAAACTATCAATTGAGCAACAGTGAATTAGTGGAATTGTTAGTGTCAGAGAGTATGCCTTATGGTATCTATTACAGCTCTCTGTATTCTGTTTAAATTCTAATTCTTGTTATCAGAAAAGTGGGGCCATGAAAGCATTGGAACCCCTATCATTAAAACCCTCAAGAAACATCCTATGAGATGCAACAACATAGGAGGCCGGCTAAACCTACAGGTGGGGTCTGTAATGTGTGTGTGATAAAACTGAGACCCCTATCATTAAAACCTCCAAGAGACAATCTATGTGATGCCCTTCCTATTACTAATAGCCTCACAGAGTGTAACTGGGAACTTCTTTTATGATGGTGAGATGTGAATTGAAGGAGATTTGGCTGCTATTTCTAACAAGAGGTGTGATCGCGCTTGTTTAATATATATATTCTTTCTCTGTGGGTATTAGTTGAATAGTTTTACAAATTCTAATATTTGTGTGAATTGCTGCATCGGTTGTGACACACATATATGAACTTTTAAAAGCAGAAGACATTTCCATTGTAAACAACTTCCATTTGTTTACAATGGAAAAAGTAGCTGCCTTTTTTATCTTCCTTTTTTGTTTTCAGCTAGGATGGCTTTGACAATGATAATAATGTTATTTCACCTGGAAAGAAGACAAAATGTCTTTAAGAAATATAAACTGATTGTATAATCATACAACAGAAATAAGTTTTCTTGAGTCAAATGTTAGTGTGCATGAATGATAGGGCTTGGATGAACAGAGAAAAGCTGGGTATAAGAAGAATCAGATGTCGTGTACAAGATAGAAGACTGCTGGCATTGACTTGTGATGTGTATGGATGGAGAAGTGCCAGACAAAGTTAGTGGAAAGAAGCTGCAATAGAAGACAGAAGAATTTGGGTAGAGCTGATTAGAATGGATCTCTAAACTCTAAACAGGAAATGACATGGGGAATATAAGTTGAAGCAGGCTGTGCTGGAAAGAACCCATCAGCCATAGATCACAGGTTGAAGCAAGCTTTGCTGGAAAGAACCCATCTAGCTCATGCAAACATGTAGAAGTGAGCGAAAAACGATTATGATGCATAAATATATACACACATGTATATACATAAATAGTTTAACCCTTTTAGCATTTACATTACTCTATATTTACTGTTGTCTTTTGTGGTAAAGGCTCTATCTTACATAATTATCTCACATAATATCGAATTACTAGATTTTGATATTATTTATTTTGAGAACAATACCTTAACATCAGTATGAGTGGCCAATTAGGGTCAGTTTGAACAGAAAGAGGTAAGTTAATTCTGGCCGGATACGACTGGTTTACATCTAAAGGGTTAAAGGAGAAAAACTCAATTCTTGCACAACAGCTGATGGACATGCTTGACTGCATCTTTTTTGCTTTACATTGTTCTACAGTGCAATATTTGGCACACACACACACATATGTATATATCATCATTTGTCTATTTTTCTATGCTCGTATGGGTTAGACTGGTTGTCACGTTATTTTGCTCATATGGATCTGCATTTTGGCTTGGTTTCTATGGCTGGATGCCTTTCCTAATGCCAATCACATTTACAGTGTAGACTGGGTGCTTTGTTGTTGTGACAAAGGATCACCATACAGATATGTATGTATGTGTGTGTGATGGCTGATTAGCACCAACAAAGCTTTCTCTTTCTATCTTTCAATGCGAGGATTAATATCTGAAACATTAAGACTCTTTTCCAACTCTATTTAAGTGTTAAACTAATGCACAATCATTACATTGTATTGTTCTCTCCTGTTGTTTTTCTTTGTTCACATTACTGATATATATATATATATGTCATCACTGTTTTACGTCCATTCTTCCACGCTAGCATGGGTTAGACGGGTTGTCCGGTTGGCTGACCTTGTCTTGCTCATACGGGAACTAATTCTGGCTTGATTTCTACAGCAGGATGCTCTTCCTAACACCAACCTCATTTACAGTGAGTGCTGGATGCTTTTTTTTCCGTGGCGCCTACACGTCCACTTTACAGTGTAGGCTGGGTGCTTTTTGCCGTGGCACCGCCACGACCACTTTGCAGTGGAATGGTAGGGACCCCAGTCCTATCATCTCATTTTTACTGCTGATTAAACTGGAGCAATGTGAAATAAAGTGTCTTGGCTCAAGGAAACAACACATCACCCAGTCCGAGAATTGAACTCACAACCTTTCGATTGCAAACCCAATGCTCTAACCACTAAGCCATGTGCCTTCATATGTATATATATATATATGTGTGTGTGTGTACATGTGTATGTTGATATATTTTTTATCTACAGGTTTTGGAACAAGAACCAGAAAAAGCCAACCTATATTAACCACAACATATTTTATATAGAGACTGTACCAAAACTTTGAATGTTATTTTTTGTTTTGTTTTATTCTCCAAAGAATGCAGTAGTTTGGTGTGTTGTTTGTTCTGTTTATTTGTTTATTTAGTTTGCATTCATCTTTTTTTGTTTTATAATTCTTTTTTTTTTTTTAGTTTTTGTTATATGTTGTTGTTTTATGTTGTCTTTTTTGGTTATTTTTCTGCATGATTTTCGACACAAGAGATGATACCAACCAAATTGACCGTTTGGTTACTAACAAGAAACCTACTATGTACCTGATTGCATGATTTCGTACAGTTTTCACATCCACAACCCCTAACAGTCGGCTGTATATGGCAATAAATGCTGTTTTTTAAAGGCTCCCCTCTCAATATTAGAAATCTTAATTAGTTTATATCAATTCTCTGTTTAAGATAACACCTTTGAAATATGGCATATATTTTACCTGTTGATGTGTAGCTAGTATATGTAGCTTAGCTGTAGAAAATTTTGCACTCACAATTGTAAAATCATGGATTTCATTCCTAGACCAGTTGGCATGTTGTGGTCTTAAGCAAGACACTTCATTTCGCATTGCTTCAGTCTATTCAGCTGAAAATGTGTACCATCTGCAGCTGGGAGTTAAGCCCTTGGTAGCTTGGTGTCCTGTATTCTCGGTCACTTAATGCCACTAAAACCAGGAGGTTCTTGGCTGAGGACAATCTTTAACTACTTTACATATTAGAATATGTAACCTATCAGTGTGCCATATTTGTATGGAATGGAGACACATTATTTAGTGGTTAGAGTTTTCTAGTCATAATGTTATTTGTTGGCACACTTTGTCCTTGAGTAAGACACTTTATTTCACATTGCTGCAAACGACTCAGATGGCAAAAGTGAGTTGTACCAGTAATTCAAAGGGCCATCCTTGTCACATACTGCGTCATTCTGTATCTCCCTGAGAAATGCATTAAGGATGCACATGTATGGAATATATTCATCCACTTGCATGTTATTTTCATGAGCAGGCTGTTATGTTGTTTAAACAACTGAAACACTGATTTGAATCAATGCAGATTCAATACATCCAGTACATCATCCAACACACACAACTGTATAGACCAATGAAATATTGGTCTGAACTTTGATGTATGTTCATCATAGAACTATACTGTTACTACATACACTGTTGTTGTTTAGCCTCACATCTATCCTGATTGAGCTGACAGGGTCAAAGGTGTTCTGGTCATGACCATCCCATCTTTTTTCAGACATTAGATAATATATTATCCAATGTGTCTTGCTTTTTTTTAAAAGGTGGCTATGTGATTTCAGAGAAATTTTACTGCTATTTCTAGCAGTTCAAGTGACCACATAGCTCTCTTTCATTGACTCATCCACATGTGGTATGTATATAGGTGGTGGTGGTAGTAGTATTAGTAGTGTGACGACTGCTTCATGTAGAGGTAGTAGTAGTTGTGTGACGAGTGCCTCATGTAGAGGTAGTAGTTGTGTGACGAGTGCCTCATGTAGAGGTAGTAGTAGCATGAAGACTACCACCTGTAGAGTAGTAGTAGTAGTAGTAACAGTAGCATGAAGACTACCTCATGTAGAGTAGTGGTTGTAGTAGTATTTATTGTTGTGTGTAAACTACAAGTGGATCTATTGTTATTCATGACAACATTGCCACAAACAAAGGAAGCCAATTTCTCCCTTCTAGAGCAGGGTTTTACTTGGCTGACCCCGTGACAAGCTTCATATGCATCATGGGGTCCTATTTGAGGCAAGGTTTTATGGCCTGATACCTTTTTAGTAGTCTCATAACATTCATCATAGAATTTAATTTGATAACAAAATATTTCAATCCTAACATTTCTGAAAACATTTTAGTCATTACTGTTGGCTAGTCTATTTAGGATCAAACATTATACTAACAACAGCTTGTTATGTAGCACTAAATTACAATTCTGAAGATATGGTTGCCAGTAGTAGAATATTGGACTTGCAATTATTTGGTTGCAGATACAATTCCTTGACTAGACAGGGTATTGGGTTCTTAAGCAAGATGTTTTTCATGATAGGTCTGGAGCTTCTATTATTAAACCACCCAAACTTGTTAGAAGGCAGCTAAACTAGCATATGTGTGAGCTATAACAATGACACCTAAATTATTTCTCTTTTTTACTTGAGAATGAAAAATATTCTTTAAAGCCTGCCTCTCAGATATATTCTTCAGTTAGAACCAGATCTAAGCTATAGACAGCCAGTAACTCTTAACATTCTGTATCACATGAAACTGCATGAGCAAGACATTTTTGAAATGCACATTAAATATTGAAGCCTTTACTTTAATATTGCAAATATTCACAATCACTTGTCCCCCAGTAAAGATACTATAAACATTTGAATTAACAAACCTCATAAAATAGCATTAGTAAGACATTTTTGGAAAATACATCACTATGACTGCATCACATAAAAAAGTAAAGCCTTTACTCTAATACTACAAATTTTCACTACTAGAGTTAATATAAACATTTGAATTTAAAAACTTGGTTTTAGATATTTTTATCTAAATCATTACAGGATGTTAAGAGTTAATTATCGGTGTGTGTTATACAAGAAACAAGAGTTGATATTAAGTGGGATCAGATCTGGGACCTCTATCTTTAAAGCCTACCTCTTCTGTCTGCTCATAACCTATTAGATAGATTCATTGATAGCCAGCCACTGTCTTTTAACTTATTTCTAATGTGGGTCTTTGAAAATCAGCCATTAACCTGACAAATTTAAGCAAAGTTAAAAATATAATGAAAAAAAAAAAAACAACAACATATAAAAGCTCTCCTCAATTCTGTTAAGGGAAACTCTATTTTGTCGATTCTGTTACCAGTTTAACTTTGTTTCAGAATTGTCATTCCATGACATCTGCTGTTGCCGAGAGAACTGCGTTTTTGACGGTAATTATTTTCAACATAGTCTCTCTCTGCCAGTCTTGCACACACACACACACACACACACACACAAACACACAAGCATATGTATGTATGTGTATATATGTACATATATACACACATGCGTGCATACTTACATATAATTCATTTATTATAATTTGCAGTAGCTTACTACATATACTTAAATTTGGCTTGGTAGAGCTCAAAGTATAGAAGATTCTATAGGTACATTAGCTGTGCATTATAACAAAACAGTAGGGTATGAAGTGCTAAATGTGTGTATGGTTTAATTTTTTATTTTGTTTTGTTTTTTTAAAATTTTTGTTTATGAGAGAGAGAGAGAGAGAGATGCTTGTCAGTGAAGTGGTACTTCTTTATAAATTGAATATTCTCATCTCCACAACTTTGGGACAGAGGTGTTTACCAATAAGGTGGTGGTTCTCTAAATTGGATATTTTTATTTTTACTCACCTTTTCATCATTGTTGCTTTGTGTAAATGGTTTTATTATTTTACTCTGAAACTGCACCTAGTTCTATGATACTTTTTATCTTTAAAAAAACCATCTATCATAATTTTGTGTTACAAACACCAACTTAATAATGAGAAAGTTATATTACTAAATCCCTCTAAATTCTTGATTATTTTCAAAATATTTGAAAACCATAGGCAGTGTGTTTTATTAGAAATATGGTAAGGAAATGGTTAATGTTTAAATTGTTACAACTCTTGGGATCTCACTTCCATATTGACTCATTGTTTTCTGTTGTCAAGCTAATCACAGCTGAATTTAATAAGTAGTGGACTTAGTAATTAGTGGATTGGTTGTGTGTGCCATCATCATCATCATCATCATCATCATCATCATCATCGTGTTTTTCCCTACAAACATAACAAGGATTGTTGTACAGTTCACAACTTTGATGTCAGCATGCAGCAGTTTATATACACCCATGTCTATGTGTATGTTTAATAACTCTTTATTTCATAAAACTTTATTCTGTGTTTGCATATTTTGTTTTCGCTTTTGTCATAGACTTTTGTCATCAAGATGTAGATATATGCTGGTTTTTGTTTGCTTGTTTTTTGTTATTGTGAGTGGGGAATGTCAATCAAACACACAACATAAAGAGAACTCTTTAGTGTTGTTACAGACTGGCTAACCTCTCTAATGTTGGTGTCTCAATGAAATACACCAGGTAAACTGGGTGTATTTCAATTGTTGGTGTTAGAAAGAGCATAAAGTTGTTAATAACTTGCAGAAAGAAAGAAAAATGAAGGGCAGAAACTCGAAATTGGAGCTGACTCTGGCTATACTGGCTGTCCAACCCATGCCAGCATGGAGAGTGGGCATAAGATGAGGGTGAGGATTATGACCTTATCATCAATACATTCAACCTCAGACTGACTTGGATTTTATATATATTCTGTGTTCCTATTGGCTTTTGTCAGGAGTAGAAGGATTGGTTAGTTTTCAATGGAAAGGGAATTGTATTATCTATTTGTTGTTGTTGTTTTTGTATTTTGAAGTGTATTGTGATATCAATATTAGCCTTTCTCCATCTTCCATTGATTGATCCATAGTCAGTGTCTTTCACTAAAAATAATGTAACAAAGGGGTTAAAGTGTTTATATTTATCTAAAAACCTTTTGTCATAATTTTATATAGGAACTTTTAAGCTATGTTCCACACACCAACTTAATAATGACAAAGTTAGTTATATTACTAAATCCCTCAATACTTGATTATTTTCGAAATCATTTGAAAAATAAAAGCAGTCTTTAATTAGTAATATGCTAACAAAAGGGTTGATCCAACTAGTCTTACCAAAGGCTCTTTGGTAAAATTACAATAGAAGGTTTTTAGATAAATATATTTTAAAATATACAGTCTTGTATCATAGAACCAGGGGTGATTTGGTATCAAGGGACTTAATAAAATACACCTGGAATAAATGCTGCCCACTTCCTATCCACATATACATAGATCATTGATGTTTTAATGTCTTGTTTCTTCATTGCCTTAATCTCTAACAATTCTGTCATCCCATCTATGAAATCAATTCTCGGAGTATCTTACTTGACAAACTTTTCAGCCGTACTTTCAAAATGTGTGTGTGTATAGTTGTAAAATACATTTCTTTTGCTTGGCTTCTAGGAGCAATGGCTGTTTACTTTTATTTTTATTTTACCAGTCTTCAAAGAATCAAATAGTTCACTTTTATCTGATATAGACATTTTACTATTTTGGGCTGTTAATCACAAGGTTTCTTTCTTATTGACATGTTGATACTATTGTAGTTCTGCTTTGATATATATATATATAATACACATTTACATAATAACGATATTACACAACATTATCGGCTATTTGTAAGACCTCAGGAATACCAAATATATGTCCAAACCCATGCTAGCGTGGAAAATGGACGTTAAACGATGATGATATGATCATGTAGAGCTCTATTATATCAAATAAAATTATGTTCCAGTATTAAACCATTTGGTAACCTGTATAATGTTGTCTATCGTTATTATCAACTATACAGTTCTATTAATATAAAGCTCTTTCACCACTTGTTGGTCATTACACTACACACATTTTTATGCATGAAACTTTTCTTTTCATTTTTTCTTTTTTCTTTTTTCTAGTTTCTCTAAGAAAGCTTGTGTTTCTCTTGAGTCTCACAAGACATTTTGCTTGCTTCTTGCCTACTTCAATTAATGCTTTCTTTCAGCTGTGCTTTTTACTACTGCATACCTTCATTTTAACAGGACTATTGCATTTATTTACATGCAAATACATTTTGCTCACATGTGCTGAGTGCTCACTCAATAAATACACACACGTCTGACTGCGACGAACCATTTAACTCACGCTGGCATAGAAAAGTGTGTAAAATTATGTGTGTGTGTGTATGAGAGAGAGAGAGAGAGAGAAAGATTTTTAATGTTAGATTGTCAATTTATAGATATATAAAAGACAGCAAACATTTTACTAATGCGATAACAACATATATGTGATAGTTGTATTTGTTATATATATATATATAATAGTAGAACACTGATGGGTTATACCCGTAGTAGTAGTGCACTCAGTCCATGGGACGAGTTTGGTAAAAGTAGTTCCGCAACAGTTAGTTCACCATTACCAAGAACAATTGCTTTAGTTTTTTTCCGTACAACCTCATTTAAATCGAGCTGATGATCCGAATAAGGTGAAACAATTGTTCTCGGTAATGGTGAACTAACTGTTGTGGAACTACTACTACTATATATATATATATATATATATATATGTAGATAAATCAACAGGTATTGTTTCTTTGTTTTTACTCGCTATTCTGGTATGGCTGTTTCCTCGGTATAAAGTAACGTTCAAATATTTTTCTCGATTCTTCTCTCCATTCTAATCCATTAGTCATTCATTCATTCACCATTCTATATCATATTTTTTCTCTAAAATCGTATTTTCTCTATCATCGCATTTTCTCTATCGTATTTTCTTAAACAAAACAAATCTTGTATTTTCGTTTATTGTTAAATTATGCCCAAAATACGGGGATCTTATCTTAAACCTTACATTCTCTTAATTCTGTCGTATTTTCATAAAACAAATCACTCTTATATATTCTTTTAAATATATTTTGTTAAACTTGCTAAGTTTTACGCAAAACTTCGAGTGCTTATTTAAACTCTTAACCTCTCTGGTCCATCCCATCTTCTACCCCCCCCCCCCCCCCCCCATACACCATGCTGGTTCCTGCCCCCCCCCCCCCCCCCCCCTATACATATAAGATAAACCCTACCAAAATTAATCAGAATCGCCAACTCGCTATTCTGGTATGGCTGTTCCCTCGGTATAAAGTAACGTTCAAATATTTTTCTCGATTCTTCTCTCCATTCAAATCCATTAGTCATTCATTCATTCACCATTCTATATCATATTTTCACCATTCTATATCATATTTTTTCTCTAAAATCGTATTTTCTCTATCATCGCATTTTCTCTATCGTATTTTCTTAAACAAAACAAATCTTGTATTTTCGTTTATTGTTAAATTATGCCCAAAATACGGCGATCTTATCTTAAACCTTACATTCTCGCTAACAACCCATCATCCCTCCCACCCGCCCCCACGCACCACCATTATTACGTGGACCAATCATAACCCGCCCCCACGCACCACCATTATTACGTGGACCAATCATAAGTCAGAGGCCCATACTATCGCTTAACTGGTTGCTTTTCGATATGATGGATGGACTACGGAATTCTGGAGAGTTGAAGAGAGAAAAATCTGGACGCTCAGCGACAATGCCAAAGATAAAGACAAATTCACCTCGTGGACGAGAATGCAAGCACTCCTTGTTTCGGCCGAGGATGGCTAACATAACCCATCTCCCCGCCCCACCGCTCCCACCCTCCAAACGCAATCCAAAATTTCAGAGTTGGTACCATGAATGTAGGCACCTTAAAGGGCCGCTCTAACGAGGTTGTAGAAATGCTTGAACGTAAGGAGGTCGATGTTTGTTGTATTCAAGAGACCAGGTGGAGGGGAGGGTCTGCTAGATTCATCGTGGGTAAAGAACGATGCTATAAGCTTTTCTGGGTGGGAAATGACAATGGGCTGGGTGGAGTAGGAATCATGGTAGCAGAAAAGTGGGCAGATAAGATAATAGACGTAAATAGAGTGAACGACAGAATAATTAAAATAAGACTTGTCCTCAATAAAACTACGGTGACAGTAATATCTGCGTACGCACCCCAATCCGGACTGCCCGGCGCTATAAAAGACAGATTCTATGAGACACTGATGCTCGCTACCTCCCAAATAACCGACAGTGACTATATAATTATTGCAGGCGACCTAAATGGTCACGTTGGACAACATTGTGACGGCTATGACGGAATCCATGGAGGCTATGGGTTCGGTACTAGAAATGAGGTAGGCTCCAGAATCCTGGAATTCTGTGACGCAAATAACCTAACTATCTGTAACACTAACTTCAAAAAACGAGACAATCACTTGATCACATATAGATCGGGGGAACACACAAGCCAGGTAGATTATATCCTTACCAGAAGACGTGACAGTGTGTCTGTTGTTAACACTAAATCCCTCCCCCATGAAGAATGCACCTCCCAACATAGACTGATAATTAGCGACCTCATAGTCAGGACGAGACGTACTAGACAGCAGAAGAGGACTATCCTTAGGAGAAAAATATGGAAGCTAAAGGACCCCATAGCCAGAAATAAATTTCAAAGCATATTACTTGATGCTTTCGACAGTAAGGAAGAGCAATTAGAGTCGTATAATATAGAGGAACAGTGGGAATTCCTGAAAGCAAACCTGCTGACGGCGGCAGACGAAGTCTGTGGCTGGGGCAGGCCTGTAGGTAGGAGGAGAGTAACATGGTGGTGGAACAGTAAGGTGGAGGAGTCAATTAAGGCCAAAAAGCAGGCTTGGAAAGTATGGCGGGATGGGGGAAGTAGAGAAGACTATCAAGTGGTCAGGAGGGAAGCTAGGAGACAAGTGTACTTCGCAAGCAGGGAAGCAGAGGAAAGAAAGTTCAAGCATGTTCTACAACGTGAGGACCAAAAACGTGAGGTGTTCAGGATTGCTAGGCAATGTGTCAAGGAAAACCGTGATATTGTCGGGGAGAAGTGTGTACTTAATGATGATGGCATACTTGCCATCACTGACGCTGATAAGAAGGTAGCTTGGAAGTGTCACTACGAAAGGCTTCTAAATGAGGAGAACAAATGGGAGAAAGACAGTCTCCCCCACATCGACCCAATAGAGGGACCAGAAGTGTTAGTCGAAGGTAGTATAATAAGTAAGGCAATCAAAGATATGAAGACGGGTAAGGCGGCTGGGCCTTCGGAAATAGTTGCTGAGATGCTGAAAGCCTCTGGAACGGTGGGACACACCATGGTCACCCAGATAGTAAACCAAGTCATACAGAATGGGGTTGTTCCGAAGGACTGGCATAGCAGCATCATCATTAACTGTTACAAGGGTAAAGGAGATGCCCTAGATAGGTGTAACTATAGAGGCATTAAATTAATCGACCAGGTCATGAAGGTCACGGAAAAAGTAATAGCGCAACTAATCAGAGAGAGAATTGATCTAGATGAAATGCAGTTCGGGTTTGTGTCAAGCAAAAGTACCACAGACGCTCTTTTCATTGTACGACAACTACAGGAGAAGTACCTAGCTAAAAGTAAACCCCTATACTTAGCTTTTGTTGACTTGGAGAAAGCCTTCGACAGCGTCCCCCGCTCCATTATCTGGTGGGCTCTTAGAAAACTAGGTGTTGACGAATGGCTTGTGAGAGTTATACAAGCCATGTATAAAGAAACAGTCAGTAAGGTTAGAATTAACAACGAATATAGTGAAGAGTTTAGCGTAAAAGTTGGTGTTCATCAGGGCTCTGTTCTTAGCCCCCTACTATTTATTATTGCCCTTCAGGCTATAACAGAGGAGTTCAAGACCGGCTGCCCATGGGAACTCCTATACGCAGATGATCTAACGCTCATAGCTGAATCAATGACCGAACTAGAGAAGAAATTCCAAACATGGAAGCACGGCCTAGAATCAAAAGGCCTTAAAATTAACCTGGCTAAGACTAAAGTTCTAGTTTGTAGGAAAGAAAATAAGGCGGCGGTCCCTTCCGGGAAATGGCCATGCTCAGTGTGTAGGAAAGGCGTAGGTAGAAACTCCATTTTATGTCCCAAATGCAAAGTATGGGTGCATAAAAGATGTAGTGGGATCACAGGTTTTACATGTGGCCGGTGCTCTGGTGCAATAAGTAGCAGCAAGTGCCCACAAAATGCTAGCTCTTTCAATTGCGCAGAGGGTTCTATAGAAATAGTGGACAGCTTCCGTTACCTGGGTGACAAAATCAGCAGTGGGGGAGGGTGCTCTGAAAGTACAGTAGCTAGAGTCAGAACTGGATGGAAAAAGTTCAGAGAGCTTATACCACTATTAGCCCCTAAAGGGTTCTCCCTAAAAATGAAAGGCAGGTTATATGATGCCTGCATACGACCAGCAATGCTGCATGGCAGTGAGACCTGGGCATTGTGTGCAGAGGATATACGCAGACTAGAGAGGAACGAAGCTTGCATGCTCCGCTGGATGTGCAATAGTAATATACGTGAACGGCTAAGCATAAACGAACTAAGGAAAAAATTAGAAATAAGAGGGATCAGATGTTGTTTACTCGAGAGAAGGCTACGTTGGTATGGTCACGTGATGCGCATGAAAGACGACAGCTGTATAACAAAGTGCAGGGCAATAAAGATAGACGGTAGCCACGGAGTAGGCAGACCCAGAAAAACCTGGGACGACATGATAAATTCCGACCTCACACGATTACACCTCTCCAAGACAATGTCACTGGACCGAGACCTTTGGCGGTACTCAGTAATAGAGAAGACCCGCCTTACCTAAATACAAAGTAAAACCTACTACAGTCAGTAGGCATCTCTATCAAAACACACCCCCGTCCCACCCCATCCACACCGCCCCTTTCAATGTAAAGTTATGTTGGTGCCACAACATCCAGGCCGAAACAAATGAGATCGTGTAGGTGTCGCGTCAAAAAAAAACACAGTCCACGCTGTAAATGTGGCCGTGTAGGCAACACGGTAAAAACCTCCCAGCCCCACACTGTAAATGTGGTTGGTGTTAGGAAGGGCATCCAGCTGTAGCAAACCCGCCAGACAGTCCACGCTGTAATGTGGCCGTGTAGGCAACACGGTAAAAACCTCCCAGACCCACACTGTAAATGTGGTTGGTGTTAGGAAGGGCATCCAGCTGTAGCAAACCCGCCAGACAGTCCTATGCGAGCAAGACAACCACTCTTGCCTCAAGTGGGAAAACCCCCGCCCAAACCCATGCAAGCGTGGAACACGGACGCTAAACCTTGATGATGATGATAGATATATATATATATATATATATATATGTGTGTGTGTGAGTGCATTTATGATCATTGTTTAACGACCATTTTTCTACGTTAACATGGGTTAGATGAGTTGTCCCATTGTGAGAAAAATCCAGTTAGATGACCATATCTTGCTCATACAGAGCAATTTCTGGCTTATATGTTTGCACACACACACACACACACGCACACGGTCTCTCTCTCTCTCTCTTTCTCTCTTTCTCTCTCTCTCTCTCAAGATGCCTGGGCTAGTGATCAGGGTATTGGACTCTAAAGGAAGATTAAAAGTGCCAACGTAATAGGTGTTATAGAGGAAAGAATGAGGCCGATAAAATTTTATCTTAGCAAATTTAATTATCTCAAATATTTTCGGGTTTAAAAACTCATTATCAAGAGAGGATCTATGTGTAGGTCTTCAAATAGTTGTTTGGCTGGCAGATTTAATTTAATTTAAATGTAAGGAAAAGACAAACAACAACTCTTCTCCAATTGCTCTTTGAAGACATATATATATATATCCTTATTAGTAGTTTCAAATATTTTATTAGTGGTCATAGAATATAAGTTGACTGAACTGATTTCAGATGAACATCATTCATTTTACAACTATTTTCCATGCTTTCATGGGTTAGATGGGTTGTCACGTTCTGAGGTTAGATAAGTCAGATGAGTGTGTCTTGACAATACATTCCATTTTGGTATGGTATCTGTGGCTGGATGCCCTTCTTAATGCCAACCACATCATGCTGAGTACCACAACTACCACCCAATGCAATGGATTGAATGCTTTACATTGTGACATCATCACGCCCACGTTTTAGAGTAAGCTGAGTGTATTTTATTGTGGCACCAGTGCTACCACTTTACAGCGTGTACAGGGTGTATTTTATTGTGGCACCAGTTCCTCTACTTTACAGAGTGTACAGGGTGTATTTTATTGTGGCACCAACACTGCTACTTGATAGTGTGGGCTAAGTGAATTTTATTGTGACACCAGCACTACCACTTTTCAAAACTAGGGCACTTGCTGTATTGTCTTCAATGATGGGAAGGAGTGGGAGGTAAGCTAGGTGTTGTTTGCTGCGGGAGGGATGAGAGAGAAGTAGACTTGAGTGTCCTTGACCAGGTTAGGAAGATAGTGATAGGAGTGGGGTGGTGTGGTGGTGCAGGGTAGCCTTACATAGAATGTGTGATCTCTGGTTGAATATTTGAATAATATTAAAGTAATGTGTTTCTAAAATGTAGGTGAAGGTGCAGTTAACTTATTGTGTGAACTGTTAAAAATTTGTAACCAATATGTATGTTAATGGTGGGTCAACATAAAGTAGTATTTCTTCATTGTATGTCATGTATGGGAGGGTGGTTGTCTATCGAGAAGGTTGGAGTTACTTTCCTAAATCTAGAACAGAACAGATTTGAATATATAACTGACAAAATTTTCTCTGGCATAAATGGCTTTTTGTTACTTTTACTTGCCTATTTAGTTTATACTTTGCCCCTGTTAAGATGCACCATGTACTCTGTAAAATGGTTAGCAATTGGAAGAGCATTCAGCTGTAGAAATCATATAAAAAATGGAACATATGAGCAAAACACGGCTTTCCAATGCATGACAATATGGGAAAATGGACATAAAATGATGATGATAATGGTTACACTGGGTAATTTTGAGGAAGAAACTTTGGGGGAAAGGTGTAAGCATCACCATGTGGCTAAATAGTTCACTATGCCACTACATGTCATGTTTCAATCTTAGTGTGTGGCACTTTGGGTTGACTCATACCAAGTAAATGAAATTTGATAGACAGAAACTGCAGAAACCTGTCCTATGCATATATCAGTGCAAAGAATTATGTCCTGGATGTGTATGTATGTATAATTATATAAATATATGAGTAGGTTTTATAACCCATTTTTGTTATGTATGGAATAAGTTATATTTAATTCCTTCACTGAGATTTAACAAAGTTATGTTATGGATTATATATATATTAAAAAGTTATTTGTCTCTAATATTTAGACATCTCATTGAATAAATTGAGTTTTTGGCATAAGTATATATATATATCCAGACCCATGCTAGCGTGGAAAATGGACGTTAAACGATGATGATGATGATGATAGATATATATATAAGCATGTTCTACAACGCGAGGACCAAAAACGTGAGGTGTTCAGGATTGCTAGGAAATGTGTCAAGGAAAATCGTGATATTGTCGGGGAGAAGTGTGTCCTTAATGATGATGGTGCACTTGCCATCACTGACGCTGATAAGAAGGTAGCTTGGAAGTGTCACTACGAAAAGCTACTAAATGGGAGAAAGACAGTCTCCCCCACATCGATCCAATAGAGGGACCAGCAGTGCTAGTTGAAGGTAGTATTATAATAAGTAAGGCAATCAAAGATATGAAGACGGGTAAGGCGGCCGGGCCTTCGGAAATAGTTGCTGAAATGCTGAAAGCATCTGGAACGGTGGGACACACTATGGTCACCCAGATAGTAAACCAAGTCATACAGAATGGGGCCGTTCGGAAGGACTGGCGTAGCAGCATCATCATTAACTGCTACAAGGGTAAAGGAGATGCTCTTGATAGGGGTAACTATAGAGGCATTAAATTAATCGACCAGGTCATGAAGGTCACAGAAAAAGTAATAGTACAACCAATCAGAGAACGAATTGATCTAGATGAAATGCAGTTCGGGTTTGTGTCAGGTAAAAGTACCACAGACGTTCTTTTCATTGTACGACAACTACAGAAGTACCTAGCTAAAAGAAAACCCCTATACTTAGCTTTTGTCGACTTGGAGAAAGCCTTTGACAGAGTCCCCCGCTCCATTATCTGGTGGGCCCTTAGAAAACTAGGTGTTGATGAATGGCTTGTGAGAGCTATACAAGCCATGTATAAAGAAACAATGAGCAAGGTTAGAATTAACAGCGAATATAGTGAAGAGTTTAGCGTAAAAGTTGGTGTCCATCAGGGCTCCGTTCTTAACCCCCTACTATTTATTATTGCCCTTCAGGCTATAACAGAGGAGTTCAAGACCGGCTACCCATGGGAACTCCTATATGCAGATGATCTAACGCTCATAGCTGAATCAATGGCCAAACTAGAGAAGAAATTCCAAACATGGAAGCATGGCCTAGTATCAAAAGGCCTTAAAGTTAACTTGTCTAAGACTAAAGTTCTAGTTTGTAGGAAGGAAAATAGGGCACCGGTCCCATCTGGGAAATGGCCATGCTCAGTGTGTAGGAAAGGAGTAGGCAGAAACTCCATTTTTATGTCCCAAATGCCAAGTATGCGTGCATAAAAGATGTAGTGTGATCTTGGGTAAGCTAACTAAGAATATAGATTTTATATGTGGCCGGTGCTCTGGTGCAATAAGTAGCAGCAAGTGCCCACAGAATACTAGCTCATTCCATTGCACAGATGGGTCTATAGAAATAGTGGACACCTTCCGTTACCTGGGTGACAAAATCAGCAGTGGGGGTGGGTGCTCTGAAAGTACAGTAGCTAGAGTCAGAACGGGATGGCCGCTAAAGGGTTCTCTCTAAAAATGAAAAGCAGACTGTATGATGCCTGCATACGAACAGCAATGTTACATGGCAGTGAGACCTGGGCATTGTGTGCAGATGATATACGCAGACTAGAGAGAAACGAAGCTTGCATGCTCCGCTGGATGTGTAATAGTAATATACGTGTCCGGAAAAGCATAAACGAACTAAGGGAGAAATTAGGAATAAGAGGGATCAGATGTTGTTTACTCGAGAGAAGACTACGTTGGTACAGTCACGTGATGCGCATGAAAGACGACAGCTGTATAAAAAAAGTGCAGGGCGATAAAAATAGACGGTAGCCACAGAGTAGGCAGACCCAGAAAAACCTGGGACGACTTGATAAATTCCGACCTCACACACTTGCACCTCTCCAAGATAATGTCACTGGACCGAGATCTTTGGCGCTACACAGTCATACGAAAGAACCGCCTTGCCTAAGTACAAAGCGAAACCTAGTCAGTAGGCACCTCTAACAAAATACACCCTCGTCCCACTACCCACACCCCATCCACACCACACCACCCCCTTAAATGTGAAGTTATGTTGGTACCACAACATCCAGTCCGAAACAAATGAGGTTGTGTTGGTGTCACGACAAAAAAACACAGTCCACGCTGTAATGTGACCGTGTAGGTAACAGGGTAAAAACCTCCCAGTCCACACTGTAAACGTGGTTGGGGTTAGGAAGGGCATCCAGCCGTAGAAAACCCGCCAGACAGTCCTATACGAGCAGGACAACAAATCTTGCCTCAAGTGGGAAAACTCCCGTCCAAACCCATGCAAGCGTGGAAGGACGTTAAACGATGATGATGATGATGATATATATATGATATATATATATATATACACCTTAATGGAGGCACATGGCTTAGTGGTTAGAGCATTGGCCTTGCAATCGAAAGGTTGTGAGTTCAATTCTCAGACCGGGTGATGTGTTGTTTCCTTGAGCAAGACACTTTATTTCACATTGCTCCAGTTTACTCAGCTGTAGAAATGAGATGATAGGGACCTAGTGTCCATATCATTCCACTGCAAAGTGGTCATGGAGGTGCCACGGCAAAAAAGCACCCAGCACTCACTGTAAATGAGGTTGGTGTTCGGAAGGGCATCCAGCTGTAGAAATCAAGCCAAAATCAGTTCCCGTCCCACCCTAGCAAGCAGGGAAAAAGCGGACGTAAAATGAAATGAATGAATGAATATATATATATGTGTGTGTATGTGTGTTTATATATGTATAATGGGAGAGATGACCCCTTAGCCTTTGTCAAGGCAGAATTCTAGGAGAAGGAAAACTCTGATATAACACCTGCAACTCTGATGGTATCCAATGATGTTGACTTGCTCTTCTTTTTGGTAAATATCATCTTGGTTAAGAGAGTGGGACTGGCTTTGTGCAGTGCCTTTGCTCACTATAAAAGCTTCACGGCACAGGTATTGCTTTATATCTGGAGATCTCTCTGCACTTGTCGTCACATGGTACCATGAGCCCAGCACTATGTGTCAATAATTGTCACAAGTGTAGTGTTTGTACCAGAGTTTTCAAGTCACTGGCTGGACTAAAAAGTCACACTCGTTCAGCGCATCGGTAGGAGTTCTCCTACATGGATATAAAGTAGTGGCCGTACTCGAAAACGAGTTGGCAGCCACCATATGTATAATATATATCATCATTTAATGTCTATTTTCCATGCTTTCATGGGTTTAATAGACTCATACACATAAGCTAGGCTGGTCAGGTGACCCCATCTTGGTTTCTACTGCTGGATACCCTTTCTTCCAACCACTTTGTGTACTGGAAATATTTTATTAGAGATCGATAAAATAAGTACCAGACCTGGAAAACAAATATTGTAATCAAAATATATTAAATTCCTTTATGGCTGTACTCCAGCATGATAATAGTTTAATGACTGAAGCTGGTAAAAGAATTTTAAAAATATTCAGATGGGTTTTTATTTGAATTCTGTAACTCTTTGTGTTTGTTTATATATAAGTACTAAAGAGATGCTATCTGCTTGTGTGAGTTTGATCTTCCTGAGAAAATTATGACTTGGTAGTTGAGATAAACCTCCACCCACAGCCTTTCATTTCATTATCAGATGTTGCAAGGACACCATTGTCTTTGTAATATTGAATGACAAACAAATATAATGAAGTAAAATAAAATATTTCTTGGCTGTGTGTATCTTGATTTATAGAATAGATACCCATGTCCCTGCATGTCACAACAGGCAACTAAAAGGGGTTGGTGTTAGTAAAGGCATCCAGCTGCAAAACATTGCCTCAAAAGTTCCCATCCAACCCATGTCAATGTGGAAACAAAACAATGATATTGCTATATCCTAGTCAGTCTTCAGGTTACCAGCTATTGTTTCAACATTTTTATTTCCTCCATTTTCACAGCTTTATTGATTTTCCTCACTTGCTTCTCATTTACTCTGTCTCTGGATCAATACATTTGGCTTTTTTTTCTTTGGGTTTACGTGTTATCATGTGTGTGTGTGTGTGTGTGTGTGATATTAATATTTTATTGGATTTGTAGAATTTCCTTTAAAAAATTGTATCCATGGTGAGGGAAGAGCGCAGAACATTTCACTGGTTAAAAAAGTTAGTCTATCCCAACCAGAGGCTCATCAGCTAGAGCTTATCCTGGTTTCATTGGCATTGAATGAGAGTAGAAGACTTTCCCCCTGGACATGACACCAGTCCATCACAGGGTTAATACCCAGCTGTTGCTACTGGTATTCCTTTTTAGCTGGGTGTACTAGAGCAATGTGAAATGAAGTGTTTTGCTCAAGAACAGTGTCCAGAAACTGAAACTGCAACACTTTGATTGTAAGCCCAACATTCTGACCACTAGACTCTGTGCCTTGATTTCTTACAGTAGTAGGTTAAAGATAATGATATCAGTATAGATATAAGAATTGTGCATCTAGCTAAGGAAGACAGGGCAGGTCTTGTGCTAGTATATTTTAGAGCCCTTTTTGGAGGCACATGGCTTAGTGATTAGAGCATTGGCCTTGCAATCGAAAGATTGTGAGTTCAATTCTCAGACTGGGTGATGTGTTGTTTCCTTGAGCAAGACACTTTATTTCACATTGCTCGAGTTTACTCAGCAGTAGAAATGAGATGATAGGAACCCCAGTCCCTATAATTCCACTGCTAAGTAGTCGTGGAGGTGCCACGGCAAAAAAGCACCCAGCACTCACTGTAAATGAAGTTGGCGTTAGGAAGGGCATCCAGCTGTAGAAAATCAAGCCA
Source organism: Eledone cirrhosa (assembly GCA_964016885.1). NCBI lineage: Eukaryota > Metazoa > Mollusca > Cephalopoda > Octopoda > Eledonidae > Eledone > Eledone cirrhosa. The sequence goes on along the minus strand of OZ024742.1, from coordinate 337,701,597 downwards.
GAACCAGTTCCGGTCCCACCCTTGCAAGCAGGGAAAAGCGGACGTAAAAATGATGATGATATATATATATATATATATACACACACACAACATAATATGTCCACTTTTCGTGCTGGCATGTGTAGGATACATTGTCACGTGTAGGATGCATTGTCACAATACAAGACTAAACTAGCCAGATAAGCATGTCTTTCTCATATGTTCCTTATTTGAAATATATATTTCAAATAGCACCAGGTGGTGCTATTAAGTTAGACATGACCTGGGTCAATACTGGCCAAAACTTATCAAAGTTATATACATATATAATATAAGATCAAAAGATGGTTAAAAGAGTTCCATGTATTTTATTATGCGCATTTCAAAAACAAATATCATCATGGGATGATACTTGCGTTCTCATCAGATAAAACAGGGAGACATGATATGAAGTTTAAAAAACACTTATGAGCAGTGAAGTGTTAAATCTACATATGAAAAATAAAATAAGATGGATATATGAGATTGGGAAAAAAAGAAGGAAAAGGTAAGGAAGAAAGAAAATAAAGGATGACGGGGGAGGAGTATAAGAAGGAAGGATGAGAGAGGAGTAGAAATGAGTGGGGGAGAGAGAGAGAGATAGACTTCAATACTGAGAAACACTGTCTCACAGAGAGAAATAAAAAAAAAAACGTAAGATAATACATAATTTAAAAAAAATAAAAAAAATTTAAAAATTAAAAGTTAATGAGGTTTATGAATGGTGATGTTTATGATTAAAGAAAAAGGAATTAAGAATAGTATTTATTTAAGGTTTATATATTGAAGGGTTTAATATGTACGAAAAGGAATTTATTAATATGTATTATTAAAATAAAAATATTAAGGATATAAGGTGAATGAAGAAGAGATTAAATGAATTATGAACTTAGAAACAAACTTAGACCCTAACTAATTCCTCTATGTATTGTAATATGAAAAAGTAAATAATAGGTTTAATACGAGCACGGAAGGAGAGAAGAAAGAATAAAATTTAAGGTAGAAAAAATATATAACATCAAAAAAAAAAAATACATGTTTACAAAATTTACTAATGGTAATATTAGTATATATTAAAAATATAGTTTGTATGGCCAAGAATATAAGGAAAATGCTATAGTGAGTAATAATATGAATTAAGAAGTAATTGAGAAGTAAAAGTTACAGATTAAAGATTAGAAATTAAAAAAGAAGAAAGGAAAAAAGGATAAAAAAAGAAGAAAAATAGGGGACCGCTAACGACATAGAATGAGTAAATTGTATAATATAATATACTGAAATAAGGTAGAAAGATGGGTATATTTGTAAAAGATAAAAGCCTTTGAGAAAAGAAGATTTTAAGCTAATTAGGTAGTGAGATATTAGCTGTATACTTTATGGAAAGTTCTATGGGATTTATGCAAGCAGAGCGAAAATAAATCCGTACGTCTATTTATTATAGAATTAAAATTAAAGATAATGGTAAATTTCTCGGCTAGGCAGAGATTACATGTTCTGGATAGGGAAGAATTACGGTAAGGAGAGGCGTTGCAAACCTTCCTCCAAGAAATGCTGTAGTTAATATTTTTGTCTTTTAAGGACCATATAAGTTCTGAGAGTGCCGTGTTAGTTCTTTTAAGTTGGTATTTAAAAGACGAATTGTGATTATAAATTCTTGCTTTAAAGGAAGTGGAAGTGGAACCAAAATAGGTAAAAGAATTATTACCAGTTATAACCTTACATTCATACACTAAATTTTTATCAAGACATTGGTTATTAAGAGGACAATTAGTTCTAACAGGGCGATTACGATTAGAGAAATTACCAGAGTTATTAACAAGTGACCTAGTATTATTTATAGAAGGAATTGGATTGGAGAAGTTATTTACGATAGGTGCCAAAGTTTTCATATTACAATACATAGAAAAACTTAGACCCTAACTAATTCCTCTAAGTTCATAATTCATTTAATCTCTTCTTCATTCACCTCATATCCTTAATATTTTTATTTTAATAATACATATTAATAAATTCCTTTTCGCACATATTAAACCCTTCAATATATAAACCTTAAATAAATACTATTCTTAATTCCTTTTTCTTTAATCATAAACATCACCATTCATAAACCTCATTAACTTTTAATTTCAAAATTTTTATTATTTTTTTAAAATTATGTATTATCTTACAACGGTTTTTTTTTATTTCTCTCTGTGAGCCAGTGTTTCTCAGTATTGAAGTCTATCTCTCTCTCCCACTCATTTCTCCTCCTCTCTCATCCTTCCTTCTTATACTCCTACCCCGTCATCCTTTATTTTCTTTCTTCCTTACCTTTTCCTTCCCCCTTCCTTCTTTTTTTTCCCAATCTCATATATTCATCTTATTTTATTTTTCATATGTAGATTTAACACTTCACTGCTCGCAAGTGTTTTTTAAACTTCATATCATGTCTCCCTATTTTATCTGAGGAGAACGCAAGTATCATCCCATGATGATATTTGTTTTTGAAATGCGCATAATAAAATACATGGAACTCTTTTAACCATCTTTTGATCTTTATTATTTATACTCCAGTCCTATAAACTGTTGAGTGCTACTTATATGATATTTGCATTGCTTTATTGTGCTACAATAAAACTCACCCTGTACATATATATATATATATTGTGTGTGTGTGTTCGTTTGCCTCTTCACTTTGTGTTTGTTTTCATGTTTATTTTAGTTCTGTGGCTTAGCAGACGTGTTTCAAAGAGGAGAAAAAAAGTGGAGATTTAATGTCTGGAAGGGCATTGGGCTGTAAAATTCTGTCTCAAACTCTGTCAAACCCATGCCAGCATGGAAACTTGTAAAAACGGACATGATGATAATGATGAAAAATGAAAGTGAGAGGCAATAGAACTAGATTAGGTAACCAGCTGATCTCAGTTTGATGGTTTTGCTTTGTGCTCCTTCTTCTTTTTTCTGTCTCTGTCAATTAACCCTTTAGCATTTACATTATTCTATATTTACTATTGTATTTTCATGGTAAACACTTTCTCACATAATATCAAATCTACAAGATTTTGGTATTATTTATTTTGAGAACAATATCTTAACATAAGTTTGAGCAGCTGGTTATGGCTGGTTTGAGCAGCCGGTTATGGCTGGTTTGAACAGAAAGAGGTGAGAGAATTTTGGTCGGATACAGCTGACTTTAATGTTAAAGGGTTAAGGTCCATGACATATTTTATTAACCCTTTTGGTTCTACCATACATACATAATGGTTTATTTTAAAATGTAAATATTTATCTAAAAACATTCCATCATAATTTTTTGTAAAACCCTTTGTTAATTTATATTCCAAATACCAGCTTAATAATGAGAAAGAAAACATTTTCAAAATGATTTATAAAAATTATAAGCAGTGTCTTTCATTAGAAATATGGTAACGAAAGGGTTAAGATAAGTTAGAAACTTAACTTTCTAGAGATAAATTCTAAACTTTTCATTGACCAAGTGATTTGAGCTATAATTAGTCTGTGTAGCTGGCATAGCGCATTGCTGTATACACCAACAACACTGGAAATTACAAACCATTTGCTGGCTTGGTGTTCAGTTTTCTCTTTAGAGACAAGTTCTATAAACTAAATCTAGAAATTAGCTTTTGTTGTTGACTAAACTATTTCAACACAATTCATCACTTTTCTTCATAAGTATGACAAACTTTACACAGCCTCAATTTTCTTCCCCTTAAATTTATGGCTATGCTTTTTTTTTTAGCCCTTTTGTTACAATGTTTTTAATGAAGAAAATTGCTCATGGTTTTCAAATCATTTTGAACATAATCAAGAATTTGGAGGGTTTAGTAATGAAACATAACCTAAGAAAGGTTCTTACAAAAAAATTACAATAGGTTTTTAGATAAATTTCTTCGCCCACTTATTCCTGAGAGGGTTGTAGGGGCAGGGTCCTCAAAAAATCCTTTCAGCGGGTCCTGTCAGAAGCAACTGTCTCCAACTGATCCTGCAGGATGCCCAAGCGAGACTAACCATTTTGCTTGGGGTCTACCTCAGGGTCTCTTGCCAGTTGGTTTTTCTCAAAATCTATCCAGCAATTCTTTCCTGAGACATTCTAACCACATGCTCATAGTATCGGAACTGTGATCTGTAAAGCATTCGATAAATATGAAAGCTTTAAATAACAGGCAGTGTTAATGACAAATTTATAGGGATTTACAAAAATTATTGTTTCATTTTTATGATGGTATTGGAAACATTTGGTATCAAAAGGGTTTTAAAAAATGTAAAAAGACAAATAAAAAAGACTTTACTGTAATTAATATAAATTAGTTTCTGCAATGCTTTTTACACATCAGTAATTTCACACACACATTGTTAATCAGATAAACATATGGACATATATATTGTGTGTGTGTGTGTGTAAGTGTGTGTGTGGACATGGGCGTGTACAAGTGAACATGTGTGTACAGATGGGCATGTTTGTGTGTACAGTTAGAGATTTGTATGTGCATTTGATCTTGTGTACACATGGATGTGTGAAGATATGGAAATGTGTTTATCCATGGACATATATCATCATCATCATCATCATCATCATTTTACGTCCGCTTTTCCCTGCTTGCATATGGACATATGTGTGTACATATATACTAATTGTGAATGATACTACCACATGCACATGTGTGTACATATGTTCATACAGATACACACACAAGTTATTCACCTGTGTTAATGTGGTCTTTTACTTTTCCTAATTTCTGTAGATTCTGATGACAACCCAGAGGAAGCTGACTCCATGTCTCTTTCTGAAATTAAAGGTAAGTTACACTTTCAATGTGTGTGTGGTTGATGTCTTTATGTTCCATCTCAAAACGAATTAGTTCTATGGCACTACTGTGGTTCAGGCCATACTGGATCATTGCTTCAGCCTTAAAGCTTAATACTATGTCACATGACACCTGTCTTAATTTAGTATTAAGAAGTTTTATTAAGAAAATAAGCTAATTTAACTTCTATGATGTTTGAACCTGGTGCTACCATATTTCTGATGAAACACTGCTTCTGATTTTCAAATAATTTTGAAAATAATAAAAAATTTGGAGGCATTTAGTAAAATAACTTGGTTTCTTGTTATTAGGTTGGTGTTTGGGGTATAAAAAAGGCTCTTATATATAAAATTATGGTTAAAAGTTTTGGTTGTTTTGATGCTACGACAAATAGCATCCAGTTTACACTGTAAAGTGATCGTGTTGGAGGTATGCTAAAAAGTGCCCACCCCACATTGTAAAGTGTTGGTGTCCTGGTGTTCTGACAAAAAGCACCCAGTCCACACTGTAAAGTGGTCGTTTTGGTGCTATGATAAAAACTACCCAGTACATGTATAGGTGCAGACATGGCTGTGATTGAGGTGTTTGCTTCAGTGCACTGTAGTTTCAGGTTCAGTTCCACTGCATGGCTGGCAGCTGGCACCTTGGACAAGTGTCCCAGGCCCACTGCATGAACCATGGGTAAACAAATGCTTTGTAAAAAAGCCTGTTGTGTGTGTGTGTCTGTGCATATGATTTCCTTTTAATTAAACAGTTCTAGTCTTGTAGAAGCCATTTCTATATTAAACTTTGTATGTACTTTGCTAATGTATTGAGTACCTTACTTACTGTGGTTACCCCCGATTGAACCCGGGACTCTCGTGTATATATATATATATATATATATATATATATATATACTTATATACACATACTCACGTACATATAGATATATATGAGATTGATAAAATAAATACAAAAATATGAGTACTGAGGTTTATATTATCATTTACTAAATCTCAAGGAGGGTGCTCCAGCATGATCACTATCTTATAACTGAAACCGGTAAAAGAATAATATACTTTCATTGTTTTGTTCTCTTTACAGATTGCATCACTGAGAACAGTGTCGGGTTAACTGACTTATGTGGAATGACTGAGGATCACCACACATCAGATAGCATTGACAAAGAACAGTTTGGTGATGGTGTGGAAAAGGAGGAGGAAGAGAAGACAGAAGAGTCTAAGGACAGCAAAGAGTCTGATGATGAACCACAACAGGATGAGGCTTAAACAGATTATTACAAGCCACACAACTTGACTGTTTAGTGGGTGGATGGGTGAGTGGCTAGTTGTGTGTGTGTCTGTGCTTCTCTAATGTGGCGGAGAGCAGACACAAGTGACCTTGTCAGTTGATCAACTTAGGCATGTCCAAAGTGGAGAATAGCACAAGGGTTTTTTTTTTAAGATTACAGATGAAGAAGAAAGGGACCATATCTTTCAGACTCACTTCAGAAGATTGAATTCAAGTCTCTTGTCTTTCACCAATTCTTCAAATGATGTCTGCACTCAATAATTTCCTTTCTCAGAAGTCTTTTTAAAAATTTATTATTGTTACAATTTCTATTATTATTATTATTATTATTATTAGGGCGGTAGATTTGGCAGTATTGGTAGGGTGTTAAACAAAATGCTTTGTGGTATTTATTTACAAATTTCTACGCTCTGAGTTCAAATCCCGCCACGGTCAGCTTTGCCTTTCATCCTTATGGGGTCGATAAAATAAAGTACAGTAATACACTGGGGTCAATTTAATTGACTTTCCCCTCTCTCAAAATTGTTGGCCTTGTGCCTAAATCAGAAACCATTATTTATTATAAATCCAGTTCTTCATGGCTCAGAGGTTAGAGCATTGGTTTTGTAAACCAAGGTTTGTGTTTAACGGTGGTGGTAAATTTGGCAGAGGCATTAAAGTGCTGAACAAATTACTTTGCAGTATTTAGTTCCAGCTCTTTACGTTCTGTTTTCAAATCTCACCAAGGTCAACTTTGCCTTTCATCCTTCCTGGGCTTGATGAAATAAAGTACCAGTCAAGTACTGGGGTTGATGTAATAGACTTTTCCCTTCCCATAAATTGCTGGCCTTGTGCCTAAATTATTACTATTATTTCTTTACTTAATCTGTCATTGCAATTTTACATTTTTTTCCTAGTTTCTTTTTCATATTAAACTGTTTAGAGTTTAAATATTAAAACTTAAAAGAAAATAAAAAAAATATCTTTTAAATGGTTAAATGAAATAAAACAATGTTCTTAAATGTTTACTGGTTGTTGTTGTTGTAACATGGCTAAATGGTTAAGAAGTTCGCTTCACACAAGGTCCTGCGTGACATTTTGGGCTATTGTCATTTAATATAGTCTCTGGTTGACCCAAGCTTTGTAAGTGAAATTAGATGATTGGAAAGTGTAAGCCTATTGGATGAACTGAACCTGTTATTGAAAGGGCTAATCTTGTCACACACACACTGTCATGTTGAATTACCTTAATGGTACACATATCTATGGAATGCTTGGCCACTTACACATTAATTTCAAGAGAAGTCTCCTCTGTTGATTAAAAAACTGGAATACTCATCGACAAAACTGACAGGTTCATTCCATTCCAGTTGTTTAGTTGTGGTGGTTGTGATGGTACTGGTTGTTGTGGTAGTGGTTGTTGTTGCGATGGTACTGGTGGTTATTGTGGTCATTGTGACGGTTTTAATGATTTATCTATTATTAGAATTATATCTGTTGAGTTAATGGTGAGTTGAAAAGCAGGCTGATATTTCATCTGTGTGTGTGTGTGTGTGTGTGTGTGTGTGTGTGTGTTTATGGTGTGTGCTATATGTATACATGTGTTTATGGTGTGTACTATGTGTTTTTTGTATGTGTTTATAGTGTGTGCTATATGTATGTATGTGTTTATAGAGTGTACTATGTGTATTTATGTGTTGTGTATTGTGAACATTTCAAAATGTCTTCCCATTATTCAGTGAAATACTGAATGCTTTCCTTTGAACAATCTCTACTGTAAAACTGGTCCATACATGCTGAACTGGAACAAACACTAAACATTATTGATATGGATTTTACAAAGAAACACATTAAAGAGGAATTTACATGAAAGCTGAGCTAATTGTTCAGTTGAGATGGTGGGGGGTGACATAACAGAATGGACTGAAGTTGTTTAACTGGCTGGAGGTGATGGAATAGGCTAGAACAGGGTGGGGTGGCTGTGTTTCACCTACTAGCAGTATTGCAATGTTTAAAAAAACTGTTTAGTAGTACCCAAATGTGATATCAGCCCCAAGAGAATTTAATCTGTCCAAATCTACCTCTGGAATCTATGAAACAAAACCATCAAAGTAAAAAAGTTTCTCATTATTTTCTCTTTATTTCATAGAACCCAGAGTTAGTTTTGGACAGATTAACTTCCTAAATTCTCTTGGGATTGATACCAGCTTTGGGTGCTATCAGACGATTTTTTTTTAAACATTGCCTAAGTGATGTCATAGATACCATCTTAATAATGAAACATTATTAATTTAAGTAAATCCCTCTAAATTCTTAATTAAATGAAGTACAGTGTATTTCATTAGAAGCATGGAAAGGGTTGTGGTTTACCCAGAGGTGTTCTGTAGCATCTCAGGAAATCACCTGGGAGCTAAATCTGTATATCTTATAAACTATATGGCAATTTCTTCTAACTCATTTGATATCTAACCACCTTGGTTCTATAATGCAAAGCTATTTGTTTTAACCCCTTTGGTACCAAACCACCCTGGTTCTATAATGGAAAGCTGTTTGTTTTAAACCTTTGGTACCAAACCACCCTGGTTCTATAATGCAAAGCTGTTTGTTTTATACCTTTAGTACCAAACCACCCTGGTTCTATGATGCAAAGCTATTTGTTTTAACCCTTTCGATATTTATCTAAAAACCTACCATCATCATCATCATCATCACCGTTTTACGTCCGTTCTTCCACGCTAGCATGGGTTAGACGGGTTGTCCTGTTGTGGGCAGTGTCTGGTCGGCTGACCATGCCTTGCTCATACAGGAACTGATTTGGCTTGATTTCTACAGCTGGATGCCCTTCCTAACACCAACCTCATTTACAGTGAGTGCTGGGTGCTTTTTCGTGGCGCCTACACATCCACTTTACAGTGTGGGCTGGGTGCTTTTTTGCCGTGGCACCTCCACGACCACCTTGCTGTGGGGGCATATTGTCTATATGCTTCAGCTTGTACCCATGGGAGGTCGGGTACTCTGAATTACTGCGTGACGCCAGAAGTCACGGTCGTGTGTCATTGTCTTTGAGAGGTGTAATTGGGTAAGGTCGGCTTTTATCACCTCATCCCAGGTCATCTTGGGTCTCCCCACTCCGCGGTTTCCATCAACTTCTAGTGCTCTGCACCTTTTTATGCAGCTGTCATCCTTCATACGCATCACATGTCCATACCAGCGCAACCGCCTCTCCTGCACACAGCATTTGATTCCTCTTATGCTCAGTCTCATTATTATAAATTATAATCTTAACAAAAAATTCATCTCAAAACATTTAATTCCATATTCCACTATAAATTGTGTTTAAGAAGCTGTCCTCTGCATTTCATCTGTATTATTCACAATAAAAAGCCACTACAACACAATGAGCAATTAAAGAGTTGTTTTCAAACACATATTCAGCATAACCATCATTTTCAACTGATTGTAACACCTTCCTACTCAGTGTTAAATCTTGATGTTTTTTCTCAACTATTAGAGCTGATACCACATACTTGTATCTGAAAGGAAAAAACAGACATCTCAGATATAGGTCATTAATGGTGTTATGTAACAGTATTTTCATGGATCAAATTTTTTCCAATATATCATCATCCTCATCATCATTTCACATCTGCATTTCCATGCTTGCATCGCTTGGATAGCTCCTCTCCAATATAGTCTTATTTCACTTCATCATCACTGTGAGAGTCAGTATTTTAAGATCAGCTCTAACCACCTCTGCTCAGGATTTACTCGGTCTTCCTCTACTGTAGCTTCCTTCCGCTTACATCTAGCACTTCACCCAGCATTCCTCATCCATTCGCAACACACACACACATATATATCATCTTTACTCATAGCGATTTATTGAGTGAGACATAGTCTCTTGGTCAATCTAGGAGGGCAGTAACTCTGAATAAGTATTAACATGGTCTGATGGTCCAACACAAAAATAGAAAATTTTGATATTGTGTCAGTGTGAAGATATATGAAGAAACAAACATTTGTATATATATACACTGGGGCTTCCACATAGTTTCTGCCTACCAAATTTTACATTAACCAGCCTGTAGTTTCTGGTACCAATTTTTACTGATAAGGCATTAATCAGCCTAGCTATAATAGATGATAGTTGCTCAAAGTGCCACACAGTGGAATTGAAGCTGAAACTAATGCCTCATGAGTTCATTTGGAAGAAAGACACTGAAAAGCCTGTTGTGTGTTTATATATATATATATATAATCACTTTGCTTAACACACTAATAGATTCACCCTTCAGCTGCTCAACAAGTGGTAACACTTTCTTTTCTAAGGCTGGATTACATCTCAGAACTCATCTTCTCACAGTTGGTCCAAATTACACAAACTTCATTCTAACAGACACACTCATATGCTACATTTGTAGTAAGATATGTAAATCTTGTGCTGGTCTAAAAAAGCTTTTAAATATCCACAAACCAGACAAGACAATCAGCTATTGTGGCTCAAGAACTACTTATGTGCATATCTGATAAAAAGTAGTCTCGCTTTCAATCAGAGCAGATCATCATCGTGTATATATATATAAATGGCTCTTTTCGTCTGTAATTAATAGTTTTAAAACCCATTTTGGTTATGAATGTGGCAGCTCCCAAATACGAACCCACTATGAGCAGGGTACAGCATGACCAACTGGCCAGACTCTTCTCATTAAGGGACCACCCCATTCAACATTGTAAATGTAGTTGGTGTTAAGAAGGGCATCCAGCTGTAAAAACCCCCAGCTAAAATACACTTCTGTTTAGGCAAGGGCATGGCCAACTGGCTAAATTTGCCTCATAATGTGGACAACCTGTGTAATTTATACAAGCATGGAAAACAAGACGTTAAATGGTGATAACGATGATAGAAATGACTTCTACAGGACTAAAACTATTTCATTCATATGAAATCATCAGGAATGTATATATATATATATATATCATCATCATCGTCATCATTACGGGTCTATACATACAATAAAAGGGTTAAACAGAATCAAAATAGTGACACAGTAGGTTTACTTAGAGGTTTTTCTTACCGTGAAAAATGTCTTTGTTTAATTTGTATTTTGATGGTGTTGGCCAGGTCAATCGCCTTCTGCTTAGCTGAAGATGCATCATATACTGTTCCTGCATAATAAATATCTGAAAAACTGCCAACTCCATATCAACATGTATAATGTTTATAAAAAGTTACACTCAGACATATATATATATATAAACACAAATACATGATATGATATATGTAACATCATCATTTATGTTGACTTTTCCATGCTGGCATGGGTTGGATGGGATGTTTTGAGACAATGTTTTACAGCTGGATGCCAACCCTTTTCATTGCCTCTTACAGCATGCAAAAGATATTGTGTACCTTTTCTACAAACCAAGATACACAAGCCATAATATATATCATTTTATGTGTTTTCAATGCTGGCATGGGTTTGACAAGCTGTCATGTTCTGATACTAGATGCATCTGAGAAACAAGGCATGCTCATACAGTCTGCTGCTGGATACCCTTCCTATTGTGAACCACTTTACAGATTATACTCAGTGCATTTTATCATTTACACCAGCACGACCACTTTTCAGAGTGTCCTTGGTATGTTTTATCATGGCATCAACACTAGAAAGGTAAAACAAGGCAGCAATGGGAGAGAGTGTATGATATGTACTGTGGGAAGCAGAAATAGCTTCACATTTGTTACTAGGAAATATAGATATATACATCTTTCTAAGTGTAACATTTTCCAAAGCTTTTTTTTAATTTTTGCCAACCAATCAAATCTTCATGGCTAATCATATTTTTGCTTATATAATATATCACCCTCTTTACTACTCACTAAATCACTATCCTCCACCCTTATACTATTCAGTGTATCACTTTGACTAAGTAACATCAGAAGGTTTCTGGTCTGTCTTATGAAAAGTCTAAAACTTACCATCTAAACTCTTGTGCATGCATTTTTTAATAATATTTCGAGCTTTCTCTGGTTTAAATGGAACGTCAGGGAGCATTAGATGGAATGGGTCATACTGAGAATATAAAGAAGACAAGTGACAGAACATTAGTATAAATATACAAATACAAAAAAAAAATAGCCATTACTGACAATCGAGTATGACTTGGTAGTATGTAGTATGCTTTCACTAAAGTCTTTAGGTGCCTATGTAGTCATAACCCTTTAGCATTTAAACCAGCTGTAACTGGCCAGAATTCTCTCACCTCTTTCTGTTCTAACCGGTCATAACTCATTCCCACATTAAAGTATTGTTCTCAAAATAAATAATATCAAAATCTCTTAGATTCAATATTATGTGAGGTAAAGCCTTTTCTATGAAAATACAATAGTAAATATAGAGTAATGTAAATGCTAAAGGGATAAGTAGATATAGACATTATTTTAATTTTCCCATCCTTGATCCAACAGAACATCTAGGAAGGAGAGAAGGCAGCACTAGCACTGGACTGGTACTTTCTTTATTGATATTGAATATAGGAAAGTGGACCTTATTGGGATTTGAACTCAGAACACAGGGAGCTGGAACAAATACCCAACACTCCAATGACTGCCAAACTGACCACCATAAATATACAAGATATATATAATAAATTAATGTTGGTTGTAAAAAGTGGGTAGAGTTTATAGCTGGGTAACTTTACTTGAAAGTTCTTGTGTTAGTCACAATCAGAAAGTTTTCTGATATCAAGGATAAAAACATTGCTTTTACTTTCTCACGAGTGAGAGGAGACTGGTGTTTAGTGCAGGACAACAGATCTGGTACTATGAAAACTGTTTTGGTAGGCACTAAGTAGGAAGACAGACACAAGGTTGTCTACAGTTATCTTCATCATTTTAAAGATGATGGAAGTGAAGGTGAAACATTGGGTATTAGGGGGAACAAAATAGTTGTTTCTCTATAAATGGAACATACTGTAAAGGGTTTCTATAAATACCTAGAGGAAGGGAGGGAGGAGAATTGAAGAGTTTTAATGAAGATAGAAGCAAGCTTGGAAGCATACTGGTAGGGAGTGATAGAAGCAGCATGAACAGGAATAGACAGCTGGTTGGCTTGAAACGATCAGAGAAGTTTCTATACTTAATGTCTGTGTACACTAGGAGGTTATCTAGGTGAACACCAAAGAGGGTGTTTGGAGGAGCAGGCAAAGAAGCAAATGACCAGGCACTAAAGGAGGTATTTTTTTTGTATAATTGATTATACTGCCAGCTCTCACTCTCTCAGTTCTTGCTCCACCACTGTAATGGTAAATAAGAGCATTAGACGTAATTTTTACTGATTTTTCTTTTTTTTTTGTACTCTGACTTCAAAATCTCCCTGAATTGAGAGGACAGATTTTACAGACAAAACCAAATGGCAGGAAACTCAGGGGTAGACCCTGAGCAAGTTGGTTGGATAACATCCATGAGATTGGCTAGTTTCGCTTGGGGATCCAACCAGATCAGTTGGAGATGGTTGCTTCTGACAGGACTCGCTGGAAGGAGTGTTTGAGGATTCTTCCCCCATGTCCCTCTCAGGAATAAGTAGACAAATAAGAAGACTTCAAAATCCACTGTGACTTACATAGGTGGTAAGTTAGGAGACTGCTATCTTCCCTGACTCCCTTCAGCCAGTGAAGCAGGACTACCTGCCAAGCTGCATCTTTTACTCTCTCACATCTCTTCACTCACATAGTTAGCCTGTCTTTCTCTCTCCCTTTAATCTTTACATGGCTATCAATATATGCTATCACAATATACACAATATATTATCTTAACATTTCATACCATTCATCTACACAAAAAGTAATTCACAATCTTTGCTTTAGGATTATTCTTCTCTTAATCTCATGATTTCAACAAATCAACCAAAGATTTGACTGAAGTTTCAACTCTGATGTTTGACAATAAAATAACTCTATTTTATAAAACAGACACTTTTGTTATCTCTGTCCATTTTGTGTTTTCTTTTTATCAAAATGTAAATTAAGTGAGTATAGATGTGAAATGAAACTTTGTTGAGGACTCTTATGCATGCTACGCACATGTTATTGGACATAACTCAATTTATCTAAATTAACTTCAACTATGCTTGAACCAAATATCAACCAAGTCCTCCACATCATTATCATCATCATCATCATCACCACCATTTAACGTCAATTTTTCCAAGTTAGCATGGGTTAGACAAGTTGTGCCATTGTGAGACAAGCCAGATGAAATGGCCATGTCTTGTTCATACAGAACTGTTCCTCGCTATGTTTCTATGTCTGGATGCTCTTCTTAATACCAACCTCATTTACAGTGTGTATATCGGTTCTCTCATTTATTCAATACATACAATCTTACATTTCTATATTCCAACAAGCTATATAATAATCTTTTCTGATTTAGGCACAAGGCCAGTAATTGGGGGGGGGGGGGGGGGGGGTTCGATTAAATCGACTCCAGTATCAGGTGATGCTCAAAGTGGTGTTTGACTATTCCAGCATCTTAGCCTCGCTATTATCCGATCTTAGTGAAGTATCAGTTGATGTTCGTGAGGGTGCTTGACTATTCCAGTGTTTTAGTCATGCTATTACCTGTACTAATGCAATGTCTTTGGTTTGCCTCAAAAATTGTTAGAGAGCAACACCAACATTCTCTGCTGTAGTGTGTAATTGAGTGCGCATGTCTTCTCCAATTTTTTTCTTTCTGAACCTTTAATTCTTTTGTAAATCATAACACTTATATATTTAATTGAAGCAGTTGTCTATTTTTGTATATGATAGCCTTAATAAAATAGTTCGTGTAAGAACATTTATATCTTTAGAACGTAAAGGGACACAACTAAATAGCACAAGGCATTTTGTGCACAACCAAATACTCCTGAGTGCATCGGAATGGCGTTGTGTTGCCAAGGTCGATGATTTCAAACTACATCCGTTTTCTTGTCGCAGGTAGGTTCCCTCAGCACACTGGCTAGAACATCATCAGAAGGAGGCTTAATGCGGCCAGTTTCTCGTCACAGCTGGAGCCTGTCGGCCTCGACCATGGCAATGGTAAAGCTCCCAGACGGGATAACCTTCTCATTCAAGGGAAGTAAATTTCTAATCTGGGATGCCACTTTTTTGCAACACGTTCTCCACCTCCAATCTCGTCACAGATGCGGTGGGCGTCGCTGGCTGTTGGGAGCGGCAATAACTCCGACATTTTGTCCGCGGGACACAGCTAAGAGATACCGCCTAGACTGGGGTGTAAATTCTGTCACTCCCTCCTCCTTTCTTTTGCTTTCGCGATTTAATGTTTCTTCTTTTTTTTTAATTACAATCATTATATAATTTAATTGAAATTTGTTGATTAAATATCTTTTTCGACCAAGTAGCATTTTAAACGACCTGGCAGTCGGCATAAATGGCAAGAGCACTTCAAGCAGCAAATTCCTGTATAACAAAGTGAAAGTAAAAATACAATGAAAATGAAAACTAAAAGACGGATGTGACGTAACGATATTACGAAAGAAGTGAATATAAAATAAATAAATATACAAAAAAAAATGAAATTATATACATCATACATGTAATTTAATGGCTGTGAAATAAATATAATATATATACAAGGGGGTGCTAAAAAGTTTCTGGTTTTAAGCATATCGTGAAAGGGTTAAGCTGTTACCTTTACAGGGGAAGTAGGACCGCTACAATAAGTGTGAATCTGAGAGGGGAATATGTTGAATAAAATCATAATCAAGTGATCCTCAAGTATTTTCTTTTACCCAAAGCCAGGAACTTTTCAGCACCTCCTTGTACATGTAGTTTGTTGCAACTATAGATTTCATTGAAGCAAGAAATATGATTTGTGAATTTCAATTGACAGTTTTATAACTTGTTCCTCGACACACCTTCATGTAAATATGGACACATATATTTTATTCAAATTACAAAAATAAATAAATAAAATAAAATAAAAAATAATAATAACAACATTATAAATAAAATGAAAAATAGAGATATAATAATACAATGCTTACAGAACAAAAGACAAACGAATATAATATAAAGGACTACCAGAGCAAAAGATAGCAGTGTCGCGAGGAGCACTGGGAAACCTCTTTAATGATTTTTGAGGCAAGCCAGCCCGCTCGCAGCGTTACCTCGTTTATGACCAGGCTGGTGCGTTGGAACAACCAAGCGCCCTCGCGAGATTCACCAGTTACCTTTGTTAGGCGAGCCGCCAGTGAAGATAAGAATTTCGCAGTCAGTAGCCCGATTCCCCCGAACGCCACAGGCTGGAAAATGTAGTTAGCCGACAGATCACGGTATTTTAGGATTTTGCTCCATTCGGCTGCGGAAGCTGTGGCTCTCGCCCTAACCGCTGCATCCAGTATGTGGGAACAAGCAAAAGAGTTACTAACTGTGATATCCCAGACAAGGCACCTGCCTCTCGACCAGGGGCACAGAGTAAGGCCGTCTGGTCTTTTCCCATTACTCCTGGACAACCCAGATGGTTCCAAGATTGAAGGGATGTTCGCCCAGGCCAAAGTTCTCTTGAGAATGAGGTTTAGCTCCGTGTGACGCGCATATATATATATATAGCAGACTTGCCAACCTCTAAAAAGCCAAACGGGGAGAAATGAGACAAAATGGGGAGACTTTACATAATGAAAGCTATTCCCATTTTCACAAAAGAAGACATTTCTCACTCACCCCAAAGTGTGTGGGAGATCTCCCAGTCCCACGGAGAAAGTTGACAGGTCTGATATATACTCGGGTACACACATTTATATATTAATGTTATAATGATATATATCATCCTATTGCCTTTATTTGAAGATTGCCAAAACCCAGCAATGTCAACTTAAAAACGAAAGAACAACAAACAACCTATTCTGATAAGTAAGTCAGCCTGAAGTAAGAACATTTACCTGAGGTTTCGGTTCATTCTCTTGAGGCTCGGGTTTCACGGAGAAGGTGGTCACACGCAATGCATTTACAGGTTTATATTTACTGTCACAAAGAGTAGAAAACCTCCTAAGCAGTTGCATTTTTTTGGATGACGGATCTGCCATTCTGTCCATTGCTCTATTATTACTATTATTATTATTATTATTATTATTATTATTATTATTATTATTATTACTATTAGTTTTGATTAAGTGTTATAACCAAATCAACAAACGACCATGTTCCTTCTTTTCTTTAAAGTTTTCAAAGATCTGTTGATACGAAGAAGAAAATAAAACTTTTAAAAAGGACACTACAATGTCTACCAAGAACGCTTTACATAGGAAATACGTATGTAACAAAATATATTTTATTTCTGTCTTGTGGAATATATATGTGAGTCACACGTGCTGCTGAATTAAAGACATACCGATTGATGTTCCTTCTACTCTTTTGATACTATGCTACAGAAAGCTATATATTATAAAGTATTTAAATTTATCTAAAAACCTTTCACCAGAATTTTATATAGGAAACGTTAGGTTATATTCCAAACATAAGATAAATGATAATTGTTTCTACTTTTGGCACAAGGCCAGCAATTATCCCAGTGTATTACTGGTACTTCATTTTATCGACCCCGTAAGGATAAAAGGCAAAGTTAACCTTGGCGGGATTTGAACTCAGAATGGCAAGGGCCGTAACTATGCGTCAAAGCCTCTACCGATACTGCCAATCCACCGCCTTTAGATAAATGATAATTGTTTCTACATTTGGCACAAGGCCAGCAATTATCTCAGTGTATTACTGGTACTTTATTTTATCGACCCCGTAAGGATGAAAGGCAAAGTTAACCTTGGCGGGATTTGAACTCAGTCCGTAAAGGGACGTAACCGTGCTGCAAAGCATGGCGTCCGACCCTCCACCGCCCTCAATTTGCTGCAAAAGAATAATGGTTTCTGATTTAGGCACCAGGCAAAAAGTTTTGTGGAGCGTAAAATCGATTAAATAGACCCCAGTGCGTAAATGGTACTTTGCGTAAAGGTCGTAACTCTATGCTATGAAACATGGTGTCTGACGCTCTACCGATACTACAAATCCACCAGTTAAATTATATTAGTAAATCTGTAACGAAGGGTATTAATAGTGGTCGTTAGATGAAATAACAAGAATAGCTGATTTACTTTATATATGAAAAGGTTTACTTCACTTCACTTCATATTTTCACAAAGAACAGGTTTATAAAGAGTTACAACGGTTGAAAGTGTTTTTGGTGTTGCTTCATGAGGCTGGTGTAGTCTAAGACTAGGAGAGAGAGAGAGTAATGGTCTGTGGTTGTCTGTAGACCTCAGCAGCCTGTAGGTAGCAGTGAATATTTTACATAGCTATTCTCTAGCGTACTGCTCCAATCTTTCTGTGTGTTAGACGTGGGATGATACAGGCTTTTTATACCTGTCGTTTTCGCTTTCCGGCCTCGAGGGATCGCCCACGCATGAACTTGTTTACTCCGAAAAGGATGGTGACCTAGAATTTGACTTTTAGGTGTCACCCAGGGTTCAAGGTGTGGACAGATTTTGCTACATTAGTTCCCTACCCAGCTCGATGCAGGAGCAGTGATTGATTACAAAAGGGGTAGCGAAATCTGATTCCAGAAGCGTGTCCCAAAACACACAAAATGAGGGTACTGCGCCCGTATTTCGAGTGCAGAGAAATTTGGAGAGAAAAAAAAATCGTATAACTGTGTATGCATGTGTGTGTGTAACATTTAGAAGAAACTGTAAATATGCAGAGTTGTGATCGTGTATTTCGAACTGTTGTGTATGGCTGGCTGAATGTTTGGGGATGCAGTATCGGATTATGATATGAAAATACAGAGGACTATTTCTCTCGATGTATACATAAGATGCTTTTCCAGTGAGTCGAGGTTTACGCTATGACATGAGTATGTGCAATTTTGAGTTGCGTGCCTGAGTGAATCCAGGCGAGTAGTCCCAGTGTGGGTGAGTTTCATGTGTTTTATAGCTGTTGCCGTACCTCGATCAGGTGAAAAGTGATCTCGCAGAATCCCAACCGAATCAAGAACATACATTACAAGTAACAAACTGATTGTGTGCAAAAAGAAAATGATGTGTGTTTCAAGCAAAACGTGTATGTGCACACAGGCATATAATACAGTAAAAAAAAATGAACGTTTATATATAACCTGTGAAAAAAAATATTTATATAATTGTTCTTTACAAAAAGTTAAGTTTTTCTCTTCTTTATGTGTCTGAGTTCTTTTTTTTTTTTTTTGGGGTTTAAGAATGTTATCGTTTTCTTGCTAGGAAGCTAGTAGTATTGTCTGTTGTTGTTGGAGATTACGAAGCACGTGGTGAAATGTTTGGTAATGAATCGAAACATCGAAGCGAAATCACTGTAAATATTCCGTAGAATCAAAGTTTGGTGAATAATTTGAAGTGAAGTTTTATCATATCGTACCATATAGACGAGAAGCTTGGTAATTATAGATTGCTGAGGAAGCTGCTGTTGAGAAAGTTGTTGATGTTGTCAATGGAAGCCATGTGAAGAAAGGTTGCGTGTTGTTTTCTTTTTTAAAATACCACTTCTTATTTTTTTTTTTAGAGGAATCTGTTCGTTCCCGCGGCGGGGTCACCAATGTACCGAAGGGTATTAATAGTGGTCGTTAGATGAAATAACAAGAATAGCTGATTTACTTTATATATGAAAAGGTTTACTTCACTTCACTTCATATTTTCACAACGAACAGGTTATAAAGAGTTACAACGGTTGAAAGTGTTTTTGGTGTTGCTTCATGAGGCTGGTGTAGTCTGAGACTAGGAGAGAGAGAGAGTAATGGTCTGTGGTGAATCTTTTACATAGCTATTCTCTAGTGTACTACTCCGATCTTTCTGTGTGTTAGACGTGGGATGATACAGACTTTTTATACCTGTCGTTTTCTGTTTCTCGCCTCGAGGGATCGCCCACGCATGAACTTGTTTACGCTGAAAAGGTGTCACCCAGGGTTCAAGGCGTGGACAGATTTTGCTACAAATCTTTCTAAATTCTTGATTATTTTCGAAATTATTTTTTAAAAATCACAGTGCTTCATTGCCATCTAGAGACGAGACACAGACTGTTGTACCCTGTCACGTCTATTCCAATTAATCTTAAAACATGTAAATATTGAATTAACTTGGCTAGAATTTATGGGCACGGATGGATGAAGCAGTCGATTGGTTAAGGAGTTCGCTTCGCAATCATAAGGTCCTAGGTTCGATCCTTTAGAAGAAGTTTAAGAGGATAGTTAATAGGTAGATGGATATATGTTGTGTTGAGAATGTATGTCTTGTATCACAGAAGTAGACCAAAGGAATGTTGTAGCAAATATCATCATAAGGCATTACAGCATTTTTTGATATATAATTTATTTACAAAGATGAGAAGTTGAGTTAGCTGTGAGGACATGTCATAAGAAACGAAATAAAACAAATTAAGATGCTATATATTTAGACGCGGTCAAGTGGCTGAAATAAGAGACCAAGGCCGCGGAGAATTCTGGTAGCTACATTTTGGAATGTTTGTTGAGGAACAAAATCAAGAGATGTTTACCTTCTGGTGTCGAGATGCAAGAGAGAGTTTTTCGAAAAGAAGCGGGAATTTTTCCCTCTGAGCGGAAGTTGAGATATATCTCCCTACGCTGGTAGCGATTGGCTGAACTGAGCCAAACAACGCATGGAGAATGTATCCATGAGCCCTCAGAATGTAGGTTACTACAATACCCCCTATTTAGCCTGGAAAGCGATACATAATATTGAATTAGCAGGAAAACGCTGAAAGAGAGCACATCAATGAAAAAATTGAACAAAAGAATTCATGCAAGAAGAAAAGTGAAGCGCTAAGGGCCTTGTTGAGCCGCTGTGTCAAATGACTAGCTGTTTTGGTATTTAAACGTGACTACCCGGAGTCTAACAGAAAACGGATAAAGTCTGACATGGGCAAAGTTGCTGTTCTTGCATTAAATGTAGAGCTGTGTAGCTGTTATGGTAAGTGTTGTACCAGAGCTGTGGATGAAGTTGTTATGGTAGTTTACCAGTAGCTGTTGTCAATGTTGGTGCTGTTCATGCTTTACCAGAGCTGTACAGTTGTTATGGCAGGAGATGATGGGTAGGCGAGAAATTGTCAGCCTTCCAGATGAATTGCCGAAAGTGCTTGACAGCCAGAAAAAATGGCTAAAGTTGCTTTGAAAAAGAAAGCAAGTTGAATCTGTAGGAGTGTAGTAGTTGAAGCTGTAATCCTGTAAGTTCTGGCGAGTCCATCAGAGAAATGGTGGGAACTGCTGACAGGTCCAGTTCTATGAATGCTTTCCCAGTGAGTCGGGTAAAGTAACAAGATTGAGGTTGTTATGCTTCGAAGCGAAGTCACAGTAAATAATTGATGGTCAGAAGGTGTGGTGGTTGCGTTGGAGAGGCTATAAAGCTACAACATCGTTATTCCCTGTTGGTTAGTGGTTAACCATATGTTGCTGCTGCTGATTCTGTTGATAGTTGATGGTAGCCATATTTAAAAAAAAAATTTCCTTGTACTGTGACTTTTTAAAATACAGCTAAATTTTTTCTCAAATAATGTTTTCTCAGGCGGGTTCATTGAAGTTAAACCACGTGTTGTGCTGTTATCAACAAAACAGTTTTTACATGGTGTTGATACAATACAAGAAAGCTTGCGTGTTCTCTTTTTAATAATACTACTACTTTTTTTTTTTTAGGGCAACATTTAGTTCCCGCAGCTGGGTCACCAATTTAGAAATTGTTTAAGAGGATAGTTAATAGGTAGATGGATATATGTTGTGTTGATCACAGAATATTGTATCACAGAAGTCACCAAAGAAGCAGTCCAAAGGAATGTTGTGGCAAATATCATCATAAGGCATTACAACATTTTTTTATATATAATTTATTTACAAAGATGAGTTGAGTTAGCTGTGAGGACATGTCATAAGAAACGAAATAAAACAAATTAAGATGCTGTAAATTTAGACGCGGTTAAGTGGCTGAAATAAGAGACCAAGGCCGCGGAGAATTCTGGTAGCTACATTTAGGAATGTTTGTTGAGGAACAAAATCAAGAGATGTTTACCTTCTGGTGTCGAGATGCACCAGAGAGTTTTTCGAAAAGAAGCGGGAATTTTTCCCTCTGGGCGGAAGTTGAGATACATCTCCCTACGCTGGTAGCGATTGGCTGAACTGAGCCAAACAACGCATGGAGAATGTATCCATGAGTCCTCAGAATGTAGGTCACTACAATACCCCCTATTTAGCCTGGAAAGCGATACATAATATTGAATTAGCAAGAAAACGCTTAAAGAGAGCACATCAATGAAAAAATTGAACAAAAGAATGCATGCAAGAAGAAAAGTGAAGCGCTAAGGGCCTTGTAACTCAAAAGGCCATTATTCTCTCTATAACGGCGGCGAAGATTCGAAACCGAATCTGAGCTTTCCCGCCTCTGGGACAAGCCGTGGTAACTTGTTTACGCTCAGGAGACTAACCCCTTGGGAGAGGCTAAACACAGGTCAGAGGTGTTTACGCCTGACAGAAAATAGGTCAGAGGATATATCCATCTTTCTGACTTGTTTACGCTTGGCAAACTAATCCCTTGGGAGACTAACCAAAGTTCAGAGGATATATCTATCCTTCTAACTTCAACTCTTATAAAGACAGGGATTGTTTACGCCAAAAACCGGAAAAGAAGTGGATACAGACAAGACGGGACGTTTTTACAGGCTCTCGTCACGAAAAACCAGTCTACCATTTATTCTCACCTTCCTGGCTGATCGCTGACTCCTGCAATACAAATAAGTAAATATACTGATACGCCGCACACACGCATTCATAGTGAGTCCAGCATTTGTACACGCACCATTCATTTCTGTTTACACATATGATTATAATATGTATTATAATCGTATTCTGTGATATTTGAATTTACGTGGCTCGAAGAGCCACCAAATTATTGTATGAATATTTTGTGTCAATTATTTTATCATTCAATATTCAAATTGAATATTGTTGTAATAAAATAAACTTTGTAACAACACTCCTGGTATTTTTCTCTACACCGAAACCACCATACCAACAGTTACATCCATCCATCCACTTGTCGTTACAACCACACATAATATTCCGTTACATCCCTAACAATTATGACAAGGGTACACGTGTCTTTGGAATGCTTAGTCATTTACATGTTTATTTCGTCGAAGATCCATTGATGAGTGACGAAAGTTTCTCCCAGTTGTATAGATTAGGAAGGCCGACGGAACTTTAAGAATATGCGCTGATAAGGTACATATAGATATATTTTTTAGGTAATGACAATAACACAACTAAAATATCAGTTTATTAAAAATAAAATATCGAATGAAAAATCCATCATATTATAACATTGATCAGACATAATGTAGTTAATTTTTTTTAAAATTATCACAAATGAGTTTATTAAACAATTGATTCAAACTATGCTTACATATAGAAATAGAGAGAAGGTGACGCCCGAACGAGTATCCTCCACCTCCTATTAACTTATCCTGCACTTCTGGATCCTGGCCGACAGAGTAGAGAATACATCACCCTGGAGGATAGCGAGGGAGATGCGCTGGAACAGCCACTCCACCTCATGGGTCTCGCACCTGCAGATGACCAGCTCCGCTCCGATAGCAGTGGGTAGGGATATGGTCCGGGACCCAAGAACGCCGGATGTCTCCACAGATATGTATTCAATTATAATACCGTTTAATATTAATCTCAATACAAAATGCTTTCATTGCATTACTTTGGTTAAAATAAGCTGAGCTCTGTACACAATAACTTTCATCGGTGGATTGGCAGTATCGGTAGAGAGTCGAACACCATGCTTTGAAGCATAGAGTTACGTCCCTTTATGATCTGAGTTCAAATCCCGCCGAGGTTAACTTTGCCTTTCATCCTTACGGGGTCGATAAAATAAAGTACCAGTAATGCACTGTGTAATTGCTGGCCTTGTGCCAAAAAGTAGAAACAATTATTATTTTGTTTTCAATTATTTTTATTTTGTTGTACCATATTTTCCTGTGCTTTTATTACTGAGTACCATAAAGGCAGGGTCGTTAGAGCGTGGAACAAATGCTTAGCAGCATTTGTTCCGACTCTTTACATTCTGAATTCAAATCCTGCCGAAGTTAATTTCTGAGATCAATAAAATAAAGTACTAAAATAAATACTGGGGGTGATACAATTAATTTTCCCTTGTTCCAATGTTAGAAATAGGACTAGAAAGTAGAATATGGAAAGTCATAACTATACCTCAAAGAATTTTGTCCGACACTCTACTTATTCTGCCAATACACTGTTAACTTAAGAAATAACGGTGATACATATACTTGTAACATTGGTTTCTGATTTAGGCACGAGGCCAACACATATATTTGTAATATTGGGTGTTGGAAGTAGAACCTTGTGTTGTTTACTTTTTAAGAGTTGTTCTGTTGTTTCTATAGCATTGGTTGTGTTGTACCGTTTATGTCCTTTTATGTTCTAAGTTCAAAGCCACTACAATCCACTTTACATTTCATGCTGTTGAGATATGTGTTTGTATGTCCCATGATTTGCCAGGTCAACAAAGGGAGATTGATAAAATAAGTATTAGACTTGAAAAAAAAAAAGGTACTGGAGTTGATATAATCCACTAAATCCCTTCATAGTGGTAGTGTCCCAGCATGATTGCAGTTTAATGACTGAAACCAGTAAAAGAGTAGTGAGTGTGAATCACCTCATTATAACATGTAGGAGGTCTAGTTGCTTTGTGATAGTATTCTGTGCCTTAACTCTTTAGCATTTAAACATGCCAGAATTCTCTCACTTCTTTCTGTTCAAACCAGCAATAACTGGCTGCTCAAACTTATGTTAAGGTATTATTCTCAAAATAAATATCAAAATCTCATAGATTCGATATTATGTGAAGTAAAGCCTTTATGGCGAAAATACAATAGTATATATAGAGTAATGTAAATGCTAAAGGGTTAAACTAGTATTAATTCTCTTTTCTCTCATTTGTTTTTTCTCTGGATAATTTTTATTGATTAGTTTTTTTTTGTTTTTTTTTTTGTAAATCATAATAGGGTGGGCTGGAATAAGCAGTGTGGTCGGTAATTTTTCTAAGTTGTCTTCATTGATTTTTTTTAAAACCAGGGATTTCTAGTAATATATTTTTTTTGTTATGTATAATGTTATTTAATGTCTAAAGAAAATTATTGTAGGAATGGTACCACTTAAAATAAACGTTTAAGACAGGTTGTCCATGGGAACTTCTGTATGCTGATGATCTGGTTCTAAAGAAGAAATTCCTGCTCAATACGTAGAAAAAGAGTAGGTAGTAACTCAATACAAAGTACAGAATGTAAATTTTGGGTACATGTGAGGTGTAGTGGGATAGCAGGTAGACTAACAGAAAAGGTAAACTTTGTATGTAGCAGATATACAGGGATAGTTAGTAGTAAGAGCATCAGTAAAATGAAAAACGTTTTCCATTCTCAGGAAAGTTCCATAGAAGTAGTTGATAGCTTATGCTACCTTGGTAGATTCTTAGGAAACTAGGTGAAGATGAGTGGCTGGTGTGCACTGTACAAGCAGTCAGCAAGATTAGAATTAATGAGTATAGTGATGAGTTGGTCATGCAGGTGGGGGTCCACCCAGTGGCGTAACTAGCTTTTAAAGCCAGGGAGGCAAATTCGATCTAAAGGGGGCCCACCTATTCCATACGCTCATTTCCATCGGCTGCAAGGAAATATGTTCATACACGCATATAGAATAGATAATAATTTATAATAGAGTAGACAGCATCATAGATTACAGAGTTAGCATGTTCCATGAAAACTTTATTAACTGCGAAGACGGTGGTCTATCTTCAGAAAAAAAACAACATCCAATAAAACTAGTTTTGCAATCGATTATTCACCAACAAAAATTCGTATGTACAACAAATCGTCCATCTAAAACTTTACTTTCACATTCGAGCACATCACTTGTTCTACAGACCTAATTTGCGATGTTTTACTTTAGAAAATTTTTCAATCACGATGCTGAAGTCAATTTTTTCAGCCAGTTCTCGCTCTATGTACATCATTGCCAGAGCATTCAACCACTCTTCACTCATGGTACTACGCAAATAATACTTTATCAGTTTGAGCCTGCTGAAGGTTCGCTCAGCCTGCGCCGAGCTAACCGGAATAGTTATGAACATTTTGTATAAGGCAAACACGTTCGGATAGGCTCTATCTAAGTCATTAGAAATCATAAACGGAACAATCTCAGAACTCGATATGGATTTATCTAAACACACTTCCTTGTAAAAATCTTTGAATGAAAATACTCGTCGAAGATAGTGTCATTTTCGATGTCACCCTCGTAGAATTTCATAAGATTATCGATTCTCTCTCTATTGCATGTGTCGTCGTCGTTGAAGTGCGCCGGTATCAAGCACGAAAAATCCTTCACTAGATCGTGCAAGTCGGCAAAACGTTTGTTAAAGCTACTAATGATTCTATCTAAGATAGTGAAATAAACGCCCCGTTTAAAATGCTGACTCATCATCTCATGAGGTTCATCACTGGCATTTTCGTCATGAAAATGCTTCTTTTTTCTTTTCCATTTTTCTGTTGTAAACTCTGGTTCAACTTGACATTGCTTGGCGATATTTTTAGCGTCTGATAATGTTCGGTCAAAATATTCATTTGAGCGGATGTCTTCAATTTCTTTTACTACATTTTTAATCATGACGTCCGCGGAATATAAGTCGATAGCCTCCTTCTGCAAATATCGTGAAACAGAATGCAGCTTTTTAAGTAAATTCTGAAAAAACTTCAACATGAAAATGAATTCAAACTTGTTCACATTTAGTAGCGAACCTCTGGCCTTGGCTAATACTTTCGGAGCAGTGTTGTGAACATCCCCACTTATTATCCTCTCTAGTGCACTTATTACTGCCGGTAAGTTGTTAATGGTAGCCTCTACGGCCTGAATGTGATTAAACCAGCGGGTATCTGAGAGTCTTTTTAATGTTAATACCGTTGAAGCCAATAGTTTTCTTGTTCTTCTTCGAGGATTTTCAGCCTTGGCAAGCTTGATGTTAAGAAAACATACAGGCTCTCCAATATACCAAAAAATAATTTACCATCCACTGACGATTGGCTAGCATCGATTAACACCAGGTTCAGGTTATGAGTGCAACAATGGACGTAAACAGCTTTCGAAGAGCATCCCTCTTTAACTCTAGCCTGAAGCCCAGTAATATGGCCGGACATATTCGACGCTCCGTCGTAAGCTTGTCCCCTAATATATTGAGCATCCAAGGATAGATCCTGGAAAAGAACTTTCACAAGCGTATCGTAAAATGATTCAGTGGCTGCTGATTCTAGTTCACAAAACGACAGGAAATGCTCCTGTGTGTGGCCACTTTTCGATACATATCGCAGTGACACAGAGCATTGATCCTGATGCGAAATGTCTATTGTGGAATCGACGATGACTGAATAGTATTTTGCCGCTTTCACTTCCGTGATTATTTGTTGAGTACATTCGTTTGCCAGGTATTCTATAAATCCGTTTTGTAATTTTGGACTTAAGTACATAGACTGTCTTTTAGTGCGCCCAGGCGAGAATAAATGGATTTCCAAGATCGTATCATACTTGGCCATCAATTTAAATTCAATAAAGTTTCCTTCATTTTCTGATTTGGCGCCAAGTCCAGCATATTCCCTGTGACCTCTGAAGGCCAGGCCTTGTTTTGTGAGAAATAACGTACAATCAAGCAATAGCCTCAATATCTGGCGATTTTGTTCAATTCGCTTCTTCTCTTCATGGATGAGGTTATCGATCACTGTTTTATCTGCGTCCAAACGATATTTTGTCATGAAGTATTGCTTTTGTGCATTGATGTGAATGGCACTTTTCTCATGCTTGGCAATTTTTTCGATTCCCTTTTTGAAGTTTGCCATCCACCACTCTGGATTACCCCAAGTCTTCGAGTAAGATTCGGCATTTTTATCAGCAAACAGCCAACAACAAAAGCAATATAATCTGTTGGATTCAGGAGAGTATGCTAACCAGTGTCGGTTAACTTTATGGATTCCAGCACACTTTCTCTTGTACCAACTGATGTTGAATTTTCTGTGGTTCGAGTCGAGAGGGAAATCAGCAAAATTATCTTTCAATCCTGGCTGACAAGGACCAACGGCCATGAGGGCACGAATTAGAGGTGTCGTCAATGGTCTGTCTTCGAAATGTTTCGGGTCGCTTGGATACTTCTCTTGTAAATTCAACATGCATTCTACAGGCTCATACTCTGGGATTTGTTTTGCCAATGTAGTTTCCTCTGAATCATTTTCATTTTCAGATTCCGATACAGCCATTTTTCCCTCTATTGAGTTCGGATCCCCAGTTGGAACTACATCTTCAGTGATGGTTGTTGAGATAGTCGATGGACCTGAGGCATCTTCGACGTCAGGTTCTCGCGACTCTCCAGTGCTTTTCTGTTTCTCCAGTTCATCTGACCAGACCGACTCGCCGGAAATTCCGGCAGTTACGTTGCTTTGGGATGCGTCACTACTTGTTGACGAAGACTGTTGACTTTTCAGAAAACTTGTGATTAGATGAATGACATTTCTTTGCAGATTCTTCCGTGGTAGCTTGTCTAGCTTCTCTCCTCTTTGTTGCTCCAGTTTTGTAAGTTTTTTTTAGGCAGCATTGTTAATGAGCACTATATTGACAGTTTTCCAGTGGCTTTGTCTTAAAAAAAATTCTTCCTTTTTCATTTTTTTTCTTCTATAAGTTTTTAAAAGTGCCGAAATAGCTTGTGATTAGAAAGCCACTTCACTTACCGCATTTCTCTGGTCCTGGCAAAGTCGTTGGCTGGTTTTCCTCTCTTCCACGTGTGTACAATCCAACTCGCCGATCGCAGCCTCAAATTGCACGTCTGTCTCACTCCAATGACCGCCGTAGAAGAGAAAAGGGCCTCTCAAGCTGACGTCACATCTGCTCGCCCTTCCGGTCGAGCACACTTCCGGTCAAGCACGCCCAGCCTCCGGCCACTACACACCACACCATACCCACAATGAGCACTATATTGACATACTTGGAATAATGCAATTTGCTTTATTTGATATTCAACACCGAAGAATGTAAAACACGTCAAATAATCAACGAAAAACAAAACATAGAGCAAAAGTCCAGGAAATGTCGCAAATACCAAATTGTTCTAAAATGTGACTAATGATAAAAAGTAACAACATAAATAAAAATATATATATTTTTTCTATATATACACACAATATATAGATATATATATTTGTGTGTATATACTCATGCATAATTATACTTTTAATTAAATATTAGGTTAAAAACCATGTATTACAACATTTCAAGCAAATAGAATAATATAGAATTTAGATATCAAATCATTTATTTATATTTACAAATCAAAGAATATAATAATCGGTTTTTAACGAGATCCCTGTGATTGATGCAAGGCTACTAATTTGTCAATGTTTGGTGTGAAAGCCGTTAGAGAGAGTCGTAAATCAACTCTTCTTTCTATATCAAGGCGATTTTCACTTTTTGAAAGCAGATGCATCACCTGACTGAAACCTGACTCAACTAAATAAGATGTGGGGAAAGCAAGTAAAAAAAATTTAACGTTTTTATTCGATGGAATATTGTCTACACTTTTTTTTAGATGCAGTTGCCATTTTATCCGAAATATTATATTTTTTAAATAAACAAGAGATTGGTCTTAACTTCTAGTCTTATTAGAGATTAAGCGTTTTCTTTACGTTGTTGTAGTTAAGGATTCGTAATTACATGTGTAATAAGCTATGTGTTTAGAATTATAGCCTAGGGGGCCCACCTAGACCGACAGGAAAGCCGGGGGGGTTAGTTACGCCACCGGGTCCACCAAGGCTTTGTCCTCAGCTCCCTTCTGTTTATTATAGTCCTCCAGGCCTTAATAGAGGAGTTTAAAACTCTGACCATAGGAACGATATGGAGATGCCATGGTTCACATAGTTGAATCTGTAGAGGAACTAGCAAAGAGATTCTAGCTATGGAAGCAAAATCTGGAATCAAAAGGCCTCAAAGTTAACTTAGCAAAGACTGTAGACCTGGTAAGTAGGAAAGTTAGCACTCTGACTCCACCAGAGAAATGGCCATGATCAATATACAGAAAAGGAGTTGAATGAAATTATATAAAGTATACAAAAATGTACACTATGGGTGCACAAAGTGCAGTGGGATATCAGGAAGGTTATCAAAAAATGTAAACTTTGTATATCGTAGATACTCAGGAGCAGTAAGCAACAAGAGCTCATATGAAGCAGGCTCTATCAAATGCTTAGATGGCTCTCCAGAAATAGTTGACAGCTTCCATTGTCTAGGTGACTTAAACAGCTTTGAGATGTTCTGAAAGCACAAAAGCTAGAATGAGAACCAGGTGGAAAATATTCAGAAAGCTACTACCTCTGCTGGCTACAAAGGGTTTCGCTTTCAGGATGAAAGGCAATGCTGCATGGAAGTGAGATATTGGTCTTGAAAACAAGGGATCTGCAAAGATTGGAAAGAAACGAAGCAAGCATGCTTCAATGAATCTGTAATAGTAGTCTGCATGAAGTATTAATGAATTGAAAGAAAAACTATGCATAAGAGGGATTTGTGATAGTTGCTAATTAGTATTTTGGTGTCATCTGCTAGTCGTAGCTGTTGTGCTTCGTATTAAGTAACTCTTGGGGTTAAGTCTTGTGCAGTCACAAGGAGATCACGAGGTGAGCAAAAATGATGAGGCAGCCATCAAGAAAGGGCACCACCGGTCAGCAGAGGAAAACAGTACAAGGAATGAATTGTGTAATATACCGTTAATAAAGGCTTTTATAAAACCCTCTTTTACGTGTCATACTTAACAGGATTAAATGCAGTGTACAAGAGAGAAGACTGCATGAGTATGACAGCTGCATTAAAAGATTCAGGGAACTCAAAGTTGATGGAAACTGCAGAAGAGATAGACATAGTAAAAGTTGGGATGTGATGAAGGCTGACCTTGTGAAGGAGATGACACAGGATTGAGTTGACTGGTAATATACCATATGACGATTCACCTCCTCACATAAGTGGAATTAAATGAGCATGGGGACAGTAGAGTAGTGAAACATGTAGAGTAGTGCCTGTTAACATGCTTCCCACTTCTTCACCCGTCTTCCCCGACCTCAATCCCCTCTCCCCCAACTATTCCCTTCAATATGTTCTCACTCCAATTGTATCCTTCACCCCCTTCCTTGTGCAACCTTTGTCAGCTTGGAAAGCTGGGCCTACTCCACAATATACTTCCAGATGCAACTTACTCTCTTCAAGGCCACCTTCATGACCTGATTCTTGCTCTCCCATGCTGGGATTTCCTGCCCCACTCAACAAACACCATGTAGCTTACCCTCCACTCTTATTTTACATCCCCACTTCCATTACTGCCTCCCTGCACTGGTCAAGGACACAACGGACACACTAGTGTCATAATTAGGCAGTGCTAGTGACATAATAAAATGTACCCAGCCAACACAGAAAGTGGTAGTATTGGTGCCATGATAAGCACCCAGTCCACCCTGCAAGGTGACAGGTAGTATTGGTGCCATGAGAAAAACACCCAGTTAACTCTGTTAGGTCGTCATATTAATTCCGTGATAAAAATCACTGTCCACTCTGTAAGATGGTAGCACTAGTGCAATGACAAAAATGTATCCAGTACATGTAAGTGGTTAGTATTACGAAGGGCATATAACCATAGAAATCAAGTCAAATACAAAAGGTATAAGCAAGCCGTGGTCATTTCACTGGTTTAGCTTCAAAATGTGACAACCCGTCTAACCCATGCACGCAAATAGATGTTAAGCAATGAAGATAATAAGGATAGACATCAAAATAGATGGGTTTTTTGAGGATGATAGTTTTGTATGGAGTTGCATAACCATTAATTAGTCTGCACATCAATAACTTTGTTCACTGAAACGATTGCAAAAACTTGTATTAATTATAATTTCACTGATTTTTCTTCTTTCATTGTTTAACATTATATATATAAATCATCATCATCCTTTAACATCTATCTTCCATGCTAGTATAGGTTAGACGGGTTTGTCCCGTTTGAGGCAAGTTGGGTCGGGTGACCATGTCTCACTCATATAGGACATTCTGGCTGGTTTCCTACGGCTGGATGCCCTTCCTAACGCCAACCACATTTACAGTGTCCCCCGCTCCATTATCTGCCGGCATGGGTTGGACGAGTTATTCTGTTGTGAGCAATGCCAAGTTAGGTGACCATGTCTTGCTCATACAGAACTGATTTTGGCTTGGTTTTTACAGCTGGATGCCCTCCCTAGCACCAACCTCATTTACAGTGAGTACTGGGTGCTTTTTCTCATGACTCCTACACAACCGCTTTACAGTGTGGGCTGGGTGCTTTTTGTTGTGATGCCTACACAACTACTATATCATGTGATTGTCAATCAGGTAGTAGAGATGGTGTTATACCCCTGATTGGTGTAACAAGCATCATCATCAACAGCTTCAAGAGCAAACAGATGTACTAGAGTGAGGAAAATTTAGAGGCATTAAGTTGATGGATCAGCTCATAAATGTTATTGAAAGAGTTACAGCGCAACTGATTAGTAACACAATTATAGTTGAGATGCAGTTTGCTTTTATGTTAGGAAGTTATACTATTGATATCATCTTCAGAAGTACATAGCTAGAAATAAACTTCTGCATCAAGCATTCTTTGACCTGAAGGTCTTTGACAGTGTTTTACACTCTATTGTTTGGTCATTGATAAGGAAATTAGTAGTAGAGGAATGGCTTCTGAAGACTATGCAAGCCATGTGCAGAGGTGCAGTCAGCAAGATGATAGTTAGCAGCAAGTGCAATGGCGAATTTAATATGATATAGGGTCCACCAAGGTTCAGTCCTTTGTCTACATTCACTTATCATAGTCCTCCAGGCCATAAAAAAAGAACATTTATGTTCAATATAATTCCATCTATGATAGCCCCATCTTTTTCTGATGCACAGTACACCTAATACTATATCTCCTAATATATGATTGAAAGGAGATACAGCAATGTTTTCTAGCAGGTCAATCAAGCTAATGCAGTGGTTCCTTCAACATCATTAGGGAGTTTTTTTATGATTCAGTTAGAAGAGGAAAGACTCATGTTATTTTTTGAGACTTGTGGGAGATCTGACCTGAATGCTTGCAACAGAATGGAATCAATTAAAGGGACCCAAGGATCAGATGTTAGTGTTACACAGTGTGATGGATTGCATCTATCACCCAAAATAGTTTTTGTTATCGTTGGCATCTTGCCTTATTGAAGTATCAGGTTATACATGTTTGGCTATTCCAGTGCTTCAGCCTCGCTATCACCTGCAGTAATGTAGTGAATGTATTGGCTTGCCTGAATTTTTTTTCGGGGAAACACCATCATTCCCAAACTGAAAGTGTGTCTTCGTCGATTTCTTTCTTTTGTAAATCATATTTATTAAAAAAAAACATTAACAAATAACACTACCATGGCGTTTCGTTTGCAAAACATCAAATAGATACTACATCAAAGTCTTAGCACACAGAATGGTGAATGAATTGTAACGGGAAAGATGGCGAAGGAGAATTCAAATTAAGAACAAAAAAAGTTAATAAGTCTGCGAAGAGTTATCTTTCCTTGGAAAATCTAAGTGAGTTATACTAAAAGAGGGCGCTTTTGTATAGTGTTTATCAAAGCTGAACGGGATAGTTATATTACTGAATACTACCTTACCACTGTCGTAATTAGCTGTGGTACAAGAGACTACAGTATTGGTGGTAGTATTAATAAATATATATCACCACAGTGATTAGCTGTGGTAGTATTAATAATATTATATTAATCTCGTAATTTGCTGTGGTACTAGTGACTACAGTATTGGTAGTAGTATTAATAAATCTTTACCACTAGTGTAATTAGCTGTAGTACTAGCAGTTAAAGTAGATTTACTCTCAGATCTATTAACAAAGCTAGAAATGATAAAGGGGGGGGGGGGGAACGATATTACTGTAAACTACTTCCCTGCTTCTGCAGCTCTCACGTGCCCGTAAATAAATAAATATTATTTCGTCCCCTTCCTTTCCGTGCTAATAGCAACATTGATTAATAACGGTCAAATATCTTCCATACAATCACTTCGCAACACATGCCCGTAAATTAAACCGAAACCCCCGCCACTGTGTTATCTACCTCCTCCTACCAATAAGAACAGAACATACCAGCAGCATTGAAAACAGAAGTAGTAGTAGTAGTAGCTGCGTTTGGTGACGAGTGGGGAATAACGGATGAACATCTAGCCGTCATCACCTGTCAAAAACGAAATAAAGCACCCCTGTCTTCCACGCACGAAACATCTGCAGGTTCTTAGTTCTTTGCTTCTTCTCCGTCTTCGTATTACTTTTTTTCTCCCCCCTTAAGCCACCACGGATCTCTCAACGTTAACCAACATCATGGATCCTCAGACGTTCTTGAACATCGCCCAAACGGTCACCAAACTGAAAATGTACCCGTATTTCGACATAGCACATTATACGATGATGTGCATGTCTGTTCGCGAGGATACCCCAACTCAGGAATCAGGTAAGGACTACATATATGTATATATGTGTGTGTATATATATATATATATATACATATATATATATATATATATATATATAAACGTTGAAACTTCGAAGTCACTAATTTTGTTCTTCAGAAAATATATCTTATATTGCTTACATGTATTGAGTGTTCATTCAGTTAATGTTTGAATGTATTATGGACGCTTGTACATTAAACACCTCTTTCAGTGTATTCACTCTAACACACCTAGACCTTTGAGCTTAAGAAATAATTATTTAGCTAGTTATTATAATTGTGTTAACGTCTTAGAGAAAACCATGGTTATCACAACTTCTCATCCTCCGGAGCTCAAGAATTCTTTTTACATAAGCAACAATTATATTTTTTGTCACTATTTAAAAAAAATTATACTTTATTAAATAAGCTAGTATAAAATTCAATTTAAAACCTAGACAATCTGAATAGTTTATCGCTCATTTGAAAGAAATAAAATCACATAGGTTTCATACTATTATCGTTGGGAAGGTGATACGAAACCGAGTTGCCAAGAACTTACTGCCACTATACCGCGATTTTTTAAACACAGTATCATCGACTGAATCCACTCCAATATATATAGCACTGGGATTCATTTTAGCTATGATGATGATTGATAAATGATGGTTTCTTATATGAGCC
>OZ024742.1:337651619-337654119 GCA_964016885.1 Eledone cirrhosa | reverse complement strand
AAACTTTTTGCATATAGTGTGTATCGTTGTCATGAAGTGTTGAAATTGTGTGTTAGTGTCTTGTGTGGGCGGTGTTTTCACTCCATGTTTGCTTCTGGATTTCTCTCTTAATCTTTTTCCAGTTAGCCTTGTTAGAAGTTAAGGCTGGATAGCGTCCCGGAGCTTCTTGGTGGTTTTGTCTCTGTTGGTTCTCTTGGACCATATATCATTAGCTCTACTAAGTTATGATCCGAGAGAATTGTTGGTGTGTCATCTTTACATTGTGGATGAGCACTTCGTTGTTTGTAAAACAGAGGTCCAGGACATTTTCGCCTCTTGTTGGGGAGGAGTATTGCTTGCTCCATGAACAGCCTGTGTGTGTGAAGGCCAGCAGGGATTCCGTCTGTCTCTGTTCTATTGACATCATTTCCAGGGAGGAGGTGGCCCTCAGGCCATTTGACCTTTGGTAGGTTGAAGTTCTCCCAGCAGTAGAATGTTGAGACCCTGGTCCAGTTTGTCAAGGACTTCTTCTATCCTACTTAGGCTATCCTCAAATTTACCCTCATGACTGGGGGCATCGGGCGGCCGATATATGTGACACATATTACTGTCTGTAGTTGCTTCATATGTACTATCAGTGTGTCACAGACTGAGTTTGAATGTGTCAACAGTACAATTGGTGTGACATCTTCACGGATATACAGAGCAACCCCACCATGAGTTCTCTCCTTCCTGTCCGAACGAAATACAGTATATTTCGGTATATGTATTTCTGCATCTGCTATATTGCTGTGTCAGGTGCGTTTCGGTTAGTGCCATGCATAGTGCTTGATTGCTTATGGCTAAGTCTCCCAGGTAGAAAATTTTACTCATGTTACTGAGTTTCACCAGGCCTCTGACATTCAGCAGCAGCATTGGTGTGACTTTTGGGTGGTGGCCAGTAATGGCTTGTCGGTATGACACCTGGTCTGGTGTCAGTGGCGGCCACTCTGGGTCCTTTAAACTGTGGTTGGTCTCGAGTGCTGGTGTGGATGACCCTGGCTCTGGAGATGATGCAGCCAGGTCAGCTGTCCACAATCTTCTCTGCCATCACTAAAAAATTTTTCTGCTCTGCTGCTGCCATCTGTATCACGTCGGCATGTGCGTGCCTTCTCCTTGTTGGTGCGGCACGCGCGACATCAGCATACTTCTGGAGCTGGCTTATTTCGGCTTTGGCTGGGGCATGTTGCGCGAGTAGGATGGGCATAGTTCGTTTGAGACCTAGGGTGGGCGAATCTGCAGCCCATCCCTGTCTCTCCATGCCAGCATGTCCCGTTCTTGAAAAACTTGCACATTACTTGGGTTTTTTTGCTCCGCAGTGTCTCGGTGCTTTCTGTTCTTCCTTTGAACAGTTGTCTACTGGTCCCTCTGCGCTTGGTTCTCTTTCAGAAGGTGATTTCGCTTTTCACCTTTGCCCTTTGCTTGTTTGGTTGCCCGGCCTGCCCTCCCTGACTGTGTGGCAGAGGGTATCTCATTTTCTTTCAGGTCCGTGCTTGTGCTCTCCTCCTTTTCTTTTTCTCTCTCTTTCTCCTCATCTCTCTCTTCGGTTTTCTCCTCCCTGAGGACACGGCTTAGCATCGTCATATGTGGCGCTATGAGGACATACACCTTCTCAATTTCTTTTCTCTTTCTCTCTATCTGTGCCAGGGTCCTCAGAAACCCATGGCTTTTCAGATTCTCCGCCATCTTTTTGCTTGGTGGAGACCCATCAACCATGGTCCACCCGTTGATCAAAAACGCTAGTTCCATCTTTTGACCAGTTTCGCTGACTTCTAATTTCACCTTTTTCCTGTATGCAGTCCATTTCGCTGTGTGGAGGGAGAAGAGAGAGATAGTGGGAAGTGTAGGGTAGAGGGTAGAGAGGGACAGAGGGAGAGGAGGGAGATATAAGTCCAGTGAGATATTGAAAGAGCGATTTAGAGGAGAAAAGAGAGAGAGAGAAAAAGAAACAGAAGAAAAGAAAGGGGAGAGAGACAGAAGAGAGGAGCGAGAGAGATAGCGGGAAGAGTGGGAGGAAAGGTTAGAGAGAGATAGAGGAGATAGATAAGTCGGTGAGAAATTCAAGGTGCGATTTAGAGAGAGAGAGAGAGAGAGAGAGAGGGGAGAGAGCTCGTGTGATCTAGAGAGAGAGAGAGAGGAAGGAAGGAGAGAGATAGAGACAGGCGTGAGAAATAGCAATTCAGAAAGTGAGTGAGAGAGTGGCCAAAGAATAAATTTTAAATTAAATGAATGAATGAAAGAAAGAAACCCAAAATGTTAAAGATATATAAGTTGAATTTAAATGTTTGTTTACAAATATAAATAACGGGAACCGTATAGATTGACCATAGTTATTGTAATATCAATATATCAAACAAGAAACAAGAAACACACATGCTCACCGAGTCAAAAACAAATAAAATTATATTAAATTTAATTATGTTACACAGAAAAATCAAAATAATACTAGATCTACCTAAGTTACTCTGTATGGTACTCAAAG
>OZ024742.1:337616619-337639119 GCA_964016885.1 Eledone cirrhosa | reverse complement strand
CTACACAGCATATTAACCGTCAGACTAACACCCAGAATAATTGTAACTGTAGATCAAATAGAACCTGCCCTTTAGATAAAAAATGCTTAACCAAGGATATCATATACTCATGCACAGTCACAATTAACTCTTCTGAAACCTATATAGGCTCTACTTCTAACTGCTTCAAAACTAGATACAATTCGCACCTCCAATCTTTCAAAAAGCACAGTCTAACCAACTCCACTTCACTATCTAGCTACATACACTATCTAAAAACTAAAAATAAACTATATACACTTAAATGGGAAGTGGTAGGTAATACGACATCGTACAAACCACCTAATAAATTTTGTAACCTCTGTCTACTAGAGACCCATACTATCATATTCTCTAACCATAATCTCCTTAATAAAAAATCAGAAGTGTTCACATCTTGCCAACACTGCTTCCGACACTCTTTCCAAAACTTTAAACCCTATATATAACAATGTCAGACTTGAACCCGTCACCACCTCTAGCAATCAGCACCAGTGGCACACCTTACACCTCATATCCACACCCATTTATACACTCTAACGCAAATAAGGGCACCCTTATAGTACCTTTTACCCTGGAGATACCCCCATGTACCTCTACTTCTGATATATTGGCCTTTAATTACTTGGACTACATTGCACAAATATACGATTAATGTAAACTGTAGGCACTATATTGGTTGTGCTAACATAGTCCTGTGCATGGAGTGCCACCATAGGATAGATAGATGATTAAGTAATTAATTTATTATTAAAGGAACTATATACTCTATATGCTGAGTACAATGAATTATGTACAGGTGATATATGAGTTAGGAGTTCCTGTATTGCTTGATGGCCAGATTAGTGTCTTTCTATGAGAGAATTGGTCTCCGGACCACCCTGGTGATATTTAAATTTGTCAAGGATTCAGACATACAATGACCCAGAGCTTACTGGGAGTCATATATAGTAATAAGAACCTGCCAGGTTCTGCGGGTGGATTACACTTACAAAGATCATTGATTTGGAGGTCTGACTCTTCTTATAGATTGTTCAGGTGTGGCACTCCATAATAGAAGGTAATCACCCTGATATGAACACCTTTAGTACTTCTTAGTAGACTACACTGTAATTTATAGATAAGAAACCTAATTTATATATGAGTTGAGAGTTTATGTATTGCTTGATGGCCAGATTGGGGTCTTTGTATGAGAGAATTGATCTCCGGACCACCCTGGTGATATTTAAATTTGCCAAGGATTCAGACATACAATGACCCAGAGCTTACCGGGAGTCATGCATAGTAATAAGACCCTGCCAGGTCCTGCGGGTGGAATACACTTACAAAGATCATTGATTTGGAGGTCTGACTCTTCTTATAGAATGTTCAGGTGTGGCACTCCATAATAGAAGGTAATCATCCTGATATGAACACCTTTAGCACTTCTTAATAGACTACACTGTAATTTATAGATAAGTAACTTAATTTAGAAATTGGTTATAACCTCATATGATAGGGATTCACTTGAAACACCATTAATGTAATTTAAGATAATAAATTTAACTATGAAAATCAACTAGTTACCTCCCCTTACGCATTAACTTCCCTTAGTCACACACACACTTCCGGAATATACAATGTCATCTCACACAACTAAAGTAAGAAACGACAAGATATAGTTTATAACTTGACTCTCCAGACACCCAATGCTGAATCATCGTGGATTGTGTGATAGACCTGTAGTCTATATATTGCGTTTCATGGACTGTGTGAGTGGTGATGTGTGCAAAGACAGTGGTGCTGTTTTGCCTATTTTATAATATGTTTTGTGATATGTTTGATATTTTTGATATTTTGGTGTTTCTCTACATTCGGGATTGTATATCATACAGGTGTATGCGAAATAATGATTTAACAATACGGCCCACATGATAATATTGATTGCCTGCTTTAACTGCCTGATTCTACAAGTAACAATCTGCCGCACTCTAATCCTGTATAAATAAGACACGCGTGCATGCTACACGTGAGATTGTTCCATACACTGACTACTCTAAACTTTCCTCTTGCTTTATCTTCATAAACTGCCAATGTTTTATTTTTATTTTTATATTTACTTTTATTTTTATTTTCATTTTAATCCTTTAACCTTTATATGTAAATTGCCATGCTATACCATTATGATGGATGTCAACCCACTGTGGGTCAATATATGCATATGTTTTAAATGTCTCTTGTGTTGAAAAGGAGGTCAAGTATGTTATAGATCACTAAATAGTTGCTCCGAAGAATCCAAACCTCAGTTTGGAGGAAACAATTGTAAGCAAATAAATGGTTTAAACTGAACTTTGATTATTGTAATCTCTCTCTCTATATATATATATATTATATATATATATATATTATATATACATATATATAAGTATGTACACGTACATACCTATATGTATACAGACGTACAGTAGTATGTATATCATCATCATCATCGTTTAACGTCCATATTCCACATACATGCACACATATATATGTATGTATGGATTCACCGAACATTTATTATAATGGTCGGTGTGTTTGTAAACAAACATCCCGTATTAAGCCGTAGTGTCTAGCAACCATCGTTGCTCGTTTGTTCAACACTGACAAAGGAACGCTGTACTAGTTTCAAGCTTATTAGCTATCGTCAGCAACGTATACCTTCCTGCCAGATTGCTGAACGTATATACTTACCTTATGCATATTAATGGCTGAGTAGCCCAATTTGCATATCGAGTGGGTTAATCGGCCGGTGCACCGAAAACGATAAACGGAAAAAATGAAACGAAATTTCATTTCCCACTCTTAGTACGGCTGTTACTTAAATATAAGTATGTACACGTACATACATATATGTATACAGACGTACAGTAGCATGTATATATATATACATACATGCACACATATATATATGTACGTATGGATTCACCGAACATTTATTATAATGCTCGGTGTGTTTGTAAACAAACATCCCGTATTAAGCCGTAGTGTCTAGCAACCATTGTTGCTCATTTGTTCAACACTGACAAAGGAACGCTGTACTAGTTTCTGAGAGAATAATAAGAGAATGTTACATAATATAATGTTACATATATTGGTTTTTCACTGCATTGTGTGAGATCTGCCTATGGGTTACCCATAGGCGGATCTCACACAATGCAACCTCGACAGATGAATACTGCTTGATTATGGCTGACAACTGATGCAACCAAGACACCATAGTGAAAAACCAATATATGGAACATTATATTATGTAACATTATCTCATTATTTCAGTAATGTACTGGGGTAATTGCTGGCCTTGTGCCTAAAGTAGAAACAATTATTTTAATTTATATTCCTTTGAAGTTCTGATGAGCCACTCTGTCTTTTAAATATGTTAATTATTTTCAACTGAACCAGATCAATTATGATATATAGTCATCTGATCCAGAAATATTATATGGAGTAGCGAAACAATTATAAACGGACATTATTATTATTAATATTATTATTATTATTATTCTCTACATTCCTTACATCAAACTAAAATATGTTGACAATCTTTTAATAATGTCTTCCTTGTGAAATTTGTGGTCTTGTTTTGCTTAACTAATGAATATATATAATATATATATATATATAATATATATATATATAGGGAGGCACATGGCTTAGTGGTTAGAGCATTGGCCTTGCAATCGAAAGGTTGTGAGTTCAATTCTCAGACCGGGTGATGTGTCGTTTCCTTGAGCAAGACACTTTATTTCACATTACTCCAGTTTACTCAGCTGTAGAAATGAGATGATAGGGTCCATATCATTCCACTGCAAAGTGGTCGTGGAGGTGCCACGGCAAAAAAAGCACTCAGCACTCACTGTAAATGAGGTTGGTGTTAGGAAGGGCATCCAGCTGTAGAAATCAAGCCAGAATCAGTTCCCGTCCCACCCTTGCAAGCAGGGAAAAAGCGGACGTAAAATGAAATGATGATGATGAAATGATATATATATATATATATGCTAGCATGGAAAATGGATGTTAAACGATGATGATGGTGATGATATATATATATATATATATATAAGCACCGGTAATGCACTGGGGTCAATTTAATCGACCCCCCCCCCCCCCCACCCAAAAAAAAATTGCTGGCTTTGTGTCTAAATCAGAAACCATTATTTTGCAAAGACCTCTTATTTGGCAAGAGATTTTGTGTTTTCCTCTATCTCCACGGAAAGATATATTGTGCATAATGCACTCAATACTGTGGGTAATAGGAAAATGTTCAAGAGCCTGACGGCTATTTCTGCACTAAATTAGATTTTTAGCGTGACAGTAAATAGCCAAACTTTTCAAGGGGTAATTCCATATAAGGGTGTGCGATAATCATGCATTTCTGAAGATTGTAGTTGTCAAAAGGATTGGTCAAAATTTCTTGTAAACACAATTAAATCTTTCATGGGGGTGGGTGGAGGTCGGGGTGGCTGAACTTGCCTGAAGAACAATGAGGGAGTGGGTTAAGCCGGTCAAGCGTTGAAAGTGAATTCTATACAGCAAATTCTAAGGAGTGTGAATGAATTAGGCTAGCTAGAAAGCAGGCGAAAAAAGACTTCTAGAGGAATCTGATAGTGGGAAGTTATAAAATTAAAAAATTATAAAGTTAATAAATTAAAATTCAAAAATAATAAATGAAAAAATATAAAAAAATTAAATAATAAAAAAAACTAGTCTAAAACAGCTGCTATATTTTTAGCTGGTATTGCGTTTTCAGCCAATGCTATATAGAATTTACAGGGGTGGGGTACTGAGGCTACAAAAGCCCGATGGGCTGCCTCAGGGTA
Organism: Eledone cirrhosa; assembly: GCA_964016885.1. NCBI lineage: Eukaryota > Metazoa > Mollusca > Cephalopoda > Octopoda > Eledonidae > Eledone > Eledone cirrhosa. The sequence goes on along the minus strand of OZ024742.1, from coordinate 337,634,266 downwards.
AGCGAAAAAGAGGAGAGGGAGTGGAAGGAAGTGAGAAGAGATAAAGGGGAAAAAAGAAAAGAATTACATCTACCTATGTATGCTGGGGTTTCCTCTATCTTGTTTGGCAAGTGGGGAAAAAAAAGGATGTTACCACCATTGTCTACCCACCTGGGTCATGAGGAGGTTTGAGGGCAAGGTAAGTCCTACGCAATCAGTGTTTACATGTGGTTATATATATATATATATGAGGGATCCTCAGTCAGTTTCAACGATGAGCTCTCAGTTGTTCTGACTGTCTACACAAATTATGGTACATAATTCTACACTGCTAATGAAGTTAATTAAGCAGAAAAAGCTATCTACTACTTTTAGTGACCTTTTGAACATTTGAGGGAGTTTATTTCACAAGAAGCCTTACTGTTGACTACTACTGTAACAAGTGAAGTCAGTCCACCTGTGATCCCATTGCACATTGTGTGTCTATTGTACACACTGAGTACACAATATGCAGTTCTCTTTACTCTTTGTCAGTATTTTGAGCATGGCCATTTCTCTTATGATAGCTGAGTCTTACCATTTCATACTTACTAAAACTTTAGTTTTTGCTTCCAGATTTTATTTCCATGTCTGCTATAAGATGTAGATGGTCAGCATATAGGAGCTTCCACAGAAAACTCATCTTGAATTCCTCAGGGCTTGGAGGGCTTATAATAAACAAGATGGGCTGAGAATTGAACCTGATTGTAAAGTCCTATTCTCTTTTTCACTTACTTTTAGTGATAATGATTTCTAATTTAGGCAAAATGTTAACAATCTGGTGGAGAGGAAAGTATTTTACTAGTATTTTATTAATCTCCAGAAGGATGAAAGGTAAAGTTAATCTTGGATTTTGAATTCAGAATATATAAAGAGGTGGAACAGATACTGCTGAGCATTTGTCCAATAAAACTTTAGTAATAACAATCTCTTACCTGAGAATTCCATCAACAACAATAAAGATATTATGTAATGAAGTCATATGAAAGTAGGTTTATTTCAGGAGCATATTTACAAATTTGGCCAATAATGTTATCGCATCATTACATAATTAGATGGCATTTTTATTATAGTCTTTTTTGCAGGAGAGTTGCTGCTGTTTTTCAATTTTTTTGTGTCTACCAATGACATCGTTGAAATCTGTTCATCATTCATTGATTTAGAGTTACTTTTATTATTATCATCATCATCATTAAGATGACGATGGTGATGATTGTCTTCTTCATCTTCGTCTTCATCACTGAAAATCTCTTGGACTTTTGAGTTGGTGTTTGTGTTCTCAAGTTCAAGTTCTGTGGTAATACGTTTCTTTTGTTCAAGCAGAGTACAGGCCCATTTCAGATCATCTTCCCAAAGTTCCTGAATGCCGGGATTGAGATGAACGGCCTTGCTGAAAGCTCGCACAGCCTGTAATTATTGAAGATTTATGTTGTTAGCTATCAAATAAAATCTGAGATTTATCTGGTTAATCATCAAATATAATCTGAGAAAAGATGACTGGATTCAATCTGTGATAGGTTAAAGTCTGTCCCAAGCCTAGTTTCTTTGTTAAGTGACAGATTATAAGACATAGTCCTGGACAGGATGCCAATTTATCTCGGGTTTAACTCACAGTTGCAGTTGTTGGTACTCATTTTCAGCTAAGTGAACTGGAGCAGCATGAAATGATGTGTTTTGCTCAAGAACACAATGTAGTGCCTGGTCCAGGAATTGAACCCACAACATTGCTATCGTGAGCCCAACACTCTAATCATTAGGTGAGTAACAAGTTTAAGATTCTTTTCAACAACCTAAAGATGATTTTAATACTTGTACAACAGATGGTAAACTACCACAAAACTAGATTTTTATGTTTTACTTTCAATTCTTAGATGATGTAATTTCATTTCATGATGGGCTTCATACTCATCATATGGGTTCTTTTTGAAGCAATGTTTTATAGCCTGATGTTCTTCCAGGTACTAATCCTTTTAGTTGCATCTATTGTCACAAAGGGATACAGTGTATCTATTCTAAACTCATTACACACAGGGATACAGTGTACTATTTCTAGACACACAGGGATATGGTGTACTTATTCTACATCAGATATACACAGGGATACAGTGTACCTATTCTAAACTAGATACAAACATTATAAATTTATTACTGCTAATCAACATTTTATCTTAGCCATATTAATAGTTTGTTTCTAGAAAAATCTTCCACATTTAGAACATTTTCAGCCATTCTTCAAACGATTTTGCAACAAGTGTAAAACATGAACTCCAGGCTTTAGACAGAAATACAAAATATACAGTAAATAGTCCAAGAATCTGTCATTTTGGTTAATAATTCATCTTAAGTAGGTCAAGGTTCATGGATTCAATTTTAGGTACTTATAGATATGTCATAGATATAAAATAGGTGCCTGTAAATATAACATGGGTATCTATAGATATAACAAGTACCTATAGATAATACATTGATTCCTATAGATATGACATCATCATCATCATTTTGTACCCTTTTCCCTGCTTGCAAGGGTGAGACACGTCATCTTCAGCAAAGCATCTCTCCATTCGTCATCTCCTCTGTGAGCTTCAGAGATCTAAGGTCAGCTCTCACCACCCCCGCCTATGTTTTATAGGTAACTATAAACACATATGTAGCTCTTGGTTGTGGTTTTGAAATTTGGTTAAAAACATGTAGTTTTGAGTTCAGTCCTACTGTGTGGCCCTTTGGGCATCTGCTATATATAGCCTTGCGTCAACCAATGACTTGTGAGTGAATATATATATATATATGTAATAAAACAAACCAAAGTAATGTTTTTAATCTAGTATATTTCAGCATAATATTTCAGGGTTAGTACCCTCTTTTCAAATGCAAAACAAAAACGAATGACGTGTTCTTCCTTAACTGGTTTAAGAGTGAGGATTGTGCATGTGTGGAGCAGTCATAGCAGCCACTCTGTTCCATGTAGTTCTATTTTATTGTTTATTTGTGGCTTTCGTGTGTTGATGATTAAAGCTTCTTTAATTCTTAAATCCCCCACATTAAATCAATTTGTTTCTAATTTAATAATAGGTCATATGAGATATACAGACAGGAATATAGTGAATGTGTTGCCTTTGTATGGTCATAGTCCTGATGGTTTAACCCTATCATTAACATATTTCGATTGAAAAACACTACCTGTAATATTCAATTAATTTTGAAAATAATCAAGAATTTAGAGGACAATACAACTAACTTACTTGTTATTAAGTTGGTGTCTTAATGTTTTTACGAAAAGTTCTGATAGGAGATTTTTAGATAAATATAAACACTTAAAAAAGAAGTAATATTATATCATTGAACCAGGGCTTGTTTCATGCAATTTCTTATGAAAAAGGGCCAATGAGCTAAAGATTTAAAAGAACTACATACTTCTAATATAATAATAGGTTCTAAGGTGGACACAGGAATGGTTCAATGGTTAAGAGATTTACTTCCTAATCATTAGGTCCTGAATTCAATCCCACTGTGTGACACATCTTTGGTAAGTTCTTTACCATAGTCTTTCAGTTGATCCAAGTGAATCTGGGTAGACAGAAACTGTGTGGAAGCCTGTCAGATGGATTGTATGTATATAATTCACTGATTTGGTTTGAGAGTTACGTTAACCTTTTCATTACCATATTTCTGAGGAAATACACTGCATTTGAATTAATCAATGAAGAATTTGGAGGGATTTCATCATCATCATCACCGTTTTACGTCCGTTCTTCCACGCTAGCATGGGTTAGACGGGTTGTCCTGTTGTGGGCAGTGTCTGGTCGGCTGACCATGCCGTGCTCATACATGAACTGATTTTGGCTTGATTTCTACAGCTTGATGCCCTTCCTAACACCAACCTCATTTACAGTGAGTGCTGGGTGCTTTTTCCGTGGTGCCTACACGTCCACTTTACAGTGTGGGCTGGGTGCTTTTTTGCTGTGGCACCTCCACTAAAATTATTTCAATTATTAAGATGGTATTTGCAATATAACAAAAATGTTTATATAAAGAACCACTGGCAGTTTTGGCTGGATTGCTATTGAAAGGATTAAGGGTAGGGTACATGTGCTTGTGGAATACTCAACCACTTATACATTGAATTAATCAAACAACTGAATGCTCCTTATTGAATTCAATAAGGAATTCATTGGGTTATATTAGAAATATAGACAAAAACATAATGAAAGTGTAGCCCCAGAATGGCAATAACCATGATGTTTTAATGATCTAGAGTGTGTACTTACTAAATGAACTTCTCCAAGTCCTAACAGAGCTCGACCAAGGGTCTGAAAGGCTGACCACCAGTTGGGTTGTAAACGTGTAGCCTTCTCTGCAAACTGAACAGCTGGAAAAATTTCGTGTAATATTAACAATGCCTGCAAGAAGCAAAATATGGCTAACAAATAATCAAGGAATAAACCATTATTTCCTCTTATTTTGTTTACATTTTGTTAGAATGTAAGGTGTGTATTATATTCTTATAGTTTAATGTTGTTTTAGAGTTTGTGTTATCTTATATAAGATTTTCAACCAAAAACACTTTTTATCTCTCAGAACAATTATCCTGTCATGACTTCCAGTCAAAAACAATCCCCCAGGATACATTTGAAGGCTGAAGAAGAGGTAGACAAAGAAAATCCTGATCCAACATCAAAGACTGAACATGTCATAACACTGTAACCCTTCTATGCATGATGGAGGATAGAAACCAGCAGTGATTGCTAACTGTGAAAACGTCTGGCTCCACTAGTTTCCGGAACTTAATGATGATAAAATGGCTGAAATTGGAGCGTTGCAATTTTTTACATTGACTACACTTTTCAAAAGTTAAATTTTTCACGACACTTAAGTCTTGTTATCAACATGAAACTAAGGAAATTTACAAATGCACAACTAAATATCATATTATGTGTTACCAGTTATATGTTGAATACTATGTCGAGGTATCAATAATAAATGTTTACAGCCAAATATATGTAAAATTAATCAGATTTGACTTAATATTGTGATACATCTAGAGATTATTTGGTGACATTACCAATACACAGTTTGTTGTTACGGCTCACATCAACATGGGTTTAACTCTGCCTCCTACATGATTGTATTTTATAGGTTTCTTGGGTGTTTTAATGAAAAGACTCCTTTCTGGACTAAATGCTAGTCTTGTGTAGAGGGTAGTACCTAACTGTTGCTGGTACTCATCTTTTTCAACTGAGTAGGCAGGAATAATGTCAAATGAAGCATCTTGCTGTCCCACAAACTTATGATTATATGTCCAACACCTTAACTACTAGGCCAGTGGTATATGAGATCGGAGACGATCTCATATACCAAACATATCTGAAGAACCTTCGATTACAGAGTCAGGTTCGATCTGTAACAGATCTTGCCTCGAACTGATCGATAGAGAAACATATGTAATATGTTAATAAATATGATATGATGCAACACTGAATGCTCGTTCTTTATAATATATATATATAGACGCGCTCCATCATCCACTTTTCTAAAAAATAAATCATACACAAAACGCCAGCACCAACAGTTTTGCAAGAGATGTCAACATGAATGGACCTGTTATTTTTATCTAAAGACAATTTTTCTAATTCCAACCCGCCCTTCCCCTCAATCTATTTTATTTCTCATTCTTTCCTCTGATCAAGGACTAGCGTCCGAAACGTTAAGACCCTCTTCCTGCTATATCAAGCGTTAACCTAATATATCCCTTCTATATACTGTATCGATTGTGTTGTTATTTCTGTTTAATACACACCATCATTATTATCATCTTGAGATTAACTTTGCCTTTCATCCTCACGGGGTCAATAAAATAAAGTACTAGTAATGCACTGGGTAATTGCTGGCCTTGTGCCAAAAAGTAGAAACAATTATTATCATCATTGTTCTATGCTGGTTTTCCATGCTTGCATGGGTTGGACGGGTCCTTGCCAGCTCAGCATCTCTCCACTTATGGAGGTCTTTTGTCATCAGCAATTTGAGATCAGTTCTCACAATCTCTGCCTTGGTCTCCTTGTACTACAGCTTTCCTTCACTGAGATTTCGTGGCACTTCTTCACTACTCTCACAAGCTATTCTCCTAAGCCCATTTCCCTGAAATAATGGAAGACCACCATTAACAGATCATGATACTCTGTCAAACGCCTTCTCCAGATCTACAAAAACTTGATATAGTGGCTTACACTTAGCTAGGAACTTCTCTTCTGGTTGTGAAGGCATCTGTGGTGCTTGTTGGAATGTGTGTATGTATGTGTGTGTGAATGTATTTGTTAAAGCATGTTGCTTTAGTGGTTAGTATGTTCAGCTCATGATCATAAAGTCTTGAATTTGATTCCCAGAGGTGCATTGTGTCCTTGAGCAAGACACTTTATTTCTCACAGTTCCAGTCCATTCACCTAGTAAAAATGAATTGTACTTGTAATTCAAAAGGCAAGTCTTGTCACACTGTGTCATGATGAATCTCCCTGAGAAATATGTTAAGGATGCACTTGTCAGTGGAATGCTCAGCCACTTGCACATTAATTTCACAAGTAGGCAGTTCTGTTGATCAAACAACTGAAACATACATTGACATTGGGACTGATTTATGTTGTGTATGTCTATATAGTATGTTGATCATATACATATATATGTATGTGTGTGTGTGTGTGTGTATTTCATCTCCCCCACCACCACCACTTCCTTTACCTGCCTGGTTAATGACTGCCAATTCCACCATGCATTCATATCCCACACTCTTCTATCATCCCATCACTTACTCTGCTCCATTGAGGACACAGCAATCACCCTAGTGTTACTGTTACACTAGAACACACCCAGTCCACTCTGTAAAGTGGTAGTGCCAGTGTCACAATAAAATACACCCAGTCCACTCTGTAAAGTGGTAGTGCCAGTGTCACAATAAAATACACCCAGTCCACTCTGTAAAGTGGTAGTGCCAGTGTCACAATAAAATACACCCAGTCTACTCTGTAAAGTGGTAGTGCCAGTGTCACAATAAAATACACCCAGTTCACTCTGTAAAGTGGTAGTGCCAGTGTCACAATAAAATACACCCAGTCTACTCTGTAAAGTGGTAGTGCCAGTGTCACAATGAAATACACCCAGTCCACTCTGTAAAGTGGTAGAGCCAGTGTCACAATAAAATACACCCAGTCCACTCTGTAAAGTGGTAGTGCCAGTGTCACAATGAAATACACCCAGTCCACTCTGTAAAGTGGTAGTGCCAGTGTCACAATGAAATACACCCAGTCTACTCTGTAAAGTGGTAGTGCCAGTGTCACAATAAAATACACCCAGTCCACTCTGTAAAGTGGTAGAGCCAGTGTCACAATAAAATACACCCAGTCCACTCTGTAAAGTGGTAATGCCAGTGTCACAATGAAATACACCCAGTCCACTCTGTAAAGTGGTAGAGCCAGTGTCACAATAAAATACACCCAGTCTACTCTGTAAAGTGGTAGTGCCAGTGTCACAATGAAATACACCCAGTCCACTCTGTAAAGTGGTAGTGCTGGTGTCACAATAAAATACACCCAGTCCACTCTGTAAAGTGGTAATGCTGGTGTCACAATAAAATACACCCAGTCCACTCTGTAAAGTGGTAGTGCTGGTGTCACAATAAAATACACACAGTACACTCTGTAAAGTGGTAGTGACAGTGTCACAATAAAATACACCCAGTCCACTCTGTAAAGTGGTAGTGCTGCTGTCATATTAAAATACATACAATCTATGCTGTAAAGTGGTTGGCATTAGGAAGGACATCCAGTTGTAGAAACTTTGCTAAACTAGAATACATGAGTAGGATGTGGTCATCCAACCCGTCCAATCCATGTCAATGTGGAAATGGACATAAAACAGGGATGATGATGATATATAGGGAATATTTGGATGTATATAGGTGTGTGTATAGATATATATATATGGGTGTATATGGGTGTGTGTATGGATGTATATAGGTGTGTATATAGATGTATATGTGGATTTGTATGGATGTGTAGGCTACCTGTGCTTTCATTTCATGAAGACCAGCATCATAGGGTGTCAGCTGGATGGCTTCACTCCATATTTTGATAGCTTCCCAGTACCTACAACAATAAAAACCTAAATAATAAGTTCATAATACAACAGGACATTTTATTTGACACAAATGATAATAATAATAAAGTTTCTCGTTTAGGCACAAGGCCAACAATTTTGAGAGGAAGAGAAAGTTGATTATATTGCCCCCAGTACTTGACTGGTACTTTATTTTATCGACCCTGCAAGAATGAAAGGCAAAGTTGACCTTGGTGGGATTTGAACTCAAACCATAAAAGAGCTGGAACAAATACCACAAAGTATTTGCCTAATGCTCTAAAGAATCTACCAATGCACTGTTTTTTTTAATAATAATAATAATGCTCCGATACTCTGGGCATGTGGTTAGAATGGCTCATGAAAGAATTACTGGACATATTTTATGGGCAAAACCAACCTGCAGGAGACTCAGAGCAAGACGGTTGGATAACATCCATGGACTTCGCTGGTCTCACTTGGGAATCCAGCCAGATCAGTTGGAGATAGTTGCTTCTGAATTTGGGGTATTTGAAGCTGCAGTGTGTTTCTTGTGTATAAATGTGTTTGGTTCTCATTTAAACTATAAAAATATATTTTGTTAGTTATATTTTTTCAAAAACATGCAAGGTTAAAAGTTTATGGGTTTTTTTTTTTCTTTTTTCATGAAAATTCGTTATATAGCTAGGAATTCATTCAAGTAGAGGTTGTTCAAGTTTTTCTCGATGAAGTTAGGGTAGTTTGTTTAAGAACCTCTACTTGAATGAATTCCTAGCTATATAACGAATTTTCCTGAAAAAAAAACACACACACAGATAAACTTTTAACCTTGCATGTTTTTGAAAAAACGCCTTATAAAAACTTCTGCATAATATCACTTGAACCTTACTGCCTGAATAAAAGCTCCATACTTTCACTCCTCTCACTATCTTGATATTGTCTTATGATATTTATTATTATTAATGTTTGTTCTGAATATTTCCTGAAGAGATATGGGTGGGATGAGCCACCCATGATGGAGATAAATATTAACTAATAATCTTCAGTTGCTCTGCAAATGGATGTGATATTCTAGCCGTATTGAAACGTTCGTAGAGATGCATGAATAAATAATAATTTCTTAGCCTTGACTTTCTTACAATTTTGAATATGTATATATCATCATCATCATCTTCGTTTAACGTCCATCTTCCACGCTAGCATGGGTTAGACGGGGGTTGTCCCACTTGAGGCAAGGTTGGTCGAGTGACTGTGTCTCACTCATATAGGACTATCTGGCAGGTTTTCTACGGCTGGATGCCCTTCCTAACACTAACCACATTTACAGTGCGGACTGGGAACTTTTTACCGTGTTACCTACACAACCACATTACAGCGTGGACTGTGTTTTTTTTTGTTGTGACACCTACACGATCTCGATCTCATTATCTCATTTATTTGGACTGGATATTGTGGTACCAACTTTATAGAGAGAGGGTGGTGTTGGTGGGAGTGGGAGGATAGGGTAGGGGTAGTGGATTGGGGTGTATATTTGGTTAAGAGGTGCCTACTGACTGTAGGTTTCGCTTTGTACATAGGCAAGGCGGGTCTTCTGTATTACTGCGTAGCGCCAAAGATCTCGGTCCAGTGACATTGTCTTAGAGAGGTGCAAGTGTGTAAGGTCGGAATTTATCAAATCGTCCCAGGTTTTTCTGGGTCTACCTACTCCGTAACTTCCATCAATTTTGATCACCCTGCACTTTTTTATACAACTGTTGTCTTTCATGCGCATCACATGACCATACCAACATAGTCTTCTCTCAAATAAACAGCATCTGACCCTTCTTATTCCTAATTTCTCACTTAGTTCATTTATGCTTTGCCGTTCGCGTATATTACTATTACACATCCAACGGAGCATGGATGCTTCGTTCCTCTGCAGTCTGCGCAGGTCCTCTGCATGCAATTCCCATGTCTCACTGCCATGTAGCATTGCTGTTCGTATACAGGCATCATACAATCTGCCTTTCATTTTTAGAGAGAAACCTTTTGTGGCTAACAGCGGTATAAGCTCTCTGAATTTTTTCCATCCCGTTCTGACTCTGGCTACTGTACTTTAAGAGCACCCTCCACCACTGCTGATTTTGTCACCCAGGTAATGGAAAGTGTCCACTATTTCTATAGAACCATCTGGGCAATAGAAGGAACTAGTATATATAATAATGCTTTCTTTATTAACCACAAGGATTGACATAAAGTATAACATTAAGTACAGCACAGGACGGTACAAATGGGCATTTCTGTGTGTAAAAAAATCAAAAACAAAGGATGTAACAAAAAAAGAAAACAAGGGAAAAATTTCTCAATAGGGGGGAGACCTCTGAGGGTCACTCATGGAGAAAGCCCACAAAAAGCTACGGTCACCCTAACTGTTAGGGCAAGCACCCTCTTCCAGTTTTCCTCCCACATTACTACAGGCACACGCTCAGGGCAGGCCCATTCACACGGGCCATTCTTGCCTCTCTCACCCACCTTTCGACAAACTGGCTGGAAGGTATCACACCCCTCTCCACCCTTATTTTCCTTTTCAGGTGAAACCTGAAAGAAGTTAATGAGGGTGTCACCGAAGAGGAAAGTGCCTGTCTTCAACCCTTTCAGACACGTCCACCATACCTCTTTTACCATGGCCACCATGCAGATAAAAACTGCCTGCCCCTCCTGGTTAATAATAATAATAATTGTTTCTACTTTTGGCACAAGGCCAGCAATTACCCAGTGCATTACTGGTACTTTATTTTATCGACCCCGTAAGGATGAAAGGCAAAGTTAACCTCAGCGGGATTTGAACTCAGATCATACAGGGAGGTTAACTCTATGCTTCATAGCATGGCGTCCAACCCTCTACCGATACTGTACGGACTAGGTGTCAAATTTTCATTACGTCTATGTAATGAAAATTTGACACCTCATCCATATTATTATTTTTATTATTATTGTTCTTTGAGCCTCAGTCATTGATGTTATTTAACTGGAAATTTTGTTGAAATGAATATCAAGCCACTCCCTGCAGCCTCAGATATTCAGGACGTATCAGGGGGTTCTTGCTGTTCCCAGCAAGCATGCCTTTTGAAGTGTTCCAAAAAGCGGGGCGGGACCAATTTTCTTTAACCATCCTTTGAAACTCTTTGAGATAGTACCTAGTGCGCCTATGACAATGACAATTGGGACCACTTTGACTTCATGGCAGTTCCAAATCCTTTTTACCTCCCACTTTAAGTCCTGGTATCAGTTAATTTTCTCCCTCTCCTTCTCTTGCACTCTTGTGTCGAATGGGCAGGCTACATCCACAATCAGGCACAATCTTTTTTCTTTGTCCAAAACCACCAGGTCAGGTCTATTGTGTTCCAGTTTCTTGTCCGTCTGTATCCTAAAATCCCACAGCACCTTCACCTGATCGTTTTCTATCACCGACTCTGGCTTATGCTCATACCACTTCTCAGAATGTGGTAAATTGTTTACTTTGCATAGGTGCCAGTGGATCACCCTGCCCATCACATCATGTCTCCAGCCTTTATAGTGAATCTGGGCTAGGTGTTTACACTCGGATACAATGTGAACCACAGTCTCCTCTCTCTCCACAGATCCTGCACAGTGGGCTAGCCTCCTCCTTGTAAATATGGTGTTTCAGCCACTTCGTTTTGAGGGCCTGCTCTTGCGCAGCCATTAGCATTCCTTCTGTAGCCTTTTTAAGGTCTCCTCTTTTCAACCAGTTCCATGTCTATGAATCTCTGAATTCAGTTTTCTCAAAGAAGGTACTATGAAGGGATTTTTCATGAAGGTTGCTCTTTCTCCTTGTTGTTATTTCCTCCTTGGACATCCTCTGGTCTATTGTCCTCTCCTTCAGTACAATTCTGAGCATTGGCTCCCTACTATCAGTCACGTATTTGTGTAGGTTGTTTTTCTCCATCTGAACACAGTCCTCTATCGACATCACTCCTCTTGTGGAACATGTTGTAGATAGTCAATAGCTTCCTAGTCTTCCTATCCATTTCTTTTTGTTCAGCAACATATTATTATTATTATTATTTTACACTCTGCTTAGTACAACCCTTAAGTACATACTGGAGATTATGCATCGAGTGGTCACTTTGGTGAACCTACAGTAACTTTGACGTTACAATCCCTAAACTATATATATATATATATAGTTTAGGGATATATATATATGTGTGTGTGTGTGTGTGTCAGGTCGCTCTCTAGTGCTACTGGTAACATGTAACCCAGTACAACCTGTCTCTTGGTCGGGTTGTCGGCGACTAAACCGGCAACCCCACCAAGCTTGCTTGGTGAGGAGGGTGATATTTGGTCACCCTGCAGGATGAATACAAGACCCAGCAAAGGGTGGAGGAACTCGACAGAGCCAACGGCCATCCAAATAGTATTTTTTTTTTCCACCTGTTGTTGTCACAACACCTTTCTAGGAGAGGGAAACTCTGAAAAAAACCTGTAGCTTCAGAAGCATCCGGTGATGTTGACCAGTTCTCCTTTTCGGGTAGTGTTTTCGATGCTCAGAGAGTGGGATTGGTTTAGTGCAAGGTCTTTCCCCACTTAAAAAAACCTTCAAAGCACAAGCATTGCTTGTTCAGGATATGTTACAGGTTTGTGTGCCTGGCCATAGCCTAAAAGTGCACCATTTTTTGTAATCTGACAAGCGATTGCAATACTCTTAGCAGAGTTTGCAGCCATCATATATACATATGCGCACCATAATTTGCCTTGGTGGCCCTTGAAATATGTATAATAAAATAAATATGGTTTTATAAATATAGTTTCCATTTGTTAATATATTGTATATTTACTCCTAAAATTTGTTGAGTGCTTTATATCAGTTATAAAAATATTTTTAAGCTTGTTGTATCCCAACAAATTAAATATAACCTCTGCATATATATTTATATATATAATTATCATTATTAGTAGTAGTAGTACAAATTAAAGTTTAAGCAAAGAATTTCTGATTTCCCCCTATTATACAGACAGACACTGGCCTTGTGCCTAAAGTAGAAACAATTATACAGACAGACATAGGGCATATTTATATATGTATAGATACATGTATGTGTAAATGAATCAGTGAATTGAATGGATTAAAAAATATTTCTGAAACGACATCTATTGTCAATAATACCCCAAACCAAACAATATCACTTGTCATAATAACAGAAAACTATGAAATTCCTTATATAATAAATGCTACTGCTGTGGGCGATGTCTTCAAACATTACAACTAACGCAATCGTTTTCAGTAAATTTATTATAGCGTATAAATATCGTATCCATAATTTTATAAGCTCAGAACTATCATTAGACAATCTAAACTATAATAAAGTAAGGAGCGCGGGACTGCGTACGGTTTATAATGTTTTATACCATTAGTAAAATAAGTTGGATTACTTTGAATAAATGACGAATGAATATTTCATAATTTATCTACTAAATTTCGTGGCTGTTGATTAAATATATTTTGTTTATTTAAACATTCACTTCTTTAAAATTTCTGAAATGTCAACACTTCCGGTTGGTCATCGCTTAAATATACATACTAATTTTCTGTCACTAATTTTCTCCTAATGCAGTTTATATATAATATCGTCTTTTTTAATGTATCATGGATTACGTTACTGATTAAATAAGGCAGTGTAACGCAGTCTTCGTTCAATTTCTATGTATTATATATTGTCAATTACGATTTTATTTGATGTAATATATACCTACGTATAATATCAATATACACACTACACATGCTAGCAGAAAACCACCCGCGGGGTGGTTTTTCTGCTAGTATTTATAATTGCATTAAGCAGACGGAATCTGAAATAATGGCCGAGCACCACTAACGAAGGGAGGTAATTCAGGGTTATAATACTACAAGTCTATTTATCTCAGAATTTCAGAAGAAAAAAATGTCTTTAAAAAAGTGTTTAGTATTTGCTTAAAGAATGACCTTTGCATCATTGATCCCTTTAAATATTGTAATTATTAATTAATTCACATGATTAAATACACAATGTTTATTACTTTCTATTAGCAATTAAAATTTCTCATTAATTTATGATTTTGTTTGCTTCGGTTTCTTTTTTTTTCTCTTAAGCAAAGTGACCATAGTCCTATATCAATAACTAAGATAATTGATGGGAGAGCTATCGCTGGATCGAAACTCCGTCGAGGAAACACAAGAGATCTATTTCCACAGGGCAACGTATTGCTTTTGGAGCCAAACAATTAGGTGTATGTGTTGGGGCGGGGGGATACTTGGATTATTATATCACCTCTCTGCTTCACATAACGTCGTTCCTTCTTTCTTCAGTCGCGCACTTTTGATGACAGCATCTTCCAGGATCAAACTCCGTTTCGGAGCCAAAGTGAGCCAGTCTACCTCATCGTCTAAATTGTCCTCGTCTGTTTCTTCTGGTTTAAAAGCAGTCGATACAGACCTGGAGACCTTTTCCCCTATTTTTCTCTTCCATCCAAAAGATGTCATGGTGAGAGATTCGTCTCAATAATTCCAACCGAGCCGAGAACAAAGGATTCCTTCGTAGCTTCGAACGCACCATTGATATTTTATCCGGTGTAAATTAGTGGATTATACCAGTGTATGAAGTTCCGTTCGCTCACCACTCATTTATAGGAAATGGAAAGCTATGACATTCATGTTGTTAGCCATAGTGTATCCCAATATACATTATCCTTATTTTTTATTAAGGTGATGGGCTGGGATTTGAGAGCAGGCTTGTCAATCTTCACACACACGCAAATACATACATGTATTTGTGTGTGTGTATATATATATATATATATATATATATATATATATATATATATATATATATATATATATATATATATATATATATATATAATATGTATAATAAAATAAATATGCTTTTATAAATATAGTTTCCATTTATTAATACATGGTATATATATATATATATATATATATAAACGGAAAAAAATGAAACGAAATTTCATTTCCCACTCTTAGTACGGCTGTTACTTAAATATAAGTATGTACACGTACATACATATATGTATACAGACGTACAGTAGTATGTATATATATAGACATAAATGCACACATATATATATGTACGTATGGATTCACCGAACATTTATTATAATGCTCGGTGTGTTTGTAAACAAACATCCCGTATTAAGCCGTAGTGTCCAGCAACCATCGTTGCTCGTTTGTTTAACACTGACAAAGGAACGCTGTACTAGTTTCAAGCTTATTAGCTATCGTCAGCAACGTATACCTTCCTGCCAGATTGTTGAACGTATATACTTACCTTATGCATATTAACGGCTGAGTAGCCCAATTTGCATTTTAAGTAAC
Organism: Eledone cirrhosa; assembly: GCA_964016885.1. Taxonomy (NCBI): domain Eukaryota; kingdom Metazoa; phylum Mollusca; class Cephalopoda; order Octopoda; family Eledonidae; genus Eledone; species Eledone cirrhosa. Next base: position 337,618,776 of record OZ024742.1, on the reverse strand, counting down.
AGCCGTACTAAGAGTGGGAAATGAAATTTCGTTTCATTTTTTCCGTTTATCGTTTTCGGTGCACCCGGCCGATTAACCCACTCGATATGCAAATTGGGCTATCAGCCGTTAATATGCATAAGGTAAGTATATACGTTCAACAATCTGGCAGGAAGGTATACGTTGCTGACGATAGCTAATAAGCTTGAAACTAGTACAGCGTTCCTTTGTCAGTGTTGAACAAACGAGCAACGATGGTTGCTGGACACTACGGCTTAATACGGGATGTTTGTTTACAAACACACCGAGCATTATAATAAATGTTCGGTGTATCCATACGTACATATATATATATGTGTGTGCATATATGTATATATATATATATACATACTACTGTACGTCTGTATACATATATGTATGTACGTGTACATACTTATATATATATATATATATGTACGTATGGATACACCGACAGATTCAGAAAAGAACTCACAGCCTTCTTTAAAGGCTTCAACCTCTCTATACAGGTTGAGGCCAATCTCTCGGTCGTTAATTACCTCGACGTTACCCTCAATTTATTGAATGGGTTGCATTACCCGTATAGAAAGCCGAATGATACGCTTAATTACATAAGTAAGCATTCCAACCATCCTGCCAGCATAACCAAGAACATGGTAAAAAACGTTTCGTTGAGGCTTTCCCGTCTTTCCACCAACGAGCGCATTTTCAACGACCATTCCACTTATTACAATGAAGCTCTTGCTCGAAGTGGATCTGTGGATAAGGTAGCATATACAGAGTACGAGAATAGACCTAGAAGAAATAGATCCCGTCGCATTTGTTGGTTTAACCCACCATATAATATGGAGGTGGCCACACCATTAGCTAAGATCTTTCTTTCCCTTATTACGAAGCATTTTCCCCCTACACATAAATATAGTAAAATTTTTAATAGAAACACTATTAAAATTTCTTACTCAACGACTCCTAACCTTGCACATAACATCACAGCTTCAAATTTAGCTAAAATACCTAGCCGTAGGAACACGTGCAACCCTGTAGTTAGTACTAACTGTAATTGTAGGAATCGGGCTGATTGTCCCCTATCTGGGAAATGCCTCTCTAGTAACATTGTCTACAAATGTAAGGTTGTAACACCCACGTCCCGTAGGGCCTACATAGGGTTAACCGCCAATAGTTTCAAGTAGCGTCTTTACATGCATACCCATTCTTTTCGTTACCCTCTAAGAAGGAATATGACGTCACTTTCAGCTTATATCTGGAGCCTAAAAGACAACCACACCCAATATAAGTTACAATGGGAGATCCTAGCTAGGGCTAGATCGGATAACGGAAATAAAAGACCATGTGACCTCTGCGCCGCTGAGGCCCTGGAAATACTCTACGCCACAGACCACATCTTAAACAAAAAATCTGAGGCAATTTCGGCTTGTAAACATAAATTGCACAAAACTTTCCTGTATTACAGCCCTACGTTATACCCTAACGGATAGCACGATCTATACGTGGATATTTACGTCTTGATATGGGAGCTAAGTATATGTTTTGTTTATTCCTTTAGTTTTTGCATAGGTAAGTATATATTACCCGTATGTTTTGTGAAGGTATGTATACCTTCTCGTACGTATATTTGACTGTTTTGGCGTATAATTTTTACATATTCTGGTATTTAGGGCTTGGTTATGTGTATATGGGAGTTTTGCGTCTGCGGGAGTATGCAGGTTCGTACGTATGGTGGGTGTGTGTATATGTGTACTTCTTGTTTTAGTTGACTTACGTCTCCGAACCTTCATGTATTGATTTGTAGGTATGTGTGTGCGCTTGTTATATACGTATTTATTTACTTATATTCGTTTATATAATTATTTATTTATTTGTACACAAGCATACACACATACACATATTTATATGTGCGTGGTTTTGTATACCTATCGTAAGGTTTTGCGTATGCTTGTGTATGTACGTATCTGTTTGCGTGTATGTATTTATTTGTTCCTATTACTTCTGTATTGTATTTATTTACTTTGTTCTTAACTCTGTAGCGGAGATTCATTCGGTCTCCTAGTTAGAATTTTAGTCTACGACTTCTGCTATACCATTTACGTGGTTTTGTCTTTGCACGCTATTGTTCTCAACGCTCCACATATGACTTATTAT
>OZ024742.1:337409119-337614119 GCA_964016885.1 Eledone cirrhosa | reverse complement strand
ATATATAAAAGAAAGAAAGTGTGGTAAGATACCAGGTGGACCATAACGCACCAGAGTACTCGATACTTAGGGTAGTAGAGTGGGTAATAGAAAAAGAGTCAGGACCCCGACGGCAGCTAGCTGTCGAAACGGCCGGAGATCTGCCGTTGGGGTTCTGACTCTTTTCCTATATATATGTAGTGACGGATCTGAGAATAGCGTTTAAAAGGACTGTTATCGCATACGGTCAGGATGAACAGACGAAAGAAGAAATTGAAAGGACGAGCAAGGCGAGATATGTAGTTTCGGTCAGCTATTTATTTTCATACATGAAGTGACGATACAGAGGTACAAGGCGTGTGTGAGTGACAAGTGTGGCAGAGGAGAGGAACAACGATACGCGAGCTGACTCTGCTAAAGTTCGACTGGCGAAAGTGTTTGGGACCACTCTATTTATACAAAAATAATCGTTTGATGTTTAACTGCTGCGTAGGCGTTTTATTCTGGTGATTTTAAGGGTTGTTTGTTTCATGGTGAGGTAGCTAACTAAGCAGATAGATAGAGTTGTTTATTTCACAGATGTTATTTCCGGTGGCTGTACATTAGTCCCCTGCCAGATCTTTTGTACAACAAAAGAGCGAAACATCGTATAGTAATGAGCCAGTGGTGCATTTGTCATGACAATAGCCCAAGTAGTGTCCAGCACGTTGTGAAATTTGGTGATCATCGAGTATAGGACAGAGTCGATGTAGAAATGATATGGCAAGATGTGTGTGTCAGGAAGAAAAAAAACAAAAAACTATAAAATGACTTTGACCAGATTTATGCAGGCGTGATGAATGAGCCTGTTGCATTTTGGTTGAGCTGCCTGTGAATTGCGTGACAAAAAGTCTATCTGGGCAGTGACCCGTAATTTGTGAAATGAATGGCCGTAAGCATGTTGCTTAAAAGTAGCAGTTTGCTCCAAAGTATATGACTTGAGCGAATGCATGTGGTAAAAAATAGCGAGGCATTCTCGAGCTATTGAGTGAATGTGTACGTAAAAAAGAAGGCCAGTGTTTTGAGGATGCGATTTGTGAAAATGCGTGATCAAAGAGAAAACATTTTGTAATGTAAGAGTTAGAGGAACAAAATATATATTGCTCAGTGTATGAATCAAAGGTGAAACAAACGTGGTTGTGTAGTGCGCATGAAAAATAGAATATGTACACGCCTTGTATGTATATAAAAATTATGGTAATTACACAATTAACATTGCAGAACATGGAAAATAAAAATGTTTGCAAAACAAGAGAGAGAAGAAAAAAAATGTTATACACAATGATATACACAATGTTTGTTCTTAAATAGTATTTTCAACATTGATATACTTTATTTCATAAATATATCCTTCATAGTTGCACAAACAACATTACAAATCGTTTGTAATTCCTTCAGAATGAAAATATAAACAGAGCATATAAATAAATTTACAGTAGAATAACATAACAAATATGTTTTAAATATATACATAAATAACATTACAAATGCCTCGGTAACATTACAAAGGATGATACAATGAAAGATATATTCTTTCAATGCTACAATATTAAAGAAAATGTAAAGTAAGGGGTGAACAACGGAGCCAACACCAGAGCAAAAGACAGCAACGTCGCGAGTACTGGGCAACCTCTCTAATGATTTTTGAGGCAAGCCAGCACACTCGCAGCGTTGCCTCGGGTGATGGCGAGGCTGATGCGCTGAAACAGCCAAGCACCCTCGCGAGATTCGCCAGTCACCTCTATTAGGCGAGCCGCCAGTGAGGAAAGGAACCTCGCAGTCAGCGGCCCGACTCCCCCAAACGTCTCGAAAGTCACAGGCTGAAAAATGTAGCTGGCCGACATATCAGAGTATTTGAGGGTCTTACTCCGCTCGGCTGCAGAAGCTGTGGCTCTCGTCCTAACCGCAGCATCCAGGATGTGGGAAAGAGTGTTTGTAATAGATAATGTTCATAATAAATAATGTTCTTCGTGACATGAGCACATGGTCACTAAAAATTGCAATTGTTCAAGCAGAAAGTTCATTGTATTTGAAACTGGAAATAGTAAACACAAGGAAAATGGAAATGTTTTGCAAGAAGAATGATTGAGAAACTCACTTGAGGTTAACGGTAATTCACATATTGTGCCAACTTGGCGGGCCAATGGACACGTCGTCCACTTCTCGTGACTGGAGATGAAACAGGTGGCTTGCTGGGACAGCAATCTGTTGGAGTTTCTGGTGTAGAGACTGTAACAGTATCCATGATGGCTTTTTTTTAATCTGTCCACGCTGACAGAATTCTATTTACTATCTAGATGGAGAATAAAATATTTCGGATATTTTTTTAGAACACGGTAAGGGCCATAATATGGAGGTCGAAGATGAGCTGAGATGGTGTCGTTTCGAACGAAAACGTGTATCCAATCTTTAATGTCTGAAGGTACGTGTGTGGCCGTGTTCTGTTGACGGGTGCTTGCAGGAGCAAGGTGAGATATATATTGTCGAAGACGGTGTACATATGATCCTGGGTCTGGAACATCCTGAGGAGAGATGAGAGCAACCATCTGACTAGGTAGAACCAGGGTCGTGCCGTACACTAATTCTGCAGGTGTGTGTCCGAATTCCTCCTTAACGGTGAATCGAATGCCCAGAAGGATCAGTGGCAGGTATTCAAACCAGTGGGTCTTGTCTGGATACGCTTTTATGGCAGCTTTCAATTGGCGATGGAATCTTTCCACGAGACAATTAGCTTGCGGGTGATAAGCTGTCGTGCGGATGTGTTTACATCCTAACAGTCGAGTCAGTTTCCTGAAGAGGTGGGAGTTAAACTGGCGTCCTCTGTCCGTTATCTTCGCTGGGGCGCCATAACGTGATACCCAGTGTAAACCAAAGTTTTAGCGACTGTTTCCGCTGAGGTATCACTTATGGGAAAAGCCTCAGGCCAACGGGAAAATCGATCTATGCAGGTGAGCAAGTGTATGCAGTTCTGTAATGGTGGTAGAGGTCCAACGATGTCGATATGCACATGATGAAAACGTGCATCGGGTTGCGCGAATGTGCCGAGTGGAGTTTTGATGTGTCTGTGGACTTTGGCTTTCTGGCAGGTAATGCAGCTCCTGGACCAGTCGCGCACGTCCTTGTTAATGTTAGTCCACACAAAACGAGCAGAAATGAGTTTCTGTGTAGCCCGGATTCCCGGGTGAGACAAACAGTGTAAAGCAGAAAAAACTTGTCGACGATGCATCTGTGATACGTACGGTCGTTCATGACCGGTAGAAAGTTCGCACCAAATTTGTCCCGGAGAAGAAGGAATGGGAACTTGCTGAAACTTGAGGGATGGCGAATCTCGGAGCTTGATAAACTCTTCGTCAGTCTCTTGGTCAGCTGCGATCTGTTGAAGGTCGATGCGTTCAGCTGGATTCGGGACAGGGCGTCGGCTGCTATGTTGTCTGATCCCTTGATATGCCGAATATCAGTTGAATATTGGGAGACAAAAGCCAGGTGGCGGAGTTCTCTCGGTGAATGTCGATCAGGTTTGGTACGGAACGCATAAACTAGTGGTTTATGGTCCGTGTAGGTCACAAAATCCGATCCTTCGAGCATGTGACGAAAATGTTTAACTGAAAGGTAGGTTTCCAAGAGTTCGCGGCCAAACGTAATGTATTTGGTTTTTGCAGGTTGCAACCGCTTAGAAAAGAAGGATAAGGGTTTCCAAACGCCGTCGACATATTGTTGTAAAACGCTTCCAACCCCCGTGTCTGATGCGTCTACTAGCAGCGAAAGGGGAGCGTCAGATTTGGGGAAAACGAGCATGGAAGCGTTTGCCAACATTTCCTTCAGGCGGTTGAAAGATGTTAATTCTTCCTCGTTCAGAGTGATGTCTTCGTTTTTCCGAGTCCGGTTGCGAAGAAGGTCCGTGAGGAGTCTGGCTGCGTCAGCACAATGAGGGATGAAACGCCTATAGAAATTCACCAAACCGAGGAATTCACGCAGTTTCCGAAGTGATGTAGGTGCGGGAGAAATTGCGGATAGCTTCTACTTTCTCAGGAAGTGGACGAATACCGTCTTTATCAATGATGTGCTCGAGAAAGGACAGTGAAGGAACGCCGAGAAGGCACTTGCTGGGGTTGATGATAATACCGTACTCGGCCAAACGTTGGAAAAGAAGATCTAAGTGCTTCTCGTGTTCTTGCTCGGAAGTACTTGCTACTAGCACGTCGTCGATATACGCGTATACAACGGGTAGATCACGTAACATAGTGTCAATAAACCGCCGAAAAGTTTGTACAGCGTTGCGCAGACCGAACGGCATTCGCAGGAATTCAAATAAACCGAACGGTGTCGTGATTGCGGTCTTCGGAATATCAGCAGGCTCCATAGGTAGCTGGTTATATACGCGTACCTAATCTATCTTGGAAAAGATGCGTGCGCCTTGCAGAGAGGCAGAAAAGCCGTGCAAATGAGGTACAGGGTAATTATCGGGTACTGTGGAATTGTTGAGTGCACGATAATCCCCACATGTTTGCCAATCATTCTCTGTTTTCTTAGGGGGTGCAGACAGTGGTGGATTAACAATATAAGCAAAGTAAGCACGTGCTTAGGGCATCAAAGGAAGAAAGGGCACCTCAAACATTTTTTATATGATGAATTTACAGTTTAAATTATTAAATTAATTAATTTTATAGCAATTTTCAAAATGAAATAAGAAATGAATAAATTCGGTAGAAACATAGTTGTTCATTTCAGTTTATTTGTTAAATCTCAGTTTTTCAGACGTTTATCTTTAGAAATTTTTCTGAAACTTCAATGTATTAAAATGGCTACATGCTTGTTGAAATGTTTTGTAAGGTTTATGAATATAGCCACCAGCTGAAAGTTTTTTGATACTCCCAATCCCAACTAACCAAGGTTTATTTTCTGCTTCTTTTTATTAACAATTCTGTTCATTAGGGTTTTTTTTATTTTTATACAAATTCTTTTTTGAACTTGAATCTTTTAATATTGTAGACTCTATATCAAAAATAACTGTCATTTGTGTTCTAGATTATCTGCTATACAGTATAACTTTTTTATTTCTACATAACTTTTATTTATTTTTTATTTTTTATTTTTTATTTTTTATTTTTTATTTTTTATTTTTTATTTTTTATTTTTTATTTTTTATTTTTTATTTTTTATTTTTTATTTTTTATTTTTTATTTTTTATTTTTTATTTTTTATTTTTTATTTTTTATTTTTTATTTTTTATTTTTTATTTTTTATTTTTTATTTTTTATTTTTTATTTTTTATTTTTTATTTTTTATTTTTTATTTTTTATTTTTTATTTTTTATTTTTTATTTTTTATTTTTTATTTTTTATTTTTTATTTTTTATCTGAACAAACTCAAGCTTTAATTTTATAACTGTATTTGCTGATTGTTTATTTGGGTTCACCATTCTTTTTCAAATCTAACCATCAGATCTAATTAACAGATCCCTCCAAAATCTAACCATTCAAATCTAATTAACAGATCCCAAAAACCAAGATGAAACGCATTCATTTAAGTGGGGCACAAAAACGAAAACTTTCAAACAAGAAACAAGAAAAAGCTTCGGAATTAGATCGCAAGACAGCAAAGCTGACTAATTTTTTCTCACAAGTTCCACAACATGATTTACAGATTCCAGGTCAAAATCGATATACGTTATCAGAAGTAGACATGAATACGGAAAATACAACTTTAATTACTTCAGAATCAAAATATGATGACATTAGAAGTACCGAGATGTCGCAAGCATGTTCATCCAGCACATGTCTCACAACTGATCTTACTTTGCCTCTGAATTCTCTTTATTCGGATACCTCTACTGCAAATGATGATAGGGCTCAAATAATTGCTGAAAATAGAAGTTTAGAGCACTGTGACAATGGCGGTGAAATTAATTTGCCTGTAAAAAATGAAGAAAATTACAATTTAGTGAACGATCCAGGAATGTGGCTTGATTTCTCTGCTAATGATATAGCTTATTGGATTACTTATGAACCCAGTATTTGTCAACACCACAACGGGCCATTTGAAAAGTCTTGCCGTCATTTTAGTAGTGGCAAACCAGTAAGGTATTGCTCACAGAAACTTTTTATTGGGACAAAAGCCAATGGTGAAAAATACAAGAGAGAGTGGTTACTCTATTCACCATCAAGAGGATCAGTTTATTGTTTTGTTTGTTCGTGAAAAAAATTAAATTTTTGTTTCAAGAGAAGGGTTCAGTGATTGGCGCAATACTATTGTAATTGAAAAGCATGAGAAAAGCATTATTCACCGAGACTCTTTGCAGGCATATTTAACTCGCAGGCAAGGTGCGGGGTTAAAGTCAGATTTGGAGAAACAAATGCATGAAGAGTGCAATTACTGGGAACACATTTTGAGGCGTGTCGTAGCTGCTATTTGTACGTTAGCTGAACGTGGCTTGCCTTTTCGAGGAAGTGAAGAGAAGTTTGGATCGTTGCAAAATGGGAATTGTTTAGGGCTGCTTCAACTCATAAGCCGGTTTGATCCATTTTTAGCAGGCCACATTTCTAAATATGGAAATTATGGAAAAGGAAATCCTTCTTACATGTCAAAAAACACTATCGAGGAAATTATTCAACTAATGGCACAAAAGGTCCGTGAGTTCATTATTAACGAAGTTAAATCTTCTGGTTATTTTAGTTTGTCCGTTGATTCAACACCAGATTTATCACATAGCGATCAATTGAGTGTTGTACTTAGGTATTTACAAGATGGACAGCCTATTGAACAATTTTTAACCTTCATCATAATAGAAAACTACACTGGCGAGAATATGGCGAACCAGGTGCTGCTGCATTTACGTGAAGCTTGTGGGTTAAATGTTTCAAAATGTAGGGGTCAGACTTATGACAATACTGCTAATATGTCTGGGCGTTATAAGGGGATGCAGCAAAAATTTTTAGAAACAAACAAGTTTGCTATATATGTCCCCTGTGCAGCTCATTCATTAAATCTTGTTGGTCGGAGTGCTGTTGACTGCTGTCAAGAGGCTGTTAATTTTTTCTCTACAGTACAGTTACTCTATAATTTTTTTTTCTGCTTCCACTAACCGTTGGAAAATTTTTAAAGATTGTATTAAGAATGAATGTGTCTTGAAATCCCTCTCTGATACAAGATGGGAAGCACATGCTATGGCAACAGCAGCAATCTTGAAATCGTTCCCTGAGATTTCCGAGGCATTAGAATATATAGCTGAAGATCAATCACAAAAGGGAGACGCTAGAAGAGAGGCAAATAATATTGTTGATAAGATGCAAGAGCTAGAATTCGTTTTTATGTTGATTTTTTGGAATGAGATTTTGCAGAATTTTCACAGAGTAAGCAAAGTTCTACAAAATGAGGATGCGAACTTAAAGACATGTGCAGATCTCTATGTATCATTAGCTGGCCAACTGAACACCTCACGAGATGAATTTGAAAGATATGAAAAAGAGGCCAAGGAAATTCTTCCAGATGTTGATTACAGGACAAATGCAACTCGCAAACGTATTAGAAAAAAAGTACCCAATGACGGAGATACAGCAGAAGTTTATTTAGATGCCAGAGATAAGTTTCGTATCACCACATTTTACACAATTGTTGACAAACTTGCAGCTGAGGTGGAAAGAAGAGGAGAGATATACAAAGAAATGGCAGAGAAATTTTCTTTTCTTAGTGATGTGCCAAATATAGGCACTCCATCAGCTACTAATATTGAAATGTATTCTCAGTACTGTCAAAAGTTGATCGATGCTTATCCAGAGGACTTCAATAGTAATTTCTCAGCTGAACTTCAGCAGTTTCATTTATATGTGTGAAATAAGATGAGTAGAACAGAAAATGTAAAAACAAGATTTAATCATGCTGAACTTTATAAAATTATTGTAAAAGACAATATTGAGTGTGCCTTTCCAAATGTAGACATAGCCTTTCGTATATTTTTAACATTAATGGATACTAACTGCTCATCGGAGCGTTCATTTTCACGGTTGAAATATATTAAAAATCCCTTCAGAACAACCATGCAACAATACAGGCTGGATGCTTTATCCCTATTGTGTATAGAAGCAGATGTGTTACGCAAAATTGGTTACGAGGATCTGATCAAAGACTTTGCAAGAAAAAAAATCAGGAAAAAATTATTCAATAAATAAAATTATTTTCTCTCTTTCTTGCTTCATTTTTAAATTTCAATAAATAAAACTTTAATTTACCATATATTATTGTTTATGTTTTGATCTACAAATGTATGGGGGCACCAACATTTTTTTAGTGCTTAGGGCCTCTAAGGGTTTTAATCCGGCCCTGGGTGCAGACCAGTTGCTAGAGGAAGGGCGAATGATTCCAAGGTCCAGCATGTGTTGAAACTCCTGTTTGGCGATTCGCAATCGGTCTGGAGGCAGTCTCGTTGGTCGGGCAGCTGTGGGTGGTCCTCTTGTCTCGATATGATGGGTGACACTATGTTTAATAGGTCCATCCTTAAATACCGGGCGAGTGATGTCTGGGTATTTCTGGAGAATGCAGTTGTAATGCGAAGGGTCTGACTGGCAAATTACAGGGCTCACTGTGGATTGCGTGGTAAATATACCTCTCACGGTGAGGTTTGTGGTGGTGTCAATAAGCCTCCGGTTCTTCATGTCCACCAGAAGGTTGAAGTGGTGGAGAAAATCGGCTCCTAAGATAGCGGTCGGTAGGTCTCCCACGACGAACACCCGTTGAAAACGACGCCTCATGCCTAAATTGAGGGTCAGTGATTTCTCTCCGAAAGTCGGAATTGACAATCGGTTCACTGCTTGCAGAAAGGGCCGTGTTGGATGTCTTTTGCACGAGACTAGTGAAACAGGAATAATACTAACCTGGGCTCCTGTATCCACGAGGTAACGGATGCCTGTCGCTTGGTCGTTGATAAAAAACAGAAGACTTTTCTTCTCAGTACCAGGGGTGAACGTCGTCGTTAGGACCTGGTCTGCCCGTTTCCCTGGGTGGTATTCTGGAAAGAGCACGGGGCCTTGCACTTAGATGCCTGTGCGCCGAATTCTGCGTGATACCAGAAGAGGTTGCCAGACACGCGATTTTGACTGGGACTTCTGAATCTTAGACGGTGAAAGGGCTTGGATTGACTGTTGTTGCGCCGCCGGTGTGTTTGAAACGTCAGATTCTTTAATTAATTTGAGAAGGCTTTAATTTAACCAGCCCACTTTCTGATCATAGCCCACAGCTCTGAAATCTCGGCTTCTGTCATTGGTTTTGACATGTTCATGTTGGTTTCTTGTTAGGCTGTTGTCTGGTTGCGTGTTCGAATCACGTCGGGGTCACCAATTGTAGTGACGTGGTTAGTGGGTCTAGTCACTACTTCTGATCGGATCTGAGAATAGCCCTTATAAGGACTGTTATCGCATACGGTCAGGATGAACAGACAAAAGAAGAAGTTGAAAGGACGAGCAAGGCGAGATATGTAGTTTCGGTCAGCTATTTATTTTCATACATGAAGCGACGATACAGAGGTACAAGGCGTGTGTGAGTGACAAGTGTGGCAGAGGAGAGGAACAACGATACGCGAGCTGACTCTGCTAAAGTTCGACTGGCGAAAGTGTTTGGGACCACTCTATTTATACAAAAATAATCGTTTGATGTTTAGCTGCTGCGTAGGCGTTTTATTCTGGTGATTTTAAGGGTTGTTTGTTTCACGGTGAGGTAGCTAACTAAGCAGATAGATAGAGTTGTTTATTTCACAGATGTTATTTTCGGTGGCTGTACACACACACACACACACACACACACACACACACACACACACACACACGCGCACACACACACACACACACACACACACACACACACACACACACACACACACACACACACACACACACATATATATAATTGATTTTTTATGTGGTTGATTATGCTGATTGGGAGGAGAAATACTGTATATATTTTATCAAATGATTCTATGGACTTACTTTCTTATATATTGCTCTGATTGTTGATTATTTAATTAATTAATTCGTCATTGAGCCACACCGTGAATGGTTGCCCAAAATACACATATATATATATCTATGGCTCTGTCTAGTTTATGTATATGTAAACCTCTATATTTTATATACTCCCGTAAGGTTGAGTAAAACTTTAGGCAGTATTCGGCTGCGCCGTCTAGCAACCAGCCTACTCGCCGTCAGGCACCAATCACAAGCTTTCTGACTTGACCACTGGCCATGTGACAATTCTTAGCCATTTTGAATTCGTTTCTGGCGGGGATAATTTAAGAAAAATCTTTGTCCAATTGAGTTTGTTTCCTGATGATTTCGAAACGCGTTGATTTATCCATGATCGGATATTTCCAAAAAGCGAATAAAACCTCATGGGGTAGAAACATAATTTTGGTATGTTTATGTACATTTTTTCTTCTAACTTTGATTTTGTACCTAATAGTGTATGGTTAGCTATATGTCTAGTCAATTTCTACAGGCTATCAGAAATACTAGGTAAATCTTCTGTGGCTGTGGATAAAATAGCTATCATTTATTTATCTAGTGTTTCTTCATAGGTACATTTTAAACTTATAGCCTCGCTTAAATGATTTTTTTATGTGGTTGATTATGGTGATTGGGAGGAGAAATACTGTATATATTTTATCAAATGATTCTATGGACTTACTTTCTTATATATATATATATATATATATATATATATATATATATATATATATATATATATATATATATATATATATATATATATATATATATATATATATATATATATATATATATATATATATATATATATATATAATATATATAAGATCAAAAGATGGTTAAAAGAGTTCCATGTATTTTATTATGCGCATTTCAAAAACAAATATCATCATGCAATAACATTTGTGTTTTCATCAGATAAAATAGGAAGACATGATATGAAGGTTAAAAAACACTTGTGAATAGTGCAGTTTTAAATCAACATATGAAAAGTAGTTTTAGATTGATGTGTGATATTGGGAAAAAAGATTTGGGGGTGGGGGGTGAAAAAGAGGAGGAGATGAGAGTAAAAAGTGGAGGGGGAGGAGTATAATGAGGAAGGATGAGATAGGAGGAGAGATGGGTGATAGAGAGAAAGAGATAGCTTTTATAACTGAGAAAAATATATTGTTTTACATAGAGAGGTTTTAACCATCTTTTGATCTTATATATTATGTATACTCCAGTCCTACAAATTGTAGAGTGCTTCTTATCCGATATCTGCATTGCTTTATTGTACTACAATAAAACTCACCTCCTACATTATATATATATATATATATATATATATATATGAGAATAAACGTGCTGCGTGGTTGCTAATGGGTTACATATGAATAAAGTTAGTCCTTCATCAGTGATCTTCCAACCATCATTGGTATTTCATCGCTTTAAAGACCATATACCTCCGGTTGGTGCGAGCAACGGCTAAAAAAAGTCGTTGAGACACGTAAATAAAGGGGACACGAGAGTGTAAACAAACAAAGATGGTGAAGCAACGAAAAATGAGGAAGGAGTCAAGTCCCAAATTTCCATGAATATAAGTTCGGTGAAATCGTGAACGAGAGAGAATAAAGACCATCAAACCTGGTTGGAAGGTGAGCAAGGAAGGAATTCCGTACATGTCTAACGGGAGGAAGAAGGAATCTAGTCTGTGAATTCGGTAAACATAAGTTCTGTGAAATCGTAGACGAAAGAGAGAAAAAAAGGATACCTGCCTGACCAAGGGTGCGAAAGAAAAGAATTACGCACAGGTCAAACGGGAAGAAGGAGGATGAGGAGAGGTAGTAACAGAGAGTGAGTGAGTGAAGGGCGAGGAAGAGGCTAACAGAGAGAGTGACTGTTAGAGAGGGTAAAGATACAGAGAAAGAGGAAGCAGTAAGAACGAAATAGACGGGTCACAGCGAGAGGAAAAATATGTGTAAATATGAGAATAAACGTGCTGCGTGGTTGCTAAAGGGTTACATATGAATAAAGTTAGTCCTTCATCAGTATTCTCATATTCTCATATTTACACATATTTTTTCCCTCGCTGTGACCCGTCTATTTCGTTCTTACTGCTTCCTCTTTCTCTGTATCTTTACCCTCTCTAACAGTCACTCTCTCTGTTAGCCTCTTCCTCACCCTTCACTCACTCACTCTCTGTTACTACCTCTCCTCACCCTCCTTCTTCCCGTTTGTAATGAGTAATTGCTGTCCTTGTGCCAAAAGTAGAAACAATTATATTATATTATATTAGCAGTGGTACCCGGCGTTGCACGGGATAAGGTATTTTGGAACGCGGGCCGCCAACAGACCTAATCGTGGAAAAACTGCATGCCTGGACAATATGTAAAGAAAATAAACCGAATACTCTGATGGCTGGATAATCTTTAAGATTTTCCTCGATGAAGCAGGAAAAATGTAGGTTTTCACCTAATGCGAGCCCTAGGGGATCAAGAAAATGAATTCTTTTTATATGCATAATATGCCTTGAAATTTGTTCACGGTATGAAGAAGAGACTGACTAATACATAGTTACAATTTCAAGGAAATCGGTCTGACGTAAGGCCTCAAAAAACCCATAAAAATCTGAAAAAAACGCAGTTTTTCACCTAATGCGGGCCCTAGGGGATCAAAAAGTTGAATTTTATGTGCATAACACTCCCTGAAACATAAGTAATACACATGTAAAGTTTGAAAAAAAATCGGTTGGGTACTTCTCGGGTTTCGCACACACAGTGGGAAAATAAAATCAAATCAGATAGACCAGAATAAAAAATAATAAATGAAAATAAGAATAGTCTATCTATATCAAAATTAAAAATTACTATTAAAAATTTATATAGTATTTGATTATTATTTTATGTGAGCCCCGCGAGTTGGAGTGGCTTTTCCAGCGCGTCTCCCTTGCCGTCCGCCGGGGCTGTGGGTGGGCCCCATCGCGTACCAATACATCATTCTTTCATCTGACGTCATAGATTGTTTACAAAATCTACGAAGGTTTGAACGAAAAAATTAACGTCAATAGAGAAAGAAGGTGAAAGGCTTAATAATGCAGAGAAAAGGGGATTAATAAATTGTAGAATATAATGAAATATGTGAAAAGATATATGTGTAAAAATATATATTTGTAAAAAATTAACCGTTATTCGTAGAATAAGTTATAGGACATTAGCTGTATACTTTGTGAAAGGTCTTAAAAGATTTATGAATACAGAGACCAAATAAGTCCGTAAGTCTATTTATTAAAGAGTTGAAATTCGAGATAATGGTAAATTTTTCAGCTAGACATAAATTACAAACCTTAGATATGGAAGCGTTGGAGTAAGGTAAAGCGTTGCAAATTTTACGCCAAGAGATTTCGTAATTAATGTTTTTGTCTTTTAAGGACCAAATAAGTTCCGAGAGTGCGGTGCTGGGTATTGGTACTAGTTACCACACTCCTTATATATATATAAGGAGTGTGGTTGAGTGGTTAGAGAATTGGATTCAGAATTTTGAGGTTGTGAGTTCGATTCCTGGACAGGGCAATGCAAGACACTTTATTTCACGTTGCTCCTTCTGCCTGGGGTTGCGACCGATAGATAGTGCTAGCAACTGGAAAGACCGACGAAAACATTGTTTCCTTGGTCCGATTTGACGAAAGTCGATCGATCCTTTATATATATATAAGGAAAAGAAATCGAAAATGCAACAGGAGTCTTTTTAAGAATATTTATTTATTTCCTTTACCGGTTTCACAGGTCTTATGCTTTTCAAAAGTAAATTGAGATGGAGGGTTTGTGGTTTGTCTCTGAATTCATCGGGAATGACAGGACCGTGTCTGCAAGTGTCGTTAGTAGCAGTTTTATCTGCGACGATGGTTAGGCAGGGACGATTGGAACAGGTGGGTGATGAAGATGAAAGCTGGAGTTCTCCTTCCAACGTTCGAGGCAGGTGGTTTCAGTGGTGAAACCGTTGGTTTTGGTAACCTTCAGCACGGGCTCTACCGAGTGTGTTGAACACATGGCTGAGGTCAATTGTTCCTTACCGCAGCCTCCAGGTGCTCGGCTTCATCCGCCCATAACTTCTCTTGGTCATCCGCGACGGCCTTATTTCGTATCCAGTTGAGACGTCGATGCTCATTCATGTCTCCGTGCAGGCGAGTCTTGCGGCCACAGTTAATTATCTCCAGCATCTGTAGTGAAATCCAATCTTCTGTGAAATGTGCATAACAGGTCGATACACAATAAGAAAACTAGATACACGTAGATGAAACTTCATTGTTCTCCTTAATATATACACTCTGTCTGTACATCGAACGCTCATTTTGGTACCAATACCAGTAATTCACTGAATCGCATACGCTACGATTTTGAAACCCATACCCTTCACACGGCCTTCCGCTTCAATCAGCGTAGATATCCCCTCACCCTGATCCAAGTTGCTCTCACCCGCGCCCTTGTTCCTGGGCGTCGAACAAGATCAGCTGTTTGCTCTCTTCCGGAGAACTTTCAGCCCAGGGCCTATGGATAACTTCCAAAAATCTCTGGCCTGGCAGTGCTACCGGGGAGCGTTGCCGGTTCGAGATAAGCTCTACAGGCACGGAAGTGCCGTCAACCGAGCCTGTCAGAGATGCGCGCAGAGCAACGAAACCGTCGTGCACGCACTCGTTCAGTGCCCAAGCATTGCTGACTTGTGGATCTATGTCGAACAGTTGCTGTCACGTGTGGGACTGATCCGGTTATCGACTGAGTCCATTGTACAGATGGTCTCGCTGTCTTCCTTCGAGGAGGAAGGGCAGGCAGTTTTCATCTGCCTGGTGGCCATGGCGAAAGAGATTGTGTGGTGGACAAGGTTGAAAGAGTTAAAGACAGATACTTTCCTCTTCGGCGAATCCCTAATTAACTTTTTCAAGTTTCACTTGAAGAGCAAAATCGGGGTGGAGAGGCAAGTGCTACCTACTAGCAAGTTTGTTGAAAGGTGGGTGAATGTAGCGAGAATGGTCCGAGTGAACGGGACCGCTCTGAATATACGCCTGTAGTTTGAGAAATGGAAAAAATTGAGAGGGGGCACTTGTCCTGGTGGTCAGGGTGGCCGTGGTCTTTTGTGTGGTTTTCGCCACGAGTAACCCTCGGATTTTTTCCCCCTATTGGGGAATTTTTTTCATTGTTTCAATTTTCATTTTTATTGTTTATATATATATATGTTTCTATGTCTTTTTTTTTCTTTTCTATATAAATAATAAAAATCTTTACACGCACAAAACCCACATCGTACCGTCCTGTGCTGTCTAATGTTTTTCTTGATGTCAGCCCTTGTGGCCAATAAAGAAATCATTATTATTATTATTGGCGACCTACGTAGGAAATCGTATCATCGTGAGCTCCGCAAAGGTTTGTTGTTTTCGTTTGTTTAAAATTGCCATTTATGGAAAATTTTTGTTGTTAACTGTTTATAAAGGCACAAAATTTTCTTTCGGAAAAGGACACTCAAAATGATTGGGGCCTTGAGCCCAAAATTTAAACTTTTATAATTATCAAACAAAAAATTTCTTGGAAAAAAACATGGACGACTCACAGTTACACCAAGCAGCTGAGAGCCTTCCTCACAAACTAACACCTCACACCAAACCACCATTGTAAATATTACTACGTTTGCCAACACTAAAAATATAAGCAGTAGCAATAATTTAAATTTGTCTCATGCAGACATTCATTTCCCGCCATTACCAATGACTGCAGGTGTTGAAGCTGCCACCCCCACCACCACCACAGCGACAACAGAAACAAAAGAAAAAAATAAATTATTTTGTAACATCGAAATGGATTCACCCAGAATGGACTCTTCCACACCGAACACCACTGACGCCACTACCACCACAACTGAAACTAAAAATAACAATAACAACAATGAGAATAACAACATCGTGTCATTTGCCAAAGCAGCCAAAAAATGCGAAACAATCCAGGTAACTCAGGAGGAATTAGATGAACCCAAGAGAATGGTAAAGAAAGATGGGTACAGGGTCACCCCCCCCCCCCCCCACCAAATAAAATAGAGCATCGGCGCCTATGCATCGTATCTTATCGGACGATTAACATAAAATCACGCCGAGTGGAACGGGCATCCGAGTCCCAAATCCAAAAAGCTTTGGGACATGTGTGGGCAAAAAAACCCCACATCAGACGTGGGCAGAAATATGGAACCGTGGACGTGTTCTTTAGAACACCACAGGAGGTCAAAGAGCACTCCATGGCCCCATTAAGAAGCGACGACTTCACACTCGTCCCAAGCTATTGTGGCCAGAGACTCGTAAAGATCAGGGTGACCCACGTTCCACCGGCCATCGAAATTCCCTGGCTAATGGCTGCCGGCATCGAGGCCAACACCAAAATAATAGAAATAGCAAAAGAAAAGCAGGAGAACTGGTCCGGATCTGGGATGGAGCTCCTGATCCAAGCGGACCAAAAAAGCATTGAAGAGATCCCAGAGGTAATAGACCTCACTGACGGCAGTCACCTCACCATAATTGTCGAGGGTAGAAGGCCTAGGTGTGTCGTTTGTGGTGAAGGAACCCACCTAAGGGCTATCTGCTCTCAGGTTTAAAAGTTGAGGCTATCTCTCTTACCCACCCCAGTGACTCAACCATCAACACCACCAGCAGCAGAAATGGCAGCAACTGTAGCAGCAACAACTCCAGCAACAGTAGCAAAACCAACACCACCACCACCCAACGCTCCAGAACTAGCACCAGCGCCTACACCATCCACCACGCCACAACCAAAACCAACGCCTGTGGAGGATTTTCCACTCCCCGACCTATCGCAACTGGAGACAGATTGTGACGATGGGGAGTGGGAAATGGTATCAGGAAAAAAGAAAAAAAGAAAAAATCCACTTCCTTCCCCCTCCAAAAACAAAATACAGAAGGAAACAAATAAACTATCAAACAAAAAAGTTAGGACAGCTATGCCACCATCCACACCACCATCACCAACACCAACACCAACCACAAAAGTCACCAAAAAGCGAAACAAAGAAACCCACAACAAACGCAAACAAAACAAAACAACCAAAACGATACTACACAGCATTAAATTTGAACAACAACCAATTATTACACTACATCCAACACAACACCAGCATCACAGAAAAAGACTACACAACACCCCAAAAGTTCACACCACCTCCACATACAAATCACTCGCAACACACAGAAAACGTACACAACACTAAAACAAAAATTCCCCAAAGACATCGGAGACTTCCGACAAGCACTCTCCAGGAGGATTTATAAGGACATCCTTCCAGAGGAGGCCACGAGCAGTGAAAAGGATGGAGAAACCATCCTTCCTCTACAAGAAGTAAGGTAAGTGGTCTTTCCCATCTTTTCCACTCCATTTCAACATGACCTCACTCAGAATAGGCAGCATAAATGCGCGTGGCTTGGGGTCGTCATGGAAGCAGGGCCTCCTGCTCAACGACCTCAGGTCACTAAACATAGATGTAGTGGCCATCAGCAAGACCAGAATCTCCGAAGCACGGGCCTTCGAACCGATCTTAGGCGGCTACGATGTGTACGCATCTCCCAGCCGTCCTGGATCGGTGGGAGGAGTTGCTGTGCTTTTTCGGAGAAGTTTGGATCTCGCCATACGGGCCATCTTCCTGGACTCAGAAGGTAAGTTAGTGGTGCTGGACGTGACCAGTGGAGACGGGCAAGCTTTCAGGCTAGTGGCCGTCTATGCCTCGACAGGAGCAGGGCGGCCTGATTTCTTCCGGCGTCTGGAGACTTTCTTGGAACGTCCTGATCTTTAGTGTTAGTGGGCGACTGGAACGGGATCTTAGATGCACGCTGGGACTGTGAGATTAGCGGATAGAGGTGGAGGGTGCAAGATCCTCACCAACCTGCTCAGGCGTTTTGAACTCTCTGACAGGTACCGATTGGATTTCCCGAATGTGCCAATGTGGACTTGGACAAACCGTATCGGGTCATCCAGATCATATCTAGATAGAGTATTTTGTAGGGAAATAGATAGGTCTAGCATAGGCTGTCCACAATTCAAGATAGTCAGCTACACGGACCACAAATTCGTGATCTGTGTGGTTGACGTAGATAGGCTTCATAGACGAAGACGCGGCTACTGGAAGCTAAACGCGTACTTACCAGCACGCAAGGCCTACAGAGACCGGATTAGCGAACTAGTTAAGCGGGCGTTGATGGGGGCCATCATCAACAACAAGTGGTGGTTTGCTCTGAAAAGAGCAATTAGAATAGAGACCATTAGGTTTAGTAAGGCTTTAGCAATAGAGAAAAATAGAGCAGAGGGAGAACTAGTTAGAAAATTAGACGAGGCGCTTAGCAAAGGCATTGCGACCGACGTACTTGCGGCGAAATTGGCCCTTGACCAATTCTTCAATGCAAAGCACGAAGGCTGCGTTGTCAGAGCTAGGGTGCGTGCTCTCAGACACGGGGGGACGAAAGCCGTTCAATGGGCCAGACTGGTGGAGGTGCGTCGTGGCAACAAAGCCACGATCCGGTCTTTGGTGGACCACGACGAGCGCATGCTACTCGATCCCGGGCAAATGTGTGAAGCTTTTCAGCGACACTTGGCTCAGCTGTTCGGGGGCAGCGGTGGGCCGGATCGAGGGATGGACTTTAGTGTCTACCTCGACAGACTGCCGCGGCTCTCGGCCACTGAGGCGGAGTGTTGCGAAAAGCCGATAACAGACGCTGAAGTACGGGAAGCAATGACTGGCTGCACAAGGGGTAAATCGCCTGGTTTGGATAGTCTGCCCTATGGACTTTACGTACAGATGCCAGACTTGTTCGGAGGTCTCTTGGCGGACGTCTCCTGCAACTAGCAACAGAACGGGAGAATTCCCAGCTCTGTGATGCGAGGAGCGGTGGCACTGCTGAGAAAGGATCCGAACAAGGGAGATAACAGATAATTTCAGGCCCATAACTCTGCTAAACACAGAGTTCAAGATTTTGGCCAAGGTGCTAGCAAAGAGGTTGGCGCTTGTCGTTGGTGGTCTGGTGGGAGAGGCGCAGACATGCGCCATTCCCGACAGATCCATCCACGACAACCTCCACCTCATGCGATACATTGTGGAGAAGGTAGCTAGGGAACCTGGCACGGGTGAGTCCTTGATCAATTTAGATCAGTCGAAAACTTTCGATAGGGTCGACCATCGTTACCTAGCGGCAGTCCTGAGGGCAGCTGGCTTTGGGCCCGTCTTCAGAGGCTGGATCGCTGTCATGCACAGCGACATCTGCTCTGTGGTGAGAGATAACGGTCACCTTTCGGAACCGTTCAACATCATGCGCTCGGTCCGCCAAGGATGTCCCCTCTCGTCCCTCGTGTACGTATTGACTCTCGAGCCATTACTGCACAAACTGGAGACGTTGAGGGGGATCCCGCGCAAACTAGGATGCGGAAGATCCGTGTCAGCATATGTGGATGATGTCACCGTAGTGGTGTCGAACGCCAAACACATCGAGGCGATCGGCACTACACTAAGAGAATACGAAGCGGTGACAGGAGCAATGATCAACCAGGAAAAGTCAGTGGGTCTGAAGCTCGGCACCTGGAGAGGCAGGTCCATGCCATCCAACAGCGTCGTTGGGCACTGGACGGACGGACCGGTTAAATTGCTAGGGGTCTGGTTCGGTCCGGACCTCCAGACGGACAAAAACTGGGACGAGGTGACGAGCAGGGTGGCTTCTCTCACCCAGAAATGGGCGGAGAGGAAGCTATCCCTTAAAGGTCGAGCTGAGGTGGCCAACGCGTACATCGCGTCCGTCATCTACTATCGCCTGACCGTCGTACCTTGTCCTAAGCCCCGCCTGACTGCGCTGGAGCCTTTGCTCTTTCGTTTTTTGTGGAAGGGACGCGGTCCATCTGCTGACAACACTCGCTACGTGGAGGGCTGGGCATGCCGTGACTGACGATGCGCAGACACGCGCTCAGGCTACGACATCTCCACCTCTTCCTCGACGGTGATCATGTGTGGTCGCCGTTTGCGAGATGCGTCTTTCCTCAGCTCGTCTCCTTGACGGAGCTGCAGTCCTGGGTCAAGCGAAGACTGGAGACTGGAATGTCTTCAGGCTCTCACAGCCCTTGACCAATCGGGCAATGTGATTGGTGGAAACTCCACCTTGGCGTTCTATAGAGGATTAGTGGAAGGGAAGAGCGACGACGTACTTGGGGAAACTCTAGGCGTCGACGAAAATCAACTAGCCAATCTCTTCGGAAGAACTTTCATGCCGGGGCCTATGGACAACTTCCAGAAATCCCTGGTCTGGCAGTGCTACCGAGGAGCTTTGCCAGTTTGGGATAAACTCTACAGGCATGGAGGTGCCGTCAGCCGGGCATGTCCGAGATGTGCACAGGGCGACGAAACCGTCCTGCACGCACTCGTCCAGTGTCCGAGCATTGCTGAATTGTGGGTTTATATCGAACACCTGCTGTCCCGTGTAGGACGGATCCAGCTATCAGCTGAGTCCATCGTGAGGATTGCCCCGCCCTCTTCTTTTAGCCGAGAAGGGCAGGCAGTTTTTATCTGTCTGGTGGCCATGGCGAAAGAGATAGTATGGTGGGCACGTTTGAAAGCGGTGAAGACGAGCACTTACCTCTTCAGTGATGCCCTGATTATTTTTTTCAAATTTCATTTGAAAAGGAAAATCAGGGTAGAGAGCACTTCCCAGCATGTTGTTGAAAGATGGGTGAAAGAAGCAAGAATGTCCCGAGTGAATGGGCCTACTCTGAGTATGTGTCTGTAAATTAAAGGTGGAAAACTGGCAGAGGGCACTTACCCTGGTGGTCAGGGTCACTGTGACTTTTTAATGGGCTTTCTTCACGAATGTCCCTCGGAAATCTCCCCCGTATTGGAGAATTTTTTCATTGTTATTCTTTTTGTTACATCCTGTTTTTGTTTTTTTTACACGCAGAAATTCCCATTTGTACCGTCTTGTACTGTCTTTAATGTCTACTTTATGTAAACCCTTGTGGTTAATAAAGAAAGCATTATTATTATTATTATTATTCTTTGAGTCTCAGTCATTGATGTTAGTTAACTGGAAAGTTTGTTGAAATGAATATCAAGCCACTACCTGCAGCCTCAGATATTCAGGACGTATCGGAGGGTTCTTGCTGTTCCCAGCAAGCATGCCTTTTGAAGTGTTCCAAAAAGCGGGACGGGGCCAATTTTCTTTAATCAACCCTGGAAACTCCTTGAGATAGTACCTAGTGCGCCTATCACAATCACTGCGCCTATCACTTTGACCTCATGGCAGTTCCAAATCTTTTTTACCTCCCACTTTAAGTCCTGGTATCGGTTAATTTTCTCCCTCTCCTTCTCTTGCACTCTCGTGTCGAATGGGCAGGCTACATCCACAATCAGGCACAATCTTTTTTCCTTGTCCAAAACACCAGGTCAGGTCTATTGTGTTCCAGTTTCTTGTCCGTCTGTATCCTAAAATCCCACAGCACCTTCACCTGATCGTTTTCTATTATTAATATTATTATTATTATTGTTACTATTATTATTACTTTTTTTTTTTTTTCCCCAATTCAATGATGTTCCAAAACAATATAAAAGATAATTGGCAATAAAGGTTCTGGAACAAAAAAGATAATTGGCAATAAGGGCAGGGGCCCCGGGTTATCACAGCCTGGGCCCGCTCGTCATCGTGCCATTGTAATAGAGCCAAACAAGGCATTTAGTCTCGGCTGCTGGAACGTACGGACGCTGCTTGACAGGGATTCCTTGGAGCGTCCTGAACGAAGGACCGCTCTTGTTGCAAAGGAGCCTCGACGTTACGATCTTGACATCGTGGCTTTATCTGAGACGAGGTTAGTTGGAGATGGTCATCTTACAGAATTTTGTGGAGAATATACATCCTTCTGGAAAGGAAGAGATGAAGGAACCAGAAGAGAGGCTGGGGTAGCATTTGCTGTCAAGACTGTTCTTGTGAATAAATTAGAAGAATTCCCAGTAGGGATTAGTGAGCGTCTTATGTCCATGAGAATTCCGCTGGACAAAGGAAGATATGCGATCCTGGTGAGTGTGTATGCTCCAACTATGAAGTCTGTCGATGAAGAAAAAGTGTCCTTTTACCATGCCTTGAAAGGTGTTTTAAGAAATATCCCTCAGGCAGACAAAGTCATCGTGCTTGGCGACTAATGCTAGAGTGGGTAGGGATTTTAACACATGGAATGTAATCGGAAGACATGGGGTGGGAAAGTGTAACAACAATGGTATGCTCCTGCTGCAGATGTGTGAGGAGCTGGATCTGTGTGTTACCAACACCATGTTGCAACAAAAGAACAAATTCAAGACCACATGGATGCATCCTGCATCTAAGGAATGGCATCTTTTGGACTACGTCCTTGTCAGGATGCGTGACAGACAGGATGTGCAGTGTGTTCGTGCTCTTCGTGGAGCTGAGTGCTGGACGGACCACCGCCTGGTACGCGCAAAAGTGAAACTAATCACTAAACGTAAAATCCGGGCTCCTGGATTGAATGCTGCTCGTCTTAAGGATAAAAATGTGAAGAGGACATTGCAAGAAGAGATGCAGTTTGCAGATCTTGGTGAGGATTGGCCGACCCTTAAAAAGTCGGTTTATGATGTAGGCAGGCGTGTTCTGGAATTGGTGCAGAGAAAACATCAGGACTGGTTTAATGAGAATGATGTACATATAGAAGACTTGTTGGCTGATAAGAGGTGTGCTACTTGACGGCAAAACCACAGGAGAAGAATACGTTGCATAAGGAACTCAAGGATGTGAAATCACGTGTTAGGCAGAGTCTTTCTCAGATGAAGGATCAGTGGTGGAGTGAGAAGGCTGATGAGATACAAACTGCGTCAGATTCCAATAACACAAATCTGTTGTACAGTTTCTTGCGTGAGGTTTATGGACCGTCTTCTCTGGTGACACTGCTTCGCAGCAAGGATGGCAAAGAACTTCTTCGTGACTCACAAGGAATTTTACGAAGGTGGTGAGAGCACTTTGATGATCTTTTGAATCAGCCGTCTATCGTCAATGAAGATTTCCTCAATCTCATTCCAGAAAGTCCTGTGAAAGTAACTCTCGCAGAACCTCCGACGCTTGTGGAGGTTGCAGTGGCTATCTCGAAGCTGAACAGTGGGAGGTCTCCAGGTATGGATGGCATACATGCTGAGCTCCTACAATATGGTGGTGAGAGACTCCTGCAATATCTTCACTGTTTGGCAGGATATGCAGGCTAATGAATCCGTACGTGAGGACTGGAGAGATGCAGTAATGGTGGTCTTGTAGAAGGGAAAGGGTAACAGGAATGATTGTGGGAACTACAGATGTATATCATTGCTTTCTGTCGTAGGGAAAGTTTTATGTAGGGTGCTTCTGGACCGTCTGCTGACACACATTGCAGATTGTGTTCTTCCTGAAAGTCAATCTGGTTTTCGTGCTGGACGCGGCACTACTGATATGATCTCAGCTAGACAGCCCCAGGAGAAGTGAATGGAACAAGGTTTGGATCTGTATCAGGTTTTTGTCGATCTGACAAAAGCTTTCGATACTGTTAACAGAGATGCATTATGGAAGGTTCTCCAGAAACTTGGTTACCCTGATAAGTTCCTTGCTTTAGTTAGGTCTTTCCATGACGACATGAAGGCTTGGGTTAATGTCGGAGGTAACATGTCGGAGCCTATCTCAGTAAAAAATGGAGTGAAACAGGGGGATATTCCAGCACCGACCCTGTTTGCCATATACTTTGCAATGGTTTTCTGTATTGCATTCAGGAATTGCGAGCATAGTGTTTACATCCATATCGAACCTCAGGCAGCATATTTAACATCAGGCGCTTTGCTGCAAAGACAAAAGTATTTACATCAATCATAAGAGACCTCTTGTATGCAGATGATTGCGATCTTGTAGCGCACACAGAGAGTGATAAGCAGCACATTTTGAATACATTTTCTGACGCACTGCCCTAGGATTGACTGTCAGTCTCAAGAAAACCGTCGTCATGTACCAACATGTCCCTGGTAAGCAGTACAGTGAACCAAATATCTATGTGTATGGTAAACGACTTGGAGTGGTTGATCAGTTTGTCTACCTGGGAAGCACTGTCAATCGATACAGCAACCTTGATAGTGAACTCTCACTTAGGATTAGGAAAGCAAGTGATGCTTTCGGAAAGCTAGAAAGGCGACTCTGGGGTCGGCGAGACATATGCAAGAAGACAAAGATAAAGGTGTACAAGGCATGTGTGCTCTCTTCTCTTCTTTATGTCTGCGAGACCTGGGTCACATATCGACACCACCTTAAGCAATTGGAGCGTTTCCATCAGATGTGTCTCAGACGGATCCATGGCGTTCACTGGAGGGACCACATCAGTGATGTCGAGATTTTGGAAAGCTCTATGTGTGACAGTATAGAAGCTCTTGTGCTTAAGCAACGACTCCGTTGGAGTGGTCACCTTGCCAGGATGAAGGATTCTAGAATACCAAAACAACTCTTTTATAGAGAGTTAGTTAAAAGAAAACGACTGCCACATAAACCAAAAAAGAGGTATAAGTATTCCTTGAAAGCCTCTCTGAAAGACGCTAACATCTCTGCTGATACATGGGAAAATATTGCTGCTGATCGTAATAAATGGAGAAAGACTGTATATGAGGGAAAAGTTGCCTTTGAGGCATCTCGAATCGCATACGAGAAAGTAAAGCAGCGTGTGAGGAAGGGAATTGCTGTTGCACTTCCAGACGGCGAGGATCCTCCTATGGTGCTGACATGCAGCGTCTGTGCGAGACTCTGCCTAAGCAAAGCTGGACTCGAAAGTCACCTTTGCAGTCATAAAGTAAGACCAGTGGTTGACTACCAGGCTGCTGTTGGAGATGCTACTCATCATGCTTGCCAAGCATGTGGTAGAGAACGTAAATCAGCAGGAGGGCTCAAGCGACATGCAAAAGTACATGAACTCCAATCACAGCCGGCTATTCCCAGTGAATGTTTTGGTTGCCGACTCTGTGCAAGACATTTTAGATCATTGGCTGGGCTAAAAAGCCACATTCGATCGCAGTGCTGTTAATTGCTATTGTGTGTGTGTGTGTATAGATATGTTTATGTGTGTGCGTGTGTGTGTGTATATATATATATGTATATTATTATTGTTGTTGTCATTATTATTGTTGTTATTATTATTATTATTGTTATCAATATATATATATTTTTTTTTCTCGTGCAATGGCCATACTCGATAACGAGGGGACAGCCATCATATATATATATATATATATATATATATATATATATATATATATATATGTGTGTGTGTGTGTGTGTGTGTGTGTGTGTGTGTAGCGAGATCTGTCCACGTCTTGAACCCTGGGTGACACCTAAAAGTCAAATTCTAGGTCACCATCCTTTTCGGCATAAATAAGTTCATGCGTGGGCGATCCCTCGAGGCGGGAGACAGAAAGCGACAGGTATAAAAAGCCTGTATCATTCCACGTCTAACACACTGTGAGATCAAAACAGTACGCTGTTGAATAGCTATGTGAAAGATTCATCGCTACCTACAGGCCACTGAGGTCTACAGACAACCACAGACATTACTCTCTCTCTCTCTCTCTCTCTCTCTCTCTCTCTCTCTCTCTCTCTCTCTCTCTCTCTCTCTCTCTCTCTCTCTCTCTCTCTCTCTCTCTCTCTCTCTCTCTCTCTCTCTCTCTCTCTCTCTCAGACTACACCAGCCTCATGAACCAACAACAAAATAACATTGTCAACTTTTGCGACTCGTGGTAACTTGTTTATTGTTCTTTTTGACTGAAGTGAAGTAAACCTTTTCATATATAAAATAAATCAGCTATTCTTGTTATTTCATCTAACAACCACAACTAATACCCTTTGTTACACACACACACACACACACACACGCATATATATATATACAAAGTGCTAAAACGATCAAATTTTAATTTATTTGCTGACAATTGTTTCTTCTAGAGGGAAGTCTGGAATCATCGGAGCATAGGGAATGTCGAAACATGTTACTAAAATCCTAGTGAGCAAATAAATGTTCTAAACTAAAATTTGATCGTTTTAACGCTTTGTATCTCGGCTCTGTAAAACACTTGAAAATTTTGCATTGAGCCTTTTGTCATACCGATAACCGGCTAGCACTCAGTACTACCCTCCATATTTATAGTTGTATCAGATATATAAATATAAATATTCTTATTATATATATATAAAGAGGTTGTGTAGATGTCACGACAAAAACACACAGTCCACGCTGTAAAGTGGTCGTGTAGGAAACACGGTAAAAAGGCACCCAGTCCACACTGTAAATGTGGTTGGTGTTAGGAAGGGCATCCAGCCGTAGAAAACCTGCCAGATAAGTCCTATACGAGCGAGACAAGGTCACCCGCTCATTCTTGCCTCAAATGGGACAATTCCCGTCTAACCCATGCTAGCGTGGAAGATAGACGTTAAACGATGATGATGATGATATATATATATATATATATGTGTGTGTGTGTGTGTGTGTGTGTGTGTGTGTGTGTGTGTGTGTGTGTGTAGTGGATAGATGCGTTCTTTTCAGGGTGAATGATAAAAAAGAATGATGCCAGAATTGTGATGTTGACAATGTTTATTTTACAATAGTACAAAATTCACTTATTGGTACATTGAATATCGAGTAATAAAATCATGACAGCAATTATCACTACATTATTTTCTTACTAACTACTTCGAGCTAGCGTGTATGCATGTATCAATAAAACGATACAATAGAAGTGAAATGACAGGAAGCCGAAAGGATAGATAAATTGTAGTAGTGAAATATATAATGAAACCTACTATGTGTGTGTGTTTGTTTATCCTTAGTTTACGTTGCTCCTGTAGTTGGTCAATCTGCTGAGCTGGTATGAAATGTGAGAGCATGTAAGGCTAGGAGAGAGAAAGAGAAAAAGGTCTGTAGATAGTGAATGGCTACATTGTTAACCTCTCACAGACTGCTACTTCAGAGTCTCTCTGGTGGACACTAAGTACTTGTATTTATAATAACCCTATAACTAGAAGGATGTGTATATGAGTTGATTTATGAGTAGCCATGTGTGTTTCATCTGTCGAGAACCTGGGGTCACAGGTCAAGTGATATATACGTTTACCATAGTTGTCTCTTGACAGGACAATGGTGGGAACTCCCAACAATAGGTGGTTTTAAAGGCGAGAACCCTCAGATTCGGTTTCGAATCTTTGCCAGGTAAAACATAGTAGTATTTCGTTACACACACACACATATATATATATACACACAAATGCTATATTTTTGTTGCATCGCCAGTCTGAAGAGCAGATCGATAATGGAGTCAGGTCCATAACTTCTTTAAGTGACCTTGAGCTAATCCTCTGCGAAACGCGAGTAACAGGTCGATACGCAATAAAAAATCTAAATACATGTAAACGAAACTACATCGTTTTTATTAATATACTTTCATCAAACCACAATACTCTCTTATATATTGCATACATAATGATAATGGAATTATTGTGTACAGTGCTCAGGTGCAATACAGATGTACTGACCGAATGGTTATAGTTGGAATGACTTTGCATTATTTTCTATAATATCGATTATTGAGACATGTACTAAATTACGTAACAGCGTATGTACACAAACTATATTTGTCAGAAAGGAGTGGACTGACATTTCATAATGTGCATACGGTATAATCTATGGGCGTACAAGGTGAGAGAGGATGCTTTCAAAGTTTGATAGCTTGGATAAGACAAGCTGGAAGAAGTTTAGGTAGCTAGTACCCATGCTGGCAACAAAGGGCTTCTCTCTCAGTCTGAAGGGTAGAGTGTATGATGCCTGCGTATGAATTGCAATGTTATGTGGCAATGAAACATGGGCTGCCTTGACTGCAGTATGCTCCTATGTATGTGTAATGTTAGTATACATGAACGATGTAGCATAAGCAAAGAAGAATTGACTGTAGTGGGCAAGAGAGAAGACTGCGTTGGTATGGACATGCATATGAAAGATGGCAGCTGCATAAAGAAATGCAGAGAAATCCCAATGGCTTGGACACATGGAAGGGGCAGGTCCAGGATGACGTGAGACAAGGTTGTGAAGACCGACTTTAAGAAGTTAAACCTCATAACTGAAATCACAAAGGACTGAGAAGGCTGGCGCTATACTGTGCTGGTTAAGACCCGGCCTTCAGCATAAATATGACCTGACCCATCCACGTGTCCCTCTTTCCATTATCACTCCCTACTAGCTGCCTTTGCTTCCACTGCACACTGCATCCTGCCCCATATATGCTCCCACCTATATCACTTCTTAGCTATTCCTTCCCCTCTAAAATCCTTAGATACCCTCTCTATTCCACCCTAGTAACTACACTCTCTGCCCCTGTGCACCCTACCCCACCCATGTCCCCTCCACTACCACATAGCTATTCTCTCCATCACTACATTGCCCCTCAAAATCTATAACGCACCGGTGAGTGTCCCCACCTCACGCTCATGATTACGTTACCCACGCCTCCACCACTATCATCGCTTAGGTATTTTCACCATCACTATATTCCCTACGTTATCGGAGATCACTCTTTGCCCCGAGTCATCACCCTGTCAAATTATACCACACTTACCACACATCCATAATTTCCTACTCATCTCCCTCCTCTCCCATCCCTGCAGAGCAGAGAGGGTTTTTCGGTTGGAACATTAACCGACAATCTCTTTAGTGTTGGTGTCACAAAAATGCACCCAGTACACCCTGTAAAGTGGTTGGTGATAAGAAAGGCACCCAGCAGTATAAAGCTCGCGAAAGAATGGGTTTGGAGGACCCTTCAGTTGTGTCAAGGACATAACAATCTCTCTAGTGATGGTTATCTACGCAATAAACACACCCAATACTCGCTATAAAGTGGTTTGTGATAGGAAGGGCATCCAGTCGTACGAAGCTTGCCAAACAAAATGAACTCGGAAGAGCGTGCGTGGAGCTGTATGTAAGTGAGATATAGACTCCTAGCGTGTCTAGGAGATCCGTAAACTCACATCAGTACAGACTCGGCCTGCGAAGACCTGTCCAACTCTTGCTAGCAGGTAAGGTGAACTTTAAATGAGGATATACATACAAAGCAATCAGGTACTGTTCATTAAAAAAAAAATCTATTATGTACGGCAGTTGTTGTCTACTTAAAATGGGGTGTTCAAAACTAACATTATATTTTTTTTTCTTCCGAATCGTAAATCTCCCTGTTCAAAATTTATAATTCCGAAAAAAAATGTCGACATTTTACGAGGGGCTGTTTAATCCCAAACTCCACTTTTCAATTTTTATTCTTTTCATTTTACTGATTTTATTATCCCATTGCATAATAAGGCTCAAAAGCACAGTCGACCTCGAAGGGAATCGGACTCACAACTCACATATAACTAAAATACCTCAACGTATTTTATTCATCATTTATCCGCCGGGCGTTTTTTGATTGGCTGATTTATTGTTTCTCTTATCCAATCAAAATATCACTAGAGTGAAAGCGAAATACAAAGAAAGTAAAAGCAACGATAATTTCAAATCACGACCTGCGGTCACGCTGTATTTACATCAAGCACTGACTTAAGTTTTAGGTAAGTTGTCTGCTTTATATAGTAGAAGAGGAAAGTTTTGAATTAGGTTTATAATAATAATTGCTCTAGAAAAAAACCCCCAAACTACCTTCTTTCGTTTTCAATTGACGGTTTGTCTCCGGATACGTGGAAAAGAGATAAATTATTGTCCGTACATATTAAGATAATTCTTTTTCTTAGGTTGTGTTGCGATATTTCTTTTTCTTAGGCCGTGTTGCGATATTTATTTTTCTTTTACTAATAAATCATTCGCAATTTACTTACACCGATCAATCAGATACCATTCATTTTATTATTATGACAATTATAGTCTAAGTGAAGTATCTGTGAATGTGTAAAGCTTTATACATGCCCAGTGATCGATTAAGCGAAGACTTCTCTCCAGCTATTTATGTTTAAGTTTTTAATAACTCCTGTAAAATAATAGAATTATGTCCCACCTGAACGATATAGTAATTATACTGATCAGAAAGCCTTTTCATTTATATATAATAAACTTCTTTCGCATATATACAGTAGTAAAAAAAGAAAAAAATCAATTGTGTTCGGTATGGTCCGATCTGTCTCTGTTATTGTTGAAGGTGTGATTGTATATTCTATGAAATACTGGAATGTCGAGGTTTAATAAAATAACAATGAACGGCATCTGATTGATCTGTATAGGTAAATTCCTAATGATCTATTTTAAAATTTAGTTATTAATTAATAAAAAAATTCATATCTTGAAATAATTCTTCGTAGACAAACATTTTTCTGTAAAAAGCTATGATGCTTTAGCACCGCTTTTTTTCATTTTTTTTTTTTCTTTAAACTTTGGTTTATGAGATATTTTTTCACCGTTATTTATTACTTTTGTAGCGGTTGTCTCCCTTGTTTTGATTGGGATCTAGACGGGAAGTAGAACCCTTTCTGCAACTTCCGGTCAGAACCTTATAAAACTAACAACTTTAAGCTCTCACTCTCTCACTTTGCCTTTCATCCTTACGGGGTCGATAAAATAAAGTACCAGTAATACACTGGGTTATTGCTGGCCTTGTGCCTAACGTAGAAACTACTCTCTCATTGCCTTTTCGGCACCAGGTCAAGAGCCTCACATTTGGCTCTGCCATTCATTTGGCCAACAGGCGCCTGGCCTTAGCCAGGCGTCCTCTG
Organism: Eledone cirrhosa; assembly: GCA_964016885.1. NCBI lineage: Eukaryota > Metazoa > Mollusca > Cephalopoda > Octopoda > Eledonidae > Eledone > Eledone cirrhosa. The sequence goes on along the minus strand of OZ024742.1, from coordinate 337,583,318 downwards.
CCAGCCGCGTTTGCCTGGCAATCAAAACGGTAACTACTAACTTTGCTTCATTCTAACATCTATTCCTTTGACATGTCAAAAATACTATCTACCATTGTTAATTAAATATTATACACACAAACAATGTATTCCTTGTTACATTCATACAACCCAGTATTCTCGCTATACTTTCGTAAATTTATAGAAAAGGACCCTTTGGAGTTCGCAAAGAAAAAGAATTCTAGTTTTTTTTCGTATATTTCCAACTAATATTACTTTAGACATGCTTGCAATCGACTTGGTTTTTCTATCGAAAACAGATTGTTGGGGCGATGGGTACCCTCGGATTTTCCTAGACTCGAAATTTTTTTCCTTTTCTAGATTGTTTCGATTGTTTTCAACTGATCTGATATCCGACTCACTCGCAAACGACTCCTTTTCTTTTCGAAAACGGCTGTGGTGAGGGAAGGAGGGAGGGGGATCCCGTTTAAATTTATAGAAAAGCGCTGGGAATCGCTAAGAAAATGTTTTTCTTTGTTTTTTTTTACCTGTGTTTTTAACTAATCTGACTTCCGACATGCTCGCAATCGACTTTTTTTCCCCCAAAAGCGAATTTACGAGCCTCGCTGAATGATGATGCGAAAGAGAAACAATTCCGAACGGAATAATCTATTGAAATGCCATGATTTATCGGTAAATTACATCAGCCTGTGACATTCGTGACTCCAGGTAAGTTAGGTCGCTGACAACGAAGTTTTTGTCATTGTTGGCAGCTCGCCTACCGGTGATACTTGCCTATTCCACTGGTGGTGTTTGACTATTCCAGAGACTTGGCCTCGCAATCATTAGTGGTAATACTGTGAGTGTCTTGGTTAACCTCAAAATCTTTTCAAAGTTAACACTAGCAATCTCTGCTGCATTACCTTATTTCAGTAGTTTATTAACATTCTGCTATGGGTTTAATGATTCCGGCGATATCCAATTTTAGCTGTCTAAATGCCGCTTACTTGCTGCAGTTGCTGCTTACTTCAATGTATGAGGCTATTCCAACAAATTTACATTCCCCCTTTTTTTAGCCGTTAAAAGAAATATAGATTTATTTATTTTATTTTTTTGCGATTTATTTGCCACTGGGGCATAGATTTCTTTATTTGCTCCTGTTTTGTTTGTTTGTTTTTTTGCGATTTATTAGCCTTTTGGGGTCACACACGCCCCCGTAGAAAGTGTGCGACCTTTCTGCCAGGGAGTACAGAGAGAGGGGGTGCTCCCTTCTCTTACCTGTACAAGCCGATATAGAGAGATGGCCCACTTACACGGGCCATTATTGCTACTTTCACCCGAAAAAGGCACTCAGTCCCAGCCAATTTCATGAAAGATGGGTGAAAGTAGCAATAATGGCCCGTGTACGTGGGCCATCTCTCTATATCGGCTTGTACAGGTAAGAGAAGAAGGGAGCACCCTCCTCTCTGTGCTCCCTGGCAGAAAGGTCGCACACATTCTACGGGGGCGTGTGTGACCCCAAAAGGCTAATAAATCGCAAAAAAACCAAACAAACAAAAAAGGGGCAAATAAAGAAATCTATGCCCCAGTGGCAAATAAATCGCAAAAAAATAAAAATAAATAAATCTATATTTCTTTTAACGGCTAAAAAAAAAGAGGAATGTAAATTTGTTGGAATAGCCTCATACATTGAAGTAAGCAGCAAGTAAGCGGCATTTAGACAGCTAAAATTGGATATCGCCATGATTCCCATATCAACTGCAACAAATGTTGATATGGTAAATTCCATTACTAAATGGGTCCTTCATGGATTGTCATGTTGGTTAAATGCAAGTCGCTTCGTTCGTCACACCGAGTTGAACGTAATCATATACAGAATCAACATCCCTTCAATTGTGGAGCTCGCTAGACTGCCCATGGTCGATGGGAAGAGGCCCAACAGCTTTATCCTTTGTTCATGGGCTAGATGTAGACATCATCATCATCATTTTACGTCTGCTTTTCCCTGCTTGCAAGCGTGGGACGGGAACTGATTCTGGCTTGATTTCTACAGCTGGATGCCCTTCCTAACGCCAACCTCATTTACAGTGAGTGCTGGGTGCTTTTTTTCCGTGGCACCACCATGACCACTTTGCAGTGGAATGATAGGGACCCAGTCCCATCATCTCATTTCTACAGCTGAGTAAACTGGAGCAATGTAAAATAAAGTGTCTTGCTCAAGGAAACAACACATCACCCGGTCTGAGAATTGAACTCACAACCTTTCGGTTGCAAGGCCAATGCTCTAACCACTAAGCCACGTGCCTCCATAGACACCTTAATAATAATAATAATGTAAATTATTGTGTAGAGTGCTCAGGTGCACTACAACTCATCAAGAAAGTGAACAGTGTATGAGTCGTGATACACACATACATGCACGCATGTGTATGGAGGGGGGTACCAGGTGTAGTGTTGGCGAATTTCGGGAAGCATGGACGTTTTGAAAGATGCAGTGTCTCGACAGCTAACAAGTAATGCAGTGAGTTTGTTCCATGCTTCAGCAACTGGCAGCTACTCCCTTGGTCCTTCTCCCATCCTGGATGCTGTAGAAGAGGTAGGTCTGTGAAATGTTGCTAATTCTTCATCGGAATTATTTCATCTGTGCTGTTAATAACTTTTGAAAATCATGGACATTGCATTTCCATTTTCCTGAGCATTGTAAGTTTTGAACCTGCAAATCCACCTTTGATTTTTGGAAGTGGCGAGCTTTGCTAGTCTGTCATAACAAGTGAAAATCATTCCTTGGAGTACCTCCAAAAGAATACTATATTTTGAATAGTTACACTGTATCCCTGTGTGTATCCAGTTTAGAATAGGTACACTATACTGAATACAGTCCGTAAAGTGGTGGTGCTGGTGCCATGATAAAATTCACTCATGATATTCTGTAAAGGACATCCAAATATAAAAAACCATGCCAAAATGTGGAACATATCAGCTAGACATGGTTATCTGGCCACATCTTGTCAAGTACCATGACAACGCGTCCAACCCATGCCAGTATAAAAATTCAGTAATGAAATTGTCATAAGAAGTGAAGGGAGATATTTCTGCATCTCCACATGTGTCCCGACTGAATCTTGCATGTTGTTCACTTCGCGCCTGGCCAGAGATCATAGCAAAACTCACACTTCTCATTACAAGGATGTCCACACTCAACGTTGCCCATGGACCATAGAGGGAGACAGCCTGCACTTCTAATGTGATGTCACTGACCCCTCGCTTCTGGTAAGACTTCCCCTGCAGTTCCGGTTCCCTAGCCCCACAAAAATGATGATGCTGATATCCCTATGTGTCATGGGAGGTAACTAGAAGTGTTGGAACCTAGAAAGACATCTATCTGGCCATAAAACATTGTCATTAGGTTCTTTAGCATGAGAAATATCCTTAAAACACTTCATGTTGGGTGCTCATTATAAAAATTAATTTTGTATTTGCTGGGGTGTGTAGGGTTTGTAGATTATGCAGTTATACAACAATGACACTCGGGGAGAACTAGAAAAGTTAGCAATTTTGCATATTTCCAGCTCAAAAATATAAAATACTTCAAGTGTTTTGGCTTACTTGAAAAATTATTAGAGGGCGGCTCCAGCACCCCTTGTACTGTGTGATTGAATGTGCAGGTCTTATCCCCCACTTTTTCTTCTTTATTACTCTCCCTCTTTTTTTAGTTGTATTCATTATATAAAATATATTGACACATTTACTAAGAGAAATAAAAAGTGACAATATAGGAGACTTGTATTTCCCCAATGTTCTATGAAAACTTTCTGTGTCTCTATGAGATTTATGATGTATGTTTTTTTAATTTCAGTTCTGTCAAGGATGGCTGTAGAATGTCAAACATTGACTTGTTGGGTTTCTGTACAAGAAATGACATCTCTTGGCAATGTTGAAAAAAGTGTACAATACAAAAATGCTGTACTTTCTCTGGGGCGTGATGAACATAGTGAGATTATTCTGAAGCTGTTTGCTGGCAAACGAGATTTAACCTATATGTTACGAGATATCCAAGTACACAAGAAGTTTTTTAAAGATGGTAAAGCTACCATTAAGATATTAGACCAAAATCTTCAGTTGATGCTTTCTAACTGTCCCCCAGATAAACTTGTCCTCTTCCTCAAGACACTCATGACTAAACTAGAATGTAAAAAAAAAATTGGCTTTATGAGCAATCGAGAAAAAATACATACTGGTCTTAAAAGAACTTTTCAGGTAAGAATTTACAAGTTTTAAATATATATATATATATTTACCCAGTGTAAGTATTGCCCCACTCTATCATGCCTAGTTTTATTTATATATATATGTTATAAAGGTAGATGTAGACAAACACACAACAGGCTTCCACAAAGTCACCAACCTACCACATTTCACTCACAAGGCTGTGGTCAACCCAGGGCTATAGTGAAAGACACTTACCCATGTGCGTCTATGCAGTGGGAACAAACCCTGGACCACATGCTTTAGAAGTGAGCTTCTAAACTAAACAGCCACTAGGAAGGGCATCCAGCTGTAGAAACCAATCCCAGAATCAGTTCTGTATGAGCAAGACATGGTCACCTGACCTAGCATTGCCTACAACAGGACATCTTGTCTAACCCATGCTAGCGTGGAAGAATGGCCGTAAAACTGTGATGATGATATATATATATAATATGGAAATTGTTGTTGCTAAATTATGGGTCATAGACAAACGATAATCATAGAAACAGACACACACACATACATATACACATATGTATATGTATATATAACCAGCTTCTACACAGTTTCTGTATACCAAATTTCACTCAGAAGGAATATTGGTCAACCCAGAGAGAACACTTTCCCAAGGTGCCATGCAGTGGGTACAATTCATCATAAATTTTGTCATTCTTTATTGGTAGACTTAATCTGCCTTCCAGTTAAACCTTTGAAACCGTCCATATCTGACCAGAGTTCTCTCACCTCTTTCTGTTCAAACTGGCCATAACCAGCTGTTCATACTTATGTACTTATGTTAAGGTATTGTTCTCATAATAAATAATATCAATATCTCATAGATTCGATATTATGTGAGATAAAGTGTTTACTGGGAAAATACAATAGTAAATATAATGTAAATAGTAAAGGGTTAAGACCAGCACTTCAGCTTCTGTTTGTTAATAACTAGAGTTGAATTGAGCCATTGTTGCTTAGATTTTCTAGTATTATTTCTATTCTTTATACTGAACAGACAGATCAATGCCTATAGCTTTTTAAATCCTTCCATACTATATGAGGCTCAGCTGAAAAGTTCATAGGCTGACCAAGATACTCTCATGGAATGACCAAATGAGGTTTATTTTTCAACAAAGTCCATGGAAAGTAACAATGCAGTTATTAATAAGAAGAGATATAATTAATGCATGCAAGATTACACAGCTCTAGTATCACTTTTCAGCCGACCCTTGTATTTCTTGGTGTCTTCTATTATAGCATTTGTGAGTAAAATTTTGTAGATAGAAATGTGTGTGTGTTGTTAAAGTGTTGGGTTCACAATTGTAGGTTGTGAGTTTGATTCCCGGACAGAGTGGCAAATTGTGTCTTTAAGCAAGACACTTTATTTTACATTGCTCCAGTTCACTCACCTGTAGAAATGAGTTGAGATGTCACTGGTACCAAGCTGTATTGGCCATTGCTTTTCCCTTGGACAACATCGGTGGTGTGGAGAGGAGAGACTGGTATGCATGGGTTTTTCACTGAGAAAGCTCTCCTCCAAGGCACAAGACCAGGCAAGGTGTTTTTGTGGAAGACCATCATCATTTAACATGTTTTTCCTGCTAGCAAAGGTTTTGTTTTTACTTTTTTTAAGGAAATCAGTCCATTGACCCTGAAAGATTTGAAACTAGCTAAAGGTCTCCCTGTTGACAATGAGAAATGTTTGGATTCAACACCAAAATCAAAGAGGAAACATTGTGAAACAGATAATGATAATGAAAATATGAAGAAGCAGTGCAGAAATGTTTTATTTTCCAAAAACAGAATATTACAGCCTTTTAAATTAACCAAAGAACAGAGAAAGGTTCTAGACATTGTAATTAGTGGAGAGAATGTTTTTTTTACTGGCAGTGCTGGAACTGGTAAATCTTTTCTCCTCCGTAGAATTATTGGTAAGACTACACCTTTTTAAAAAAGTTATTTTACATACTAGTTATACACCATATAAAATCCCACCACACTTTTCATACATCTATAACATGTTATCCATCTTAACCCCCTCCTCCTATTCCCACATATGAAACACAACTGCTCTGGGACGAGATCTCCCTCCCACCTCACTACTATGAGCGTAAAAAGCCTCTTCAACCAAGTAAATATCCCTAATACTGGTGCCATGATAAACGTACCCTTTACACTTGGTAAAGTTGTTAGTGGTAGGAAGGGCATTCAGCTGTAGAAATCATATCAAATGAAGAACTGAGAGGACCTTTCAGTTGTGTCAACAATATAAAAACCTCTCTAGTGCTGGTGCCATGATAAAATGCACCTAGTACACTATGTAAAGTGTTTCATGTAAACAAAGGGTAGAAAGAACTCTTCAGCTATGTTAAAGGCATGACGACCTCCCTAGTGCTGGTGCTATAATAAAATGCATGGTACACTATAGGATGGCTCTGATTGAGTAATGACTTTGTCTTGATGTTATACCTGTCCAACTCTTGCAAGCAAGGAAAGTGGTAATTAAATAATATGGTTGTCTGCTCATTCTACCACTTACCAATTAACATAAATGGTTGAGATGCCTTTCACTTATTCAGTAGTCCAAGCAAGTACATCATCATCATTATTATTTAATGTCCATTTTCCATGGGGGGGCTCGACCGGGAGGGGTCTTTGACCGGAAGGGCCAGGAGAGGGCCTCTCTCTAGTGGTGACCAGCATACGGTGTGGACGCGAGTTTTGGGCAGCTCCCGGTGTTAAGCAGTCGGACGCACGTGGAAGAGGAGTACCTGCAGTGGAATTTAGCGGCCTGTGAAAAGCGGTAAGTGAGATAGCTTTTTCTAACTACAAGCTATTTCGGCGACTGAAAAAAAAAAAAGAAAACACTTGCCGCAAAACAAATCAGAAGATGGCGACAAGACTACGGATGAACGAAGCTATCAGGCCATTCACCGGGGAAGGTGATGTTGTCGCTTGGCTGCGGAAGGTTCGGCTGGTCGCGGGCTTGCAGAAGATAGAAGACGTGGCCGGTCTCATTGCATTGTACCTCGAGGGCGACGCGTTGGTACTCTTCCTTGAGTTGGACGAGCACAGCCAAAGAGATGTGCAGAAGATTGAGAGGCGTCTGATGGATGCATTCGCCGAGGGACCGTTGGCGGCTTTTGCTAAGCTGGCGAGAATCAGGTGGAATGGTGAGCGTGTCGACATTTTCGCAGCGGAAATAAGGCGGTTGGCTATGTTGGCCGGTTACCAGGTGGAATGCGAACGCACGGTGCGGTTGGCATTCATCAATGGATTTCCGGACGACATAGCGGTGAAACTGCAGCAAGTCCCGGGGTACAAGGAGATGGAAATGCGTTCACTGGTGGAACAAGCCCGGATCATAGCGGAAGATGCCAAAAAGAGTGTTGCGGCGATAGCGACTACGGAGGCTCAGGACACCTGGCAGCGAAATGGTCAAAGGGAGGCAACCTCGGCACGCGGCCGTTCGCGAGAATTTAGGGGCCGCTGTTTTAGGTGTCACGGCCCGCATATGGCTAGAGACTGTAGAGAGTCGAAGCCGGATATAATTTGCTACCGGTGTAAGCGACCAGGCCACATCGCTACTAACTGCGACCAGGGAAACGATCCAAGGGGAACTACTGCGCCGGTAGTTTCCCCTTACGAGTAGCGGCGCTGCCCGTGGTGGAAGTCTTCGTGAGGGGGAAGCCACAGCGAGCCCTCGTGGATACGGGCTGTACGACGACACTGGTGACCGCGGGGGTGGCGCAGAGGTGGGGAGGGAAGAGCAGCATAAGGGCAGTCGACGGCAGGAAAATTGAATGCCGAGGTCGCAGCGAGATGGAAATAGCGGTACGGGGAAGGACGATAAGGCTTTCCGCCATCGTGGTAGACAGTGTGGTGGATGGGATCGGCGTGGTTATGGGCATGGACGCGATGGGGCGTCACGGTGAACAATGTCGGTGTGTCGTTTGGCGCCGCTGCATCGGTATGCGCTGTGAGTGCACGTCATGAGAACCAGAAGGCCCACGAGGAGCAATACCCCGCTTACACTGTACAGGACAAGGACTTCAAGGCCGTGTTTGATGGGCAGCGATGGGTTGTTGAGTGGTACTGGAAGGGAGAACCACCAACACTGAAGACCAAAGTGGGCTGCTATCAACACACATTGAAGGGAAACGCTAGGGGCGAGAAGTAGAGAGATGGATCGAAGAGGGCATACTGCTTCCCTGGAAGGAGGAGGTGAAGTGCGGAGTATTGCCGTTGATGGCGGTGGTGCAACCCACGAAGAGCAAGGTGAGGCCGGTGCTGGACTATCGAGAGCTGAACGAGCACGTGTCATGCCACACGGGTGGCGAGGTCACGGATGTCTGTGGGGAAACCCTGCGTGAGTGGAGACGCATGACGGGGGGTTCAGCGATCGTGGATCTAAAGTCGGCTTACTTGCAGTTGCATATAGATGAGAAGCTCTGGCGGTATCAGCTGGTCAGGTATAAGGGCCGGACATATTGCCTGACCAGGCTCGGTTTCAGGCTGAGCTCCGCACCGAAGATCATGGCGGCGGTCCTCAAGACCGCTCTGGGGAGGGCCGACAAGATAAAGAGGGCTACTAACTCCTACATTGACGACATCCTAGTGGACGAGTCGGTGGTGTCGACGGCGGAGGTCACGAGCCATTTGCGGAGGTATGGACTGACTGCGAAGCCATCAGAAGCATTGGAGGGAGGAGCCGCGCTGGGACTTAGGCTACGGCGAGATAAGACGGGCGTTTTGGTGTTCCAGAGGGGAAACGAAGTTCCGGAACTGGGCCCAAGTATGAATAGGCGGGAGCTTTTCTCGGTGTGTGGAAAGCTGGTGGGTCACTACCCGATCGCTGGGTGGCTCCGGACGGCATGCAGCTATGTCAAGAGACGAGCGGGAGGGGTGACTTGGAGTGACAGAGTGGGAGAGAGAACGGTGGCCATGATGCAGGAGATCGTGGGGAGGGTGAAGGCCGACGACCCAGTGCGGGGACGCTGGTACGTTCCCAAATCACGGAGCGGGACCGTATGGTGCGATGCCAGCAGCATAGCGCTGGGTGTCACGTTGGAGATAGGAGGTGTTGAGGTCGAGGATGCAGCCTGGCTTAGAAAGAAGGACGACTGCAGCCACATCAATGTGGTCGAGCTGGACGCGGTGTTGAGAGGGGTGAACCTCGCCCTGCGGTGGGGGCTGCGCACCATCGAGATCCGCACCGACTCGGCTACCGTACTCGGATGGGTGAGATCAGTGCTCACCAGTGAGAAGAGAGTGCGAACGAGAGGCGCGGCGGAGATGCCGATAAAGCGCCGCCTGGGAACGTTAGGAGAGCTGGCCACCGAGTTCGACCTGAAGCTGAGCGTAGTGTTCGTGCCCTCAGAGAAAAATAGGGCGGACATCTTAACTAGAGTGAAGAAAGCCTGGATGGAAGCGCCGGAGGAGGTAGAGGATGAGATAGCTGCCGTGTGTCGGCTGACCGAGTTAGACCTGAAGGGGTTGCATGACATGCACCACATGGGGGTGGATAGGAGCCTGTTCCTAGCCAGGAGAATCGACTCGGACGTTAGCAGACACAGTGTTCGGGGGGTGGTTAGAGGCTGCGTCCGATGTCAGTCCATTGATCCCACCCCGGGTGTACACGAAACAGGAAGCCTCCCGGTGGATGTGACGCACTACCGGCAGGGAACGTACCTCTCGATGGTCGACTGTGGACCAGGTTGAATGGCGATATGGAGGGAGATGAAGACTGGAACGGCCGAGGAAATCGTGCGGACGTTGAGAGAGGTGTTCTTGGAGCGGGGCCCTGTGGATGAACTGCTGATGGACAACAGCGCAGCGTTCCGCTCGATGGATGGAAGGTGGACCGTTTCTTCAGAGCGGTGCACAGGCCGAGCGGGAATGGAATCGTGGAGCGACACCACCGGACGATCAAGGCAATGGCGGAGCGGGGCCATATCTCACCAATGGAGGCAGTGTTCTGGTACAATATGTCCCCTCGGGTTGGACAGGTCGAGGAATCGGTGCCACATAGAGCAGTATTCAAATGCGAGTGGCGGCACCCGTGCACGCCACCACAACGGCCAGTGGGGAGAGAGAGTGCATTCGTGCAGGTGGGCGAAGAAGTCTGGGTTAAGCCCCCAGATGCACATTGCACATCTCAATGGGGAAGGGGTACGGTGACGGTCGTAAATTCAAAGAACAATGTGTCCGTGGACGGGGTACTACGTCATGTCCTGGATGTAAGAAGAATCACTGTGTCGACGGACTCCGAGGAAGAGGAAACCCAAGATGGGGTGGAAACCCAGAGCCCTGCCCCAATACTACGAAGATCGCAACGAAGTCGTAGACCACCGACCTGGACAGCAGACTTTCATATGCAGAGGGACGAGGGGGAAATTGATCCTTGAGATCAGGGGGGGGGGGCGTGTGGGTATGGTGTGGCGTGCGGTGGCCAGAGGCGGGGGAGAGTGCTCGACCGGAAGGGGTCTTTGACCGGAAGGATGCTCGACCGGAAGGGCCAGGAGAGGGCCTCTCTCTAGTGGTGACCAGCATACGGTGTGGACGCGAGTTTTGGGCAGCTTCCGGTGTTAAGCAGTCGGACGCACGTGGAAGAGGAGTACCTGCAGTGGAATTTAGCGGCGCCTGTGAAAAGCGGTAAGTGAGATAGCTTTTTCTAACTACAGTAACGATAGAGTTAACGAGGTACCAAGCTTACTCTGCCCTCCTATCTTCCTGAATCAATATCTGCAACTGATCTGCTCTCCTTTTTAGACACAATGATAAAAACAAAACCCAAGCTATTGAATAATATCATTTATGTTGTAGGTGCCTTACCACCAGAACATACATTTGCCACAGCAAGTACAGGTGTGGCTGCCTGCTATATTGGTGGAACTACTCTACATGCCTTCGCTGGTAAATTATCGTTCTTTATTTCTACTTTTGTTTATATTTTTTATATTCTTTTATTGGTTGCAGTCATTAGACTGTGGCCATGCTGGGGCACCACATTCTTTTATATTCTTTTATTAGTTTTAGTCATTAGACTGTGGCCATGTTGGGGCACCACATTCTTTTATATTGTTTTATTGGTTTCAATCAATCGACTGCAGCCATGCTGGGGAACCATATTCTTTTAGCTGTGAACAGATGCCACACTAAAATGGCCCCAGTCTACATAGCTGTAAAATGACCTCTGTTCACCTAGCTCTGAATAGACCCAGTCCACTTGGCTGTAAATAGATACCATAGGGTAGTGAGCAGTAGGAGAACTATAAAATTGAGAGTTCTTTCATTTGCTTGTAGTCCCTCAGTTTAACTCCTCTAGTAAGTAGGTCAGTTTTATTATCTACCGATCACCTCGATGTATATGAGAAGTCATTAGTGAATCAAATTAAATGCATTGCAGTATTTGTTCTGGCTCTCTGCAGTGTTCAATTCCCAGGGACACTAATTGTTGGGTGAAGAAGTGCCAGGAAATGCCAGTGGAAAGAAGTCGTAATAGAGGTAGACATAGAAAGACCTGGGCAGAGGTTGTAAGAGCTGATCTGAAATCACTGAGACTCACAGGAGATGACGAAGGAATGCGACAAGTGGAGAGATGCCATGTTGAGAAAGACCTGTCCAACCCATACAAGCATGGAAAAACTAATGTAAAATGATGATGATGATGATGATGTCATCTTTGCTTTTCATCTTGTTGTGGTCAATAAATAACCATCAATCGAGGGTTGTGGGTTGGCAGAATTATTAGAGTACTGGATGTCATACTTTCCAGTATTTGTTCTGGTTTTGTGCATTCTGAGTTCATAATTTTCATGCCTTATTTTCTATGCTTGCATGGGTTGAACATATTCAGTATCCTCAGATTAGCTTTATATAATGAAAATTATTGTGTACAGTGCTCAGGTGCACTACAATTCATCAAAGGTGCATGTACAGTACATAGAATAATGTACAAATGTCAGGAAAGTGAACAGTGTATGAGTTATGATATACACACACACACACATACACATGGTTGCATGTGTATGGCGGGGGAATATCAGGTGTAGTGTTGTCGAATTTCGGGAAGCATGAACTTTTTGAAGGATGCAATGTCCAGGTAGTTTGTTCCATGCTTCAGCAACTCTGAGCATGAAAAACATGTTTCCGAAAGTCATGTCAGCTGTACTGTTTTCTGATTTTGTAAGCATGTGCACGGGTGTTAGATAGATGGAATTCAAAAAGGTGCTCAGAGTTGTTGTTGGAAAGATGGCTAATAATCTTGTGGGTGTTTACCAAGTCAATTGCCAGATGTGGGAGCGTTAATGTATCCATGCCCAGGGAAGCAAGGTGTTCTGCCCAAGCCTTCATTGGTCTTCCTCATCTCGATTTATCTTCAACTTGGATCTCCTGGCATATCTTTACTGAACTACCATCAGCCATATACATTACATGTTGGTTCCAGTGTTCATATTTCATTCTCTGTCCACAGGAATTGGTTCTGCAAATGGTACATTGGAGCAGTGTGTGCAGTTAGCTAATAGACCAACAGTCAAACAGAACTGGACGAAATGTCACCACTTGATAATTGATGAAATATCCATGGTACACAGGGATTACTTTAATAAACTGGAGGCAGTGGCTCGGTGAGCAAACTTTATTTTGTTGCTTTTCATCTGTTCTTATATATCATCATCACTGTTTAGCATCCATTTTTCCATCCTTGCATTGGTTAGATGTGTTGTCCATGTTGGGAAACAAGTCTGGCCAGAGTTGGCCATGCCATACCTTGCTCCGACGAGGGCTGTAAATTTGGACAAGGATTTTACAGCTGGATATATATATACAACATAGAAAACAATAAAATTTTTGTTTAATGCATTTAATTGCTAGCGATCGTTTCTTCCAGACAAATGTCTGGAATCATCAGAGCATATACAATGTTAAAACAATTAAATAAATTCCTAATCCTGAGAACATTCATTACGATACATTAAAATTATTATTATTAGTGTCAGTTACAATATATTGAAGAGTAAGAGCAAAATAATATTATAATGAAAAGATAGTAAAATATTGCAAAGTATTATGAAGAGAGTATTACTTAAAAATCAATATATCAAGAATGTAAATAATATCATAAAGCATGCATTAAGGTAAGACAAATGTGTAGTGATAACATGCATATAGGTGTTATATATTATAAGCATTATATGATGAATGGTCTAGTTCAAATCCCGCCGAGGTTAACTTTGCCTTTCATCCTTACGGAGTCGATAAAATAAAGTACCAGTAATACACTGGGATAATTGCTGGCCTTGTGCCAGAAGTAGAAACAATTATATGATGAATTAGTTATAGGCAAAGATGTTTATGCAAGAAGTTTCATAAAAAGTTAAATAAAGTTTATGTAGAAAATGTTAATATGTATCTATCTAACCTTACTGCTGAATTGTTGATTTGGGAGATGTGATGTGGGCTGTTCAGTTTTTTGTTGCCTTTCCTTGTTCTTGGTCCATTGGCCATCAGTATTTAAACTATTATTATATGTTTGTTTAACTTAGAATCTAATCTTTTCAATAATATGGATAAATCTGTTGGACCCTTTTTAAAAACTAATCTTCTCGTAAAGTTGCCCATTGTTATTATTTACTTCTAGAATCCCCCCCCCCCCCTCTCTCTCATACATTGTTTATACGCTTACATCTTCTCTTAATTCCCCTATTCTCTCCGCAAATATATAAAATAAGCTCTGTAGGGTACAATACCAGAATTTATCTAACCTTACTGCTGAATTGTTGATTTGAGAAATGTAATGTAAGCTGTTCATTTTTTTGTTGCCTTTCCTTGGCCATCAGTATTTGAACTGTTATTATATGATCGTTTAACTTAGAATCTAATCTTTTCAATAATATGGATAATTCTGTTGGACCCTTTCTAAGAGCTGATCTTCTCGTGGAGTTACCCATTTCCCTCCTCCCTGCCCCCATATGCCGCAGTTGCTGTTTGGTACAATCATGACTCAGCGGTTTATAGTAGGTTTCTCTTACCAATCTCTGTCACAAAGCCACTGCCTTGGCTATTGCTCCTTGGGTTTAGACCTGGTTGCTTTTCAGTAAAATAAATGGACTACAGAATTTGGAGAGTCTAAACAATCTGAACACTCAGTGACAATGTCACAGATAAAGATAAATTCACCTCGCACTGCCGGACAAGAGTGCAGGGACTCCTCTTTATTTCAGATACGGATGACCAACATGATTCCATCTCCTACACCCCTTCCTGCGCCTCCAACCCAAACCCATCCCTTCAACCCACCCAACAAAATCCAAAACTTCAGAGTTAGTACCATGAACGTTGGCACTTTGAAAGGTCGCTCAAATGAGGTTGTAAAGATACTTGAACGTAAGGAAGTTAATGTTTGTTGTGTTCAAGAGACTAGGTGGAGAGGTGGGTCTGCTAGATTCATTGTGGGTAAAAAACGATGCTATAAACTTTTCTGGGTGGGAAATGACAAGAGACTGAATGGAGTAGGAATCATGCTAGCAGAAAAATGGCTGGATAAGATAATAGACGTAAATAGAGTGAACGACAGAATAATTAAAATAAGATTAATTCTAAATAGAATTACTGTGACAATAATATCCGCTTATGCACCCCAATCTGGCCTACTTGACATTATAAAAGACAGATTCTATGAGTCGCTAATGCACACTACTTCCCAAATAACCGACAGTGACTACATAATTAATGCTGGCGACCTAAATGGTCACGTTGGACAACATTGTGACGGCTATGATGGAATCCATGGAGGCTATTGGTTTGGTACTAGAAATGAGGAAGGCTTCAGAATCCTCGAATTCTGTGACGCTAATAACCTAAATATCTGTAACTTCAAAAAAGGATGAGAAAATCACTTGATCACCTATAGATCAGGGGAACACACCAGCCAGATAGATTATATCCTTACTAAAAGATGTAACAGAGAGTCTGTTGTAAACACTAAATTCCTCCCCGTGAAGAATGCACCTCCCAACATAGGCTAATAGTTAGTGACCTCATGGTCAGGACTAGACATACTCGACGACAGAGGAGGACTAATTTCAGGAGAAGAATATGGAAGTTGAAGGACCCCACAGCCAGTAACAAATTTAAAAGCATATTACTTGATGCTTTTGACAGTAAGGAAGAGCAATTAGAGACGTACAATATAGAGGAACAGTGGGATTCCTGAAAGTTAACCTGCTGAAGGCGACAGATGAAGTCTGTGGCTGGAGCAGACCTATAGGCAGGAGGAGAGTAACTTGGTGGTGGAACAGTAAGGTGGAGGAGAGAATAAAGGCCAAAAAGCAACCTTGGAAAGTATGGCGGGATGGGGGAAGTAGAGAACACTATCAAGTGGCCAGGAGAGAAAGTTGGAGACAAATGTACTTTGCAAGAAGGGAAGCAGAGGATAGAAAGTTCAAGCATGTTCTACAACGTGAGGGCCAAAAATGTGAGGTGTTCAGGATTACAAGACAATGTGTCAAAGAAAACCATGATATTGTCGGGGAGTAGTGTGTCCGTAATGATGATGGTATACTTGCCCTCAGCGATATTGATACGAAGGTAGCTTGGAAGTGTCACTACGAGAGACTACTAAATGAGGAGAATAAATGGGAAAAAGATAGTCTGCCCCAAATTGATCCAATAGAGGGACCAGCAGTGCAAGTTGAAGGTAGTATAATAAGTAAGGGAATCAAAGATATGAAGACAGGAAAGGCAGCTGGGCCTTCGGAGATAGTTGTTGAGATGCTGAAAGCATCTGGAATGATGGGACATACTATGGTCACCCGGGTAGTAAACCAAGTAATACAGAACGGTGTCATACCAAAGGACTGGTGTAGCAGAATCATCGTTAACTGCTACAAGGGTAAAGGAGATGCTCTAAAGGTATTAAGTTAGTTGACCAGGTCATGAAGGTCACAGAAAGAGTTATAGCACAGTTAATCAGAGATCAAATTGATATAGATGAAATGCAGTTTGGGTTTGTGTCAGGTAAAAGTACCACAGATGTTCTTTTCCTTGTACGACAACTACAGAAGTACCTAGCTAAAAGTAAACCCCTCTACTTACCTTTTGTTGACTTGGAGAAAGCCTTTGACAGAGTTCCCCACTCCATTATCTGGTGGGCCCTTAGAAAACTAGGTGTAGATGAATGGCTTGTGAGAGTTATACAAGCTATGTATAATGAAACAGTCAGTAAGATTAAAATTAACAATGAATATAGTGAAGAGTTTAGCGTAAAAGTTGTTCACCAAGGCTCTGTCCTTAGCTCCCTACTATTTATTATTGCCCTTCAGGCTATAACAGAGGAGTTCAAGACCGGCTGCCCATGGGAACTCCTATACGCAGATGATCTAACTCTCATAGCTGAATCAATGACTGAACTAGAGAAGAAATTCCAAACATGGAAGCATTGCCTAGAATCAAAAGGCCTTAAAGTTAACTTGTCTAAGACTAAAGTTCTAGTTTGTAGAAAGGAAAATAGGGCACAGCCTCTCTCTGGGAAATGGCAATGCTGAGTGTGTAGTAAAGGAGTAGGTAGAAATTCCATTTTATGTCCCAAATGCAACCTATGAGTACATAAAAAATGTAGTGGGATCACAGGCAAGCTATCTAAGAACGTAGATTTTATATGTGGCCGATGTTCAGGTGCAATAAGTAGCAAATGCCCACTAGATACTAACTCCTTCTACTGCCCAGATGGTTCTATAGAAATAATGGATACTTTCTGGGTGACAAAATCAGCAGTGGTGGAAAGTACAGTAGCCAGAGTTAGAACGGGATGGAAAAAGTTCAGAGAGCTTATACCACTGTTGGCCACAGGCAGATTGTATGATGCTTGTATACGAACAGCAATGTGACTTGGTAGTGAGACATGGGCATTGTGTGCAGAGGACCTGCGCAGACTGGAAAGGAATGAGGCATGCATGCTCCGTTGGATGTGTAATAGTAATATACGTGAACGGCAAACCATAAACGAACTAAGTGAGAAATTAGGAATAAGAGAGATCAGATGCTGTTTACTTGAGAGAAGATTACGTTGGTATGGTCATGTGACAACAGGTGTATAAAAAATTGCAGGACGATGAAAATTGATGGGAGTTACGGAGTAGGTAGACCCAGAAAAACCTGGGATGGCTTGATAAATTCCGACCTTGCACACTTGCACCTCTCTAAGGTAATGTCACTGGATCGAGATCTTTGGCGCCATGCAGTAATACAGAAGACCCACCTTCCCTACATGCAAAGTTAACCTACAGTCAGTAGGCCACTCCAAACCAAAGATACACCCAACCCACTACCCTACTCCATCCGTCCACTCCTGCCAACACCACCCTTTCTCTATAAAGTTATGTTGGTACCACAACATCCAGTCCAAACAAATAAGGTCGTGTAAGTGTCACAATAAAAAAAAATACAGTCCACGCTGCAATGTGGTCATGTAGCTAACACGGTAAAAAGTTCCCAGTTCCACACTGTAAATGTGGTTGGTGTTAGGCAGGGTATCCAGCCGTAGAAAACCCGCCAGATAGTCCTATATGAGCGAGACACGGTCACCCGATCAATCTTGCCTCAAGTGGGACATGCTAGCGTGGAAGATACTCTAAACGATGATGATGATGATGATTATATATATATATATATATATATCTCTTATTCCTCTTCTTATGTTCAGTTTATCTCTCAGCTCATCCCAGCTTTGCTATTCATGCACTCAAATATTATGCAGTAGGTTCAGTCCATTTCTCTGCAGCTTCCATATATCAACTGTCTATACTGTATACCTCCCTGCTGTGCAACATTGTACATATCATAGTAGCACCATACGGTCTACTTTTCACTTGAAGAGCTTGTTAACAACAGAGGAAGATGCTCCCTAACTCTTTTCTACCCTATTCTTATTTTAGCTACTACATTGTCAGAGCAATCTCCCCCACAACTAATTAGGTCAGTTAGATAACAGAATCTATCAGCTACTTCTAAGGCACTTTGCCCAGAGTAGAAAAAGTTTATTTCAATAGTGCTCTCAATACCAACTCTCTTTGTCTATCCACCTATATTAGCTTGCCTGCTACACAATTATAGCACTTGTGTGTCTAATTATAATTATATTCATCACTGACTCTGTTCCCACCATTCCCATGTTCATCATCAACATCATCATCACTGTTTAACGTCCATTTTCCACGCTAGCATGGGTTAGACAGGTTGTCCTATTTGAAGCAAGTTGGGTTCAGATGATCATGTCTTGCTCATACAGAACTGATTTTGGCTTAGTTTCTATGGCTGGATGCTCTTCCTAATGCCAACCACATTTATATAAAAAAACATCATAATATTAACATATCTCTTCATAACATACATAATTGGCTTTGTCCCCATCACTCCTCACCTAGTCACTTTCATTCTTCCTCAACACGTGACCCAGCCATCTCATTCTATTTCTTTTCACAACTTTCATCATTGACTCTATTCCTCTCACACAATCATTTTCATTGTTCTTCAACACATGACTCAGTCATCTCATTCCACTTCTCCTCAACACATACACCACTGACTTTGTTCCTCTCATTCAGTCCCTTTCATCCTTCCTCAACTCAAAATCAAACCATTCAGTACCCCTATCTCCAACATTTATCACTTGTACTATCTTCATGTTTATATAATATATGCTAATAATACTATTCCTCTATTCCAGATTTGTTCGAAGAAATGACAAACCATTTGGTGGCATTCAAGTCATTGTCTGTGGAGATTTCTTACAGTTACCACCAGTTACCAAAAATTCTGATAAAAAGAAATTTTGTTTCCAGGTTAGATATTATTTCTGATATGTTGCCAGACAAAGGGTCGAGAGAACCCCCCAGCCATGTCAAGTGCATGACAATTTCCCTAATGTTGGTGATTTACATGATAAATGCACCCATACACACTGTAAAATGGTTGGTGATAGGAAGTGGACCTTAAATGATGATGATGGTGGTGATGATGATGATGATCCTGTATTTTTGTGATGAGTTTATTATTAAATCATCATCATCATTTGACATCCTTTTTCTATGCTAAACATTTGTACATTAGTCTACATGTGAAAGCACATATCTCAGGAGCTTTCGATTCCAGAGTCAGGAACGAACAGAATCGATCGTTCCTTGAGCTGATTAACAGTGAAACATGTAATAGCATCGAGTGCTCATCTTGGCATACCGCCTGTGAATGCAATCCAATTGCACCCTTACTAATATATATATATCATCATCATCATTTAACGGCTATCTTCCACGCTAGCATGGGTTTAGACAGGAATTGTCGTACTTGAGGCAAGATTGGTCGGGTGACCATGTCTTGCTCGTATAGGACTGTCTAGCAGGTTTTCTACGGCTGGATGCCCTTCCTAACACAAACCACGTTTACAGTGTGAACTGGGGTTTTTTTACCATGTTAGCTACACTGCCACATTACAGCATGGACATGTGCATTTTTTTGTCGTGACACCTACACGACCTCATTTATTTTGGACTGAATGTTGTGGTACCAACATAACTTTACAGAGAAAGGCTGGTGTTGGTGGGGGTGGAGTACAGGTAGTGAGTTGGGGTGTATATTTGGTTAAGAGGTGCCTACTGACTGTCAGTTTCGCTTTGTACATAGGCAAGGCGGGTCTTCTGTATTACAGCGTGGCACCAAAGATCTCGGTCCAATGACATTGTCTTAGAGAGGTGCAAGTGTGTAAGGTCGGAATTTATCAAATCGTTCCCAGTTTTTCTGGGTCTACCTACTTTGTAACTTCCATTAATTTTGATTGCCCTGCACTTTTTTATACAACTGTTGTCTTTCATGCGCATCACGTGACCATACCAACGTAGTCTTCTCTCAAGTAAACAGCATCTGATCCCTCTTATTCCTAATTTCTCACTTAGTTCATTTATGCTTTGCCGTTCGCGTATATTACTATTACACATCCAACGGAGCATGCAAGCTTCGTTCCTTTCCAGTCTACACAGGTCCTCTGCACGTAATGCCCATGTTTCACTACCATGTAGCATTGCTGTTCGTATACAAGCATCATACAATCTGCCTTTCATTTTTAGAGAGAAACCTTTAGTGGCCAATAGTGGTATAAGCACTCTGAACTTTTTCCATCCCGTTCTGACTCTGGCTACTGTACTTTCAGAGCACCCTCTACCACTGCTGATTTTGTCACCCAGGTGATGGAAGGTGTCCACTATTTCTATAGAACCATCTGGGCAATAGAAGGAGCTAGTATCCTGTGGGCATTTTTTATGTACCCATAGTTTGCATTTGGGACATAAAATGGAATTTCTACCTACTCCTTTCTTACACACTGAGCATGGCCATTTCCTAGAGGGTACCTGTGCCCTATTTTCCTTTCTACATACTACAGCTGCCTTGCCTGTCTTCATATCTTTGATTGCCTTATTATACTACCTTTAACTTGCACTGCTGGTCCCTCTATTGGATCAATTTGGGGCAGAGTATCTTTTTCCCCTTTATTCTCCTCATTTAGTAGTCTCTCATAGCAACACTTCTAAGCTACCCTCTTATCAGTACACCATCATCATTACGGACACACTTCTCCCCGACAATATCACGGTTTACCTTGACACTGTCTAGCAATCATGAACACCTCACGTTTTTGGTCCTCGCGTTGTAGAACATGCTTGAACTTTCTATCCTCTGCTTCCCTTCTTGCAAAGTACACTTGTCTCCTAGCTTCTCTCCTGGCCACTTGATAGTGTTCTCTACTTCCCCCATCCCGCCATACAGGAACTGATTATGGCTTGATTTCTACAGCTGGATCATCATCATCATCATTTCATTTTACGTCCGCTTTTCCCTGCTTGCAAGGGTGGGACGGGAACTGATTCTGGCTTGATTTCTACAGCTGGATGCCCTTCCTAACACCAACCTCATTTACAGTGAGTGCTGGGTGCTTTTTTTCCGTGGTGCCTACACATCCACTTTACAGTGTGGGCTGGGTGCTTTTTTGTTGTGGCCCCTCCATGACCACTTTGCAGTGGGAGGGTGTGGGGGCATATTGTCTATATGCTTCAGCTTCGGCTTGTACCCGTAGGAGGTCGGGTCTCCTGTATTACTGCGTGATGCCAGAGGTCATGGTCGTGTGTCATCGCCTTTGAGAGGTGTAATTGGGTAAGGTCGGCTTTTATCACCTCATCCCAGGCTTTCTTGGGTCTCCCCACTCCGCGGTTTCCATCGACTTCTAGTGCTCTGCACCTTTTTATGCAGCTGTCATCCTTCATACGCATCACATGTCCATACCAATGCAACCGCCTCTCCTGCACACAGCATTTGATTCCTCTTACGCTCAGTCTCTCTCTCAATTCATTTATGCTTTGCCGTTCGCGTATATTACTATTACACATCCATCGGAGAATGCAGGCTTCGTTTCTTTCTCATCTCCGCAAGTCTTCCACAATCAGCGCCCAGGTCTCACTACCATGTAACATTGCTGTTCGTATACATGCATCATACAGTCTGCCTTTCATTTTGAGGGAAAAGCCTTTTGCAGCTAGCAGTGGCAGTAGCTCCCTGAACTTCTTCCATCCCGTTCTTACCCAAGTTATTGTACTTTCCGAACACCAACCTCCGCTGCTAATATGTTCACCTAGGTAGCAGAAGCTGTCTACTGTTTCTACAGAGCCCTCCCAGAGATTGGTGGTACTTGTTTCCTGTGGCTGTTTGCTGCTTGCTGTCCCAGCACAGCTGCTACATGTGAAGCCTACATTCTTAGTTAAGCTTCCTGAGATCCCGCTATATCTCTTGTGTACCCATTGTTTGCATTTGGGACAGAGAATGGAGTTCCTACCTACACCTTTCCTACATACTGAGCAAGGCCATTCTCTGAGGGGATCTGGGTTCTGTTTTCTCATCTACTTACAAGGACCTTAGTCTTTGTCAGGTTGACTTTGAGACCCTTTGTTTCTAGTCCCTGCTTCGAAGTTTGGAATTTCCGTTATTGCCTGCAGGACTATGATGAACAGGAGAGGGGTAAGAACAGAGCCCTGGTGGACACCGATCTGTACGCTAAATTCCTCACTATACTCATTGCTAATCCTAACTTTGCTGACTGCTCCCCTATACATGGCTTGTACAGCTTTCACAAGCCATTCATCTACTCCTAGTTTTCTAAGAGCCCACCAGATTATAGCTCGGGGAACTCTGTCAAAGGCTTTCTCGAGATCGACGAATGCCAGGTAGAGTGGCTTACTTTTAGCTAGGTACTTTTCCTGTTACTGCCTCACAAAGGAAGAGGCCATCAGTGGTGCCTCTTCCTGGCATAAACCCAAATTGCATCTCATCTAGTTTCACTCGGTCCCTAATCAACTGTGCTATAACTCTTTCTGTTACTTTCATGATCTGGTCCATCGGCTTTATACCTCTATAGTTTCCTCTATCTAGTGCATCACCTTTACCTTTGTAGCAGTTGACAATGATGCTACTGCACAAATCATACACTATATATATATATCATCATCATCATCATCATCATTGTTTAACGTACATCTTCCACGCTAGCATGGGTTAGACGGGAGTTGTCTCACTTGAGGCAAGGTTGGTCGGGTGACCGTGTCTCGCTCATATCTATCTGGCAGGTTTTCTATGGCTGGATGCCCTTCCTAACACCAACCACATTTACAGTGTGGAACTGGGAACTTTTTACCGTGTTACCTACATTACAGTGTGGACTGTGTTTTTTTGTTGTGACACCTACATGATCTGGATCTCATTATCTCGTGGTGTTGGTGGGAGTGGGAGGATAGGGTAGGGGTAGTGAATTGGGGTGTATATTTGGTTAAGAGGTGCCTACTGAGTGTAGGATTCGCTTTGTACATAGGCAAGACGGGTCTTCTGTATTACTGTATAGCGCCAAAGATCTCGGTCCAGTGACATTGTCTTAGAGAGGTGTAAGTGTGTAAGGTCGGAATTTATCAGATTGTTCCTAGTTTTTCTGGGTCTACCTACTCCGTAACTACCATCAATTTTGATTGCCCTGCACTTTTTTATACAACTGTTGTCTTTCATGCGCATCACGTGACCATACCAACATAGTCTTCTCTCAAATAAACAGCATCTGATCCCTGTTATTCCTAATTTCTCCCTTAGTTTATTTATGCTTTGCCGTTCACGTATATTACTATTACACATCCAACGGAGCATGCATGCTTCGTTCCTTTCCAGTCTATGCAGGTCCTCTGCACGTAATGCCCATGTCTCACTGCAATGTAGCATTGCTGTTCGTATACAGGCATCATACAATCTGCCTTGCATTTTTAGAGAGAAACCTTTTGTGGCCAACAGCGGTATAAGCTCTCTGAACTTTTTCCATCCCGTTCTGACTCTGGCTACGGTACTTTCAGAACACCCTCTACCACTGCTGATTTCGTCACCCAGGTAACGGAAAGTGTCTACTATTTCTATAGAACCATCTGGGCAATAGAAGGAGCTAGTATCCTGTGGACACTTGATATATATACCATATATTTACTATATATATTCCACTCATACTCTGTTGTTAGTTTAGTTTTCATCTTTCTCCTTTGTCATATTTTTCAGTCCCCTGCTTGGAGGAAATGTATCAGTGTTAACTTAGAATTGACAGAAATCAAACGACAAGATGACCCCAAATTTATTGACATCCTTCAGAAAATCAGAAAGGGATTGTAAGTTGCTATAGGTGTTGTTGTTGCTGTTGTTTAACCTCAGGTTACCTCTGATCAAGAAGACCTTTGATCTAAGATATTCCAACTGTGACTATCCTGTCTTTCTGTATATCGTGGATCACATCTAATAGAATTGGCAGTATCGATAGAGTGTCTGACATTATGCTTAACAGCACATAGTTACGCCCCTTTGCGTTCTGAGTTCAAATCCCACTAAGGTTACCTTTGCCTTTCATCCTTATAGTGTCGATAAAATAAAGCACCAGTAATACACTGGAGTCGATTTAATCGACTTTCTTCTCCCCCAAAATTGCTGGTCTTGTGCCTAAAGTAGCAATAGTTAACCTGATATGTCTTTTTTTCAATAAGGTAGGTTGTGGTTTATATTGATCAGGGATCA
This sequence comes from Eledone cirrhosa, assembly GCA_964016885.1. Taxonomy (NCBI): domain Eukaryota; kingdom Metazoa; phylum Mollusca; class Cephalopoda; order Octopoda; family Eledonidae; genus Eledone; species Eledone cirrhosa. Next base: position 337,558,961 of record OZ024742.1, on the reverse strand, counting down.
GCCAAAGTACAATGGGACTGATCCTAAAACCATGTAGTTGCAAAGTGAACTTCTTAACCATGTGGAAGCAGCATAGCTGAATGGTTAAGAGGTTTACTTTGCAATCATCAGGTTCCAGGTTCAATCCTGTGTGACATCTTGTGCAAGTGATATTTTATCATAACCTTAGGTTGACTCATGTCTTGTGAGAGAAACTAGGAAGATGGAAACTGCTGGAAATCAGTTTGATGAACTCTACCTCTAATAAGATCAGCCATATCACATACTGTGTCATGCTGAATCTCTCTGAGAATTATATTAACCTTTTCATGGCTGTGTTATGCTGAATCTCCCTGAGAATTATATTAATCCTTTCATGGCTGCATTTCTAATGAAATACATTTTATTTTAATTAATTAATGAAGAATTTTGATGGATTTACTAAAATGATTAATTATTTCATTACTAAGATAGTAACTTAATGTAAGGTTCTTATATAAAATTATGTTGGAAGATTTTAATTTAATTTGGAAACCTTTAAAATGGGTGGTTTTATTTCATAGAACCAGAGCTGGTTTTAGCTGAGTTGGTAACGAAAGGGTTAAGGGTACATGTATCTGTGGAATACTCAGCCACTTACATGGACTGGCTGCTTCGTTGTTTGAACAACTAGAACACACATCATTGAAACCAATGGAGGTTCATTAACTCAATTCTTAACCACACAGCCACACCTGTGATGTAGTCATAAATGAAATATAACTTTACAATTCAAATCCAATGCTGCAACTATTGGGAAGTGTAAAGCACCACCTAACAGTAGACACAATATAGCCGAGTGGATAATGTATTGGTGTATGTACTCATTGATAATGGGTTCAAATGCACCTTAGATATTTGTTCTCTGGAGAAAAGTTTATTGTACATTGTTTTGATTTGCTTGTTTGTCTATCAATTAGAAATATGTGTCAGTCAACTAGGAAATAGACTGGTTTCTTATCTAGAGGAAGATTTAAAACAATCATGGGCAACCTGCAGCCCAAAGCTTTCTGAATGGCTTGTCTAAGTCACCTAAGTGAAATCTTTCTGATCTTTTTACTCCAACGTTTCAGTCGTAATTCATCTTTCTATCATTTTTACGATCAAGGAAAACAATCTGTACGTATTCTGAAAAAACAAATCAAAACAACCTGAGTTACCGCCCTTTTTTTAATATAGGCACGAATGTAAATTAATGATTGCGACCACCCTGATGATAAGCCATATCTCATGCGGCCCGCTTATCAAAAAAGGTTGCCCATGCCTGATTTAAAACATTTTTGTAAGATTAGTAGAAATAAGTGTAGCATCCAGAGCTGATACTTGGGTATTTGACATGCTAAACTAGCTTTACAATATGTGTCCCATTCTCCCAAATAATTTCAATTTACAGTTTGGTAAGCTGATGAACCTAGTTTTTGACATTTTTGGTTCTGACCACTGTAAGAAAATTGCTAAGCTGGTATTTTCTACTACACAGTCCACACTCACCCATACCAAATCATGTTACAGGTCATAACATCATATGACCTTCTCTACCACTTATGGTATTTCAACAATGCTGCTACATGGCAAAGATGTTTAGCGATTTATTTATTGGTTGCAGGAAATTGTCATCATTTAACACCCATTTTCCCTGCTAGAAAGTGTTGGACTGGTCTTCACAGACAGTCAGTACTGAAATGGGGCTCTTGACCTCCCTGACAAATTTGTATAAAAATGATTCTTTAAGGTTCAGTAATGTATCTCTCTGAGGTTTGTACTCTAGGTGGCTGCCTACTTGGCCTTAATGGTAGAGCTGGCCCTGGTAGCATGTGTGACGTTTTTCAGAGCCTCCAACAGCAAGACTGGAGATGGACCATGACAATCCATCCAACCCTTGCCAGCATGGAAGGGTATTATAAAATGATGATGTTTAATAATATTGCTTCAGTTTGAGTCCTTCAGAAAGGCATTGTGGTGATTTTTGTCAACTTCCCATATCGATTATTTTTTTTCTCAGATTTAATGGATGAGCATAGATTTTTTTCAGTTATTTGTTTTTATTTGGAGCTGACGCCCAGGGTTGGGCTCAGCATATGTGACAAGGGGCCAGAGTTTAAAGGGTTGATATATGATTTAACCCTTTTTGTGACCACATTTCTAATAAAAGACACTGCTCATGATTTTTAAATAATTTTGAGAACATTTAGAATTTGCAGGGACTTAGTAATATAACTAACTTTCTCATTATTAAGCCGATGTTTGGGGTATAACTTAACAAAGGTCCTTACATAAATTTATGATGGAAAGTTTTAAGAAAATGTGGTTGGTGTTAGGGGCATCCAGCCGTAGAAAACCTGCCAGACAGTCCTATACGAGCGAGACATGATCACCCGACCATTCTTGCCTCAAGTAGGACAACTCCTGTATAAACCCATGTTAGCGTGGAAGATAGACGTTAAACGATGATGATGATAAACACCTTAGCCCTTTAGCATTTAAATCGGCGTATCCGGCCAAAACTCTCTCACCTGTTTCTGTTCAAACTGGTCGTAACTGGCCGCTCATACAGACGTTATGGTATTTTTCTCGAAAAAGATAACATAAAATCTCATAGATTTGATATTATGTGAGATAATTATGTAAGATAAAGCATTTACCACAAAAATAAAATAGTATATATAGAGTAATGTAAATGCTAAAGGGTTAAAATAAACAGTTTTAAGGAGTTTTGTATGAAAAAGAGTTATGTATTGTAGAGCCAGGGCAGGTTTAAATGGTTTGGTATAAAATTAATTTTATTTGCCAGGTGTCCAGATTATGTGAATGATACTCTAAAGAATACAGTGAATTCTTACAGTAAACAACATGGTATTGAAGCTACCAGACTGTGTACACACAAAGATGATGTTAACTACATCAATATGAATCACCTGGCTAAACTTAAAGGTAAGATTGATTTATTTCATATACATTCAAACACACCACACACATACATACAACACGCGTAAATACACACATACACTCACAACGCATACAACATAGACACATGTATGAAATGTATGAAGGCATATTGTACATGTTCACCTTTACATATATGTGCACATTTATCACATACATACACCTACTACACACACATACAACATACACATCTACTACACACTCTTACAACACACACACACCTACAACACACACACACACACCTACAACACACACACACACACCTCCAACACACACACACACCTACAACACACACACATACAACAAACACACATATTCAACATACATATAGGAAAACACATCTATGTCCTCCCCTACATACATATATACAACACATACACACACACATGCATGAGTGTAAGCCTATGTCTCCCCAGACATATATATGGCTGTACACATGTTTCTGTTTGTTGGGTCACACCACTATACATGAGAGAGATTCCATGTGACAGTCACCTAGGACCATGACTAGCTGACAATGTCTGGTCTTCACATATATAGTGTCTTCTGGACCATGACTAGCTGACAATGTCTGGTCTTCACACATATAGTGTCTACTGGACCATGACTAGCTGATAATGTCTAGTCTTCACATATAGTGTCTTCTGGACCATGACTAGCTGACAATGTCTGGTCTTCACACATATAGTGTCTTCTGGACCATGACTAGCTGATAATGTCTAGTCTTCACATATAGTGTCTTCTGGACCATGACTAGCTGACAATGTCTAGTCTTCACATATAGTGTCTTCTGGACCATGACTAGCTGACAATGTCTAGTCTTCATATATATAGTGTCTACTGGACCATGACTAGCTGACAATGTCTAGTCTTCACATATATAGTGTCTACTGGACCATGACTAGCTGACAATGTCTGGTCTTCACATATATAGTGTCTACTGGACCATGACTAGCTGACAATGTCTAGTCTTCACATATATAGTGTCTACTGGACCATGACTAGCTGACAATGTCTGGTCTTCACATATATAGTGTCTACTGGACCATGACTAGCTGACAATGTCTGGTCTTCACATATATAGTGTCTTCTGGACCATGACTAGCTGACAATGTCTGGTCTTCACACATATAGTGTCTACTGGACCATGACTAGCTGACAATGTCTAGTCTTCACATATATAGTGTCTACTGGACCATGACTAGCTGACAATGTCTAGTCTTCACATATATAGTGTCTACTGGACCATGACTAGCTGACAATGTCTAGTCTTCACATATATAGTGTCTTCTGGACCATGACTAGCTGACAATGTCTGGTCTTCACATATATAGTGTCTACTGGACCATGACTAGCTGACAATGTCTAGTCTTCACATACATAGTGTCTTCTGGACCATGACTAGCTGACAATGTCTGGTCTTCACATATATAGTGTCTTCTGGACCATGACTAGCTGACAACGTCTGGTCTTCACATATATAGTGTGTTCTGGACCATGACTAGCTGACAATGTCTGGTCTTCACATATATAGTGTCTACTGGACCATGACTAGCTGACAATGTCTAGTCTTCACATATATAGTGTGTTCTGGACCATGACTAGCTGACAATGTCTGGTCTTCACATATATAGTGTCTACTAGACCATGACTGGCTGGCAATGTCTGGTCTTCACATATATAGTGTCTTCTGGACCATGACTAGCTGACAATGTCTGGTCTTCACATATATAGTGTCTACTAGACCATGACTAGCTGACAATGTCTGGTCTTCACATATATAGTGTCTACTGGACCATGACTAGCTGACAATGTCTGGTCTTCACATATATAGTGTCTTCTGGACCATGACTAGCTGACAATGTCTGGTCTTCACATATATAGTGTGTTCTGGACCATGACTAGCTGACAATGTCTGGTCTTCACATATATAGTGTCTACTGGACCATGACTAGCTGACAATGTCTAGTCTTCACATATATAGTGTGTTCTGGACCATGACTAGCTGACAATGTCTGGTCTTCACGTATATAGTGTCTACTAGACCATGACTAGCTGACAATGTCTGGTCTTCACATATATAGTGTCTTCTGGACCATGACTAGCTGACAATGTCTGGTCTTCACATATATAGTGTCTACTAGACCATGACTAGCTGACAATGTCTGGTCTTCACATATATAGTGTCTACTGGACCATGACTAGCTGACAATGTCTGGTCTTCACATACATAGTGTGTTCTGGACCATGACTAGCTGACAATGTCTAGTCTTCACATATATAGTGTCTGCTGGACCATGACTAGCTGACAATGTCTGGTCTTCACATATATAGTGTCTACTGGACCATGACTAGCTGACAATGTCTAGTCTTCACATACATAGTGTCTGCTGGACCATGAGTAGCTGACAATGTCTAGTCTTCACATACATAGTGTGTTCTGGACCATGACTAGCTGACAATGTCTAGTCTTCACATATATAGTGTCTACTGGACCATGACTAGCTGACAATGTCTGGTCTTCACATATATAGTGTCTACTGGACCATGACTAGCTGACAATGTCTAGTCTTCACATATATAGTGTCTACTGGACCATGACTAGCTGACAATGTCTAGTCTTCACATATATAGTGTCTTCTGGACCATGACTAGCTGACAATGTCTGGTCTTCACATATATAGTGTCTACTGGACCATGACTAGCTGACAATGTCTAGTCTTCACATACATAGTGTCTTCTGGACCATGACTAGCTGACAATGTCTGGTCTTCACATATATAGTGTGTTCTGGACCATGACTAGCTGACAATGTCTACTCTTCACATATATAGTGTCTACTAGACCATGACTAGCTGACAATGTCTGGTCTTCACATATATAGTGTCTACTGGACCATGACTAGCTGACAATGTCTGGTCTTCACATATATAGTGTCTACTGGACCATGACTAGCTGACAATGTCTAGTCTTCACATATATAGTGTCTACTGGACCATGACTAGCTGACAATGTCTGGTCTTCACATATATAGTGTCTACTGGACCATGACTAGCTGACAATGTCTGGTCTTCACATATATAGTGTCTTCTGGACCATGACTAGCTGACAATGTCTGGTCTTCACACATATAGTGTCTTCTGGACCATGACTAGCTGACAATGTCTGGTCTTCACATATATAGTGTCTACTGGACCATGACTAGCTGACAATGTCTAGTCTTCACATATATAGTGTCTACTGGACCATGACTAGCTGACAATGTCTGGTCTTCACATATATAGTGTCTACTGGACCATGACTAGCTGACAATGTCTGGTCTTCACATATATAGTGTCTTCTGGACCATGACTAGCTGACAATGTCTAGTCTTCGAATATAGAGTGTCTTCTGGACCATGACTAGCTGCCAATGTCTGGTCTTCACACATATAGTGTCTTCTGGACCATGACTAGCTGATAATGTCTAGTCTTCACATATAGTGTCTTCTGGACCATGACTAGCTGACAATGTCTAGTCTTCATATATATAGTGTCTACTGGACCATGACTAGCTGACAATGTCTAGTCTTCACATATATAGTGTCTGCTGGACCATGACTAGCTGACAATGTCTAGTCTTCACATACATAGTGTCTGCTGGACCATGACTAGCTGACAATGTCTAGTCTTCACATGCATAGTGTGTTCTGGACCATGACTAGCTGACAATGTCTAGTCTTCACATATATAGTGTCTGCTGGACCATGACTAGCTGACAATGTCTAGTCTTCACATACATAGTGTCTGCTGGACCATGACTAGCTGACAATGTCTAGTCTTCACATACATAGTGTGTTCTGGACCATGACTAGCTGACAATGTCTAGTCTTCACATATATAGTGTCTACTGGACCATGACTAGCTGACAATGTCTGGTCTTCACATATATAGTGTCTACTGGACCATGACTAGCTGACAATGTCTAGTCTTCACATATATAGTGTCTACTGGACCATGACTAGCTGACAATGTCTGGTCTTCACATATATAGTGTCTACTGGACCATGACTAGCTGACAATGTCTGGTCTTCACATATATAGTGTCTTCTGGACCATGACTAGCTGACAATGTCTGGTCTTCACACATATAGTGTCTACTGGACCATGACTAGCTGACAATGTCTAGTCTTCACATATATAGTGTCTACTGGACCATGACTAGCTGACAATGTCTAGTCTTCACATATATAGTGTCTACTGGACCATGACTAGCTGACAATGTCTAGTCTTCACATATATAGTGTCTTCTGGACCATGACTAGCTGACAATGTCTGGTCTTCACATATATAGTGTCTACTGGACCATGACTAGCTGACAATGTCTAGTCTTCACATACATAGTGTCTTCTGGACCATGACTAGCTGACAATGTCTGGTCTTCACATATATAGTGTGTTCTGGACCATGACTAGCTGACAATGTCTAGTCTTCACATATATAGTGTCTACTAGACCATGACTATCTGACAATGTCTGGTCTTCACATATATAGTGTCTACTGGACCATGACTAGCTGACAATGTCTGGTCTTCACATATATAGTGTCTTCTGGACCATGACTAGCTGACAACGTCTGGTCTTCACATATATAGTGTGTTCTGGACCATGACTAGCTGACAATGTCTGGTCTTCACATATATAGTGTCTACTGGACCATGACTAGCTGACAATGTCTAGTCTTCACATATATAGTGTGTTCTGGACCATGACTAGCTGACAATGTCTGGTCTTCACATATATAGTGTCTACTAGACCATGACTGGCTGGCAATGTCTGGTCTTCACATATATAGTGTCTTCTGGACCATGACTAGCTGACAATGTCTGGTCTTCACATATATAGTGTCTACTAGACCATGACTAGCTGACAATGTCTGGTCTTCACATATATAGTGTCTACTGGACCATGACTAGCTGACAATGTCTGGTCTTCACATATATAGTGTCTTCTGGACCATGACTAGCTGACAATGTCTGGTCTTCACATATATAGTGTGTTCTGGACCATGACTAGCTGACAATGTCTGGTCTTCACATATATAGTGTCTACTGGACCATGACTAGCTGACAATGTCTAGTCTTCACATATATAGTGTGTTCTGGACCATAACTAGCTGACAATGTCTGGTCTTCACGTATATAGTGTCTACTAGACCATGACTAGCTGACAATGTCTGGTCTTCACATATATAGTGTCTTCTGGACCATGACTAGCTGACAATGTCTGGTCTTCACATATATAGTGTCTACTAGACCATGACTAGCTGACAATGTCTGGTCTTCACATATATAGTGTCTACTGGACCATGACTAGCTGACAATGTCTGGTCTTCACATACATAGTGTGTTCTGGACCATGACTAGCTGACAATGTCTAGTCTTCACATATATAGTGTCTGCTGGACCATGACTAGCTGACAATGTCTGGTCTTCACATATATAGTGTCTACTGGACCATGACTAGCTGACAATGTCTAGTCTTCACATACATAGTGTCTGCTGGACCATGAGTAGCTGACAATGTCTAGTCTTCACATACATAGTGTGTTCTGGACCATGACTAGCTGACAATGTCTAGTCTTCACATATATAGTGTCTACTGGACCATGACTAGCTGACAATGTCTGGTCTTCACATATATAGTGTCTACTGGACCATGACTAGCTGACAATGTCTAGTCTTCACATATATAGTGTCTACTGGACCATGACTAGCTGACAATGTCTAGTCTTCACATATATAGTGTCTTCTGGACCATGACTAGCTGACAATGTCTGGTCTTCACATATATAGTGTCTACTGGACCATGACTAGCTGACAATGTCTAGTCTTCACATACATAGTGTCTTCTGGACCATGACTAGCTGACAATGTCTGGTCTTCACATATATAGTGTGTTCTGGACCATGACTAGCTGACAATGTCTACTCTTCACATATATAGTGTCTACTAGACCATGACTAGCTGACAATGTCTGGTCTTCACATATATAGTGTCTACTGGACCATGACTAGCTGACAATGTCTGGTCTTCACATATATAGTGTCTACTGGACCATGACTAGCTGACAATGTCTAGTCTTCACATATATAGTGTCTACTGGACCATGACTAGCTGACAATGTCTGGTCTTCACATATATAGTGTCTACTGGACCATGACTAGCTGACAATGTCTGGTCTTCACATATATAGTGTCTTCTGGACCATGACTAGCTGACAATGTCTAGTCTTCACATATATAGTGTCTACTGGACCATGACTAGCTGACAATGTCTGGTCTTCACATATATAGTGTCTACTGGACCATGACTAGCTGACAATGTCTAGTCTTCACATATATAGTGTCTACTGGACCATGACTAGCTGACAATGTCTGGTCTTCACATATATAGTGTCTACTGGACCATGACTAGCTGACAATGTCTGGTCTTCACATATATAGTGTCTTCTGGACCATGACTAGCTGACAATGTCTAGTCTTCACATATATATTGTCTTCTGGACCATGACTAGCTGACAATGTCTGGTCTTCACATATATAGTGTCTTCTGGACCATGACTAGCTGACAATGTCTAGTCTTCGAATATATAGTGTCTTCTGGACCATGACTAGCTGCCAATGTCTGGTCTTCACACATATAGTGTCTTCTGGACCATGACTAGCTGACGATGTCTAGTCTTCACATATAGTGTCTTCTGGACCATGACTAGCTGACAATGTCTAGTCTTCATATATATAGTGTCTACTGGACCATGACTAGCTGACAATGTCTAGTCTTCACATATATAGTGTCTGCTGGACCATGACTAGCTGACAATGTCTAGTCTTCACATACATAGTGTCTGCTGGACCATGACTAGCTGACAATGTCTAGTCTTCACATACATAGTGTGTTCTGGACCATGACTAGCTGACAATGTCTAGTCTTCACATATATAGTGTCTACTGGACCATGACTAGCTGACAATGTCTGGTCTTCACATATATAGTGTCTACTGGACCATGACTAGCTGACAATGTCTAGTCTTCACATATATAGTGTCTACTGGACCATGACTAGCTGACAATGTCTGGTCTTCACATATATAGTGTCTACTGGACCATGGCTAGCTGACAATGTCTGGTCTTCACATATATAGTGTCTTCTGGACCATGACTAGCTGACAATGTCTGGTCTTCACACATATAGTGTCTACTGGACCATGACTAGCTGACAATGTCTAGTCTTCACATATATAGTGTCTACTGGACCATGACTAGCTGACAATGTATAGTCTTCACATATATAGTGTCTACTGGACCATGACTAGCTGACAATGTCTAGTCTTCACATATATAGTGTCTTCTGGACCATGACTAGCTGACAATGTCTGGTCTTCACATATATAGTGTCTACTGGACCATGACTAGCTGACAATGTCTAGTCTTCACATACATAGTGTCTTCCGGACCATGACTAGCTGACAATGTCTGGTCTTCACATATATAGTGTGTTCTGGACCATGACTAGCTGACAATGTCTAGTCTTCACATATATAGTGTCTACTAGACCATGACTAGCTGACAATGTCTGGTCTTCACATACATAGTGTGTTCTGGACCATGACTAGCTGACAATGTCTAGTCTTCACATATATAGTGTCTGCTGGACCATGACTAGCTGACAATGTCTGGTCTTCACATATATAGTGTCTACTGGACCATGACTAGCTGACAATGTCTAGTCTTCACATACATAGTGTCTGCTGGACCATGAGTAGCTGACAATGTCTAGTCTTCACATACATAGTGTGTTCTGGACCATGACTAGCTGACAATGTCTAGTCTTCACATATATAGTGTCTACTGGACCATGACTAGCTGACAATGTCTGGTCTTCACATATATAGTGTCTACTGGACCATGACTAGCTGACAATGTCTAGTCTTCACATATATAGTGTCTACTGGACCATGACTAGCTGACAATGTCTAGTCTTCACATATATAGTGTCTTCTGGACCATGACTAGCTGACAATGTCTGGTCTTCACATATATAGTGTCTACTGGACCATGACTAGCTGACAATGTCTAGTCTTCACATACATAGTGTCTTCTGGACCATGACTAGCTGACAATGTCTGGTCTTCACATATATAGTGTGTTCTGGACCATGACTAGCTGACAATGTCTACTCTTCACATATATAGTGTCTACTAGACCATGACTAGCTGACAATGTCTGGTCTTCACATATATAGTGTCTACTGGACCATGACTAGCTGACAATGTCTGGTCTTCACATATATAGTGTCTACTGGACCATGACTAGCTGACAATGTCTAGTCTTCACATATATAGTGTCTACTGGACCATGACTAGCTGACAATGTCTGGTCTTCACATATATAGTGTCTACTGGACCATGACTAGCTGACAATGTCTGGTCTTCACATATATAGTGTCTTCTGGACCATGACTAGCTGACAATGTCTGGTCTTCACATATATAGTGTCTTCTGGACCATGACTAGCTGACAATGTCTGGTCTTCACATATATAGTGTGTTCTGGACCATGACTAGCTGACAATGTCTGGTCTTCACATATATAGTGTCTACTGGACCATGACTAGCTGACAATGTCTAGTCTTCACATATATAGTGTGTTCTGGACCATGACTAGCTGACAATGTCTGGTCTTCACGTATATAGTGTCTACTAGACCATGACTAGCTGACAATGTCTGGTCTTCACATATATAGTGTCTTCTGGACCATGACTAGCTGACAATGTCTGGTCTTCACATATATAGTGTCTACTAGACCATGACTAGCTGACAATGTCTGGTCTTCACATATATAGTGTCTACTGGACCATGACTAGCTGACAATGTCTGGTCTTCACATACATAGTGTGTTCTGGACCATGACTAGCTGACAATGTCTAGTCTTCACATATATAGTGTCTGCTGGACCATGACTAGCTGACAATGTCTGGTCTTCACATATATAGTGTCTACTGGACCATGACTAGCTGACAATGTCTAGTCTTCACATACATAGTGTCTGCTGGACCATGAGTAGCTGACAATGTCTAGTCTTCACATACATAGTGTGTTCTGGACCATGACTAGCTGACAATGTCTAGTCTTCACATATATAGTGTCTACTGGACCATGACTAGCTGACAATGTCTGGTCTTCACATATATAGTGTCTACTGGACCATGACTAGCTGACAATGTCTAGTCTTCACATATATAGTGTCTACTGGACCATGACTAGCTGACAATGTCTAGTCTTCACATATATAGTGTCTTCTGGACCATGACTAGCTGACAATGTCTGGTCTTCACATATATAGTGTCTACTGGACCATGACTAGCTGACAATGTCTAGTCTTCACATACATAGTGTCTTCTGGACCATGACTAGCTGACAATGTCTGGTCTTCACATATATAGTGTGTTCTGGACCATGACTAGCTGACAATGTCTACTCTTCACATATATAGTGTCTACTAGACCATGACTAGCTGACAATGTCTGGTCTTCACATATATAGTGTCTACTGGACCATGACTAGCTGACAATGTCTGGTCTTCACATATATAGTGTCTACTGGACCATGACTAGCTGACAATGTCTAGTCTTCACATATATAGTGTCTACTGGACCATGACTAGCTGACAATGTCTGGTCTTCACATATATAGTGTCTACTGGACCATGACTAGCTGACAATGTCTGGTCTTCACATATATAGTGTCTTCTGGACCATGACTAGCTGACAATGTCTGGTCTTCACACATATAGTGTCTTCTGGACCATGACTAGCTGACAATGTCTGGTCTTCACATATATAGTGTCTACTGGACCATGACTAGCTGACAATGTCTAGTCTTCACATATATAGTGTCTACTGGACCATGACTAGCTGACAATGTCTGGTCTTCACATATATAGTGTCTACTGGACCATGACTAGCTGACAATGTCTGGTCTTCACATATATAGTGTCTTCTGGACCATGACTAGCTGACAATGTCTAGTCTTCGAATATAGAGTGTCTTCTGGACCATGACTAGCTGCCAATGTCTGGTCTTCACACATATAGTGTCTTCTGGACCATGACTAGCTGATAATGTCTAGTCTTCACATATAGTGTCTTCTGGACCATGACTAGCTGACAATGTCTAGTCTTCATATATATAGTGTCTACTGGACCATGACTAGCTGACAATGTCTAGTCTTCACATATATAGTGTCTGCTGGACCATGACTAGCTGACAATGTCTAGTCTTCACATACATAGTGTCTGCTGGACCATGACTAGCTCACAATGTCTAGTCTTCACATACATAGTGTGTTCTGGACCATGACTAGCTGACAATGTCTAGTCTTCACATATATAGTGTCTGCTGGACCATGACTAGCTGACAATGTCTAGTCTTCACATACATAGTGTCTGCTGGACCATGACTAGCTGACAATGTCTAGTCTTCACATACATAGTGTGTTCTGGACCATGACTAGCTGACAATGTCTAGTCTTCACATATATAGTGTCTACTGGACCATGACTAGCTGACAATGTCTGGTCTTCACATATATAGTGTCTACTGGACCATGACTAGCTGACAATGTCTAGTCTTCACATATATAGTGTCTACTGGACCATGACTAGCTGACAATGTCTGGTCTTCACATATATAGTGTCTACTGGACCATGACTAGCTGACAATGTCTGGTCTTCACATATATAGTGTCTTCTGGACCATGACTAGCTGACAATGTCTGGTCTTCACACATATAGTGTCTACTGGACCATGACTAGCTGACAATGTCTAGTCTTCACATATATAGTGTCTACTGGACCATGACTAGCTGACAATGTCTAGTCTTCACATATATAGTGTCTACTGGACCATGACTAGCTGACAATGTCTAGTCTTCACATATATAGTGTCTTCTGGACCATGACTAGCTGACAATGTCTGGTCTTCACATATATAGTGTCTACTGGACCATGACTAGCTGACAATGTCTAGTCTTCACATACATAGTGTCTTCTGGACCATGACTAGCTGACAATGTCTGGTCTTCACATATATAGTGTGTTCTGGACCATGACTAGCTGACAATGTCTAGTCTTCACATATATAGTGTCTACTAGACCATGACTATCTGACAATGTCTGGTCTTCACATATATAGTGTCTACTGGACCATGACTAGCTGACAATGTCTGGTCTTCACATATATAGTGTCTTCTGGACCATGACTAGCTGACAACGTCTGGTCTTCACATATATAGTGTGTTCTGGACCATGACTAGCTGACAATGTCTGGTCTTCACATATATAGTGTCTACTGGACCATGACTAGCTGACAATGTCTAGTCTTCACATATATAGTGTGTTCTGGACCATGACTAGCTGACAATGTCTGGTCTTCACATATATAGTGTCTACTAGACCATGACTGGCTGGCAATGTCTGGTCTTCACATATATAGTGTCTTCTGGACCATGACTAGCTGACAATGTCTGGTCTTCACATATATAGTGTCTACTAGACCATGACTAGCTGACAATGTCTGGTCTTCACATATATAGTGTCTACTGGACCATGACTAGCTGACAATGTCTGGTCTTCACATATATAGTGTCTTCTGGACCATGACTAGCTGACAATGTCTGGTCTTCACATATATAGTGTGTTCTGGACCATGACTAGCTGACAATGTCTGGTCTTCACATATATAGTGTCTACTGGACCATGACTAGCTGACAATGTCTAGTCTTCACATATATAGTGTGTTCTGGACCATAACTAGCTGACAATGTCTGGTCTTCACGTATATAGTGTCTACTAGACCATGACTAGCTGACAATGTCTGGTCTTCACATATATAGTGTCTTCTGGACCATGACTAGCTGACAATGTCTGGTCTTCACATATATAGTGTCTACTAGACCATGACTAGCTGACAATGTCTGGTCTTCACATATATAGTGTCTACTGGACCATGACTAGCTGACAATGTCTGGTCTTCACATACATAGTGTGTTCTGGACCATGACTAGCTGACAATGTCTAGTCTTCACATATATAGTGTCTGCTGGACCATGACTAGCTGACAATGTCTGGTCTTCACATATATAGTGTCTACTGGACCATGACTAGCTGACAATGTCTAGTCTTCACATACATAGTGTCTGCTGGACCATGAGTAGCTGACAATGTCTAGTCTTCACATACATAGTGTGTTCTGGACCATGACTAGCTGACAATGTCTAGTCTTCACATATATAGTGTCTACTGGACCATGACTAGCTGACAATGTCTGGTCTTCACATATATAGTGTCTACTGGACCATGACTAGCTGACAATGTCTAGTCTTCACATATATAGTGTCTACTGGACCATGACTAGCTGACAATGTCTAGTCTTCACATATATAGTGTCTTCTGGACCATGACTAGCTGACAATGTCTGGTCTTCACATATATAGTGTCTACTGGACCATGACTAGCTGACAATGTCTAGTCTTCACATACATAGTGTCTTCTGGACCATGACTAGCTGACAATGTCTGGTCTTCACATATATAGTGTGTTCTGGACCATGACTAGCTGACAATGTCTACTCTTCACATATATAGTGTCTACTAGACCATGACTAGCTGACAATGTCTGGTCTTCACATATATAGTGTCTACTGGACCATGACTAGCTGACAATGTCTGGTCTTCACATATATAGTGTCTACTGGACCATGACTAGCTGACAATGTCTAGTCTTCACATATATAGTGTCTACTGGACCATGACTAGCTGACAATGTCTGGTCTTCACATATATAGTGTCTACTGGACCATGACTAGCTGACAATGTCTGGTCTTCACATATATAGTGTCTTCTGGACCATGACTAGCTGACAATGTCTAGTCTTCACATATATAGTGTCTACTGGACCATGACTAGCTGACAATGTCTGGTCTTCACATATATAGTGTCTACTGGACCATGACTAGCTGACAATGTCTAGTCTTCACATATATAGTGTCTACTGGACCATGACTAGCTGACAATGTCTGGTCTTCACATATATAGTGTCTACTGGACCATGACTAGCTGACAATGTCTGGTCTTCACATATATAGTGTCTTCTGGACCATGACTAGCTGACAATGTCTAGTCTTCACATATATATTGTCTTCTGGACCATGACTAGCTGACAATGTCTGGTCTTCACATATATAGTGTCTTCTGGACCATGACTAGCTGACAATGTCTAGTCTTCGAATATATAGTGTCTTCTGGACCATGACTAGCTGCCAATGTCTGGTCTTCACACATATAGTGTCTTCTGGACCATGACTAGCTGACAATGTCTAGTCTTCACATATAGTGTCTTCTGGACCATGACTAGCTGACAATGTCTAGTCTTCATATATATAGTGTCTACTGGACCATGACTAGCTGACAATGTCTAGTCTTCACATATATAGTGTCTGCTGGACCATGACTAGCTGACAATGTCTAGTCTTCACATACATAGTGTCTGCTGGACCATGACTAGCTGACAATGTCTAGTCTTCACATACATAGTGTGTTCTGGACCATGACTAGCTGACAATGTCTAGTCTTCACATATATAGTGTCTACTGGACCATGACTAGCTGACAATGTCTGGTCTTCACATATATAGTGTCTACTGGACCATGACTAGCTGACAATGTCTAGTCTTCACATATATAGTGTCTACTGGACCATGACTAGCTGACAATGTCTGGTCTTCACATATATAGTGTCTACTGGACCATGGCTAGCTGACAATGTCTGGTCTTCACATATATAGTGTCTTCTGGACCATGACTAGCTGACAATGTCTGGTCTTCACACATATAGTGTCTACTGGACCATGACTAGCTGACAATGTCTAGTCTTCACATATATAGTGTCTACTGGACCATGACTAGCTGACAATGTATAGTCTTCACATATATAGTGTCTACTGGACCATGACTAGCTGACAATGTCTAGTCTTCACATATATAGTGTCTTCTGGACCATGACTAGCTGACAATGTCTGGTCTTCACATATATAGTGTCTACTGGACCATGACTAGCTGACAATGTCTAGTCTTCACATACATAGTGTCTTCCGGACCATGACTAGCTGACAATGTCTGGTCTTCACATATATAGTGTGTTCTGGACCATGACTAGCTGACAATGTCTAGTCTTCACATATATAGTGTCTACTAGACCATGACTAGCTGACAATGTCTGGTCTTCACATACATAGTGTGTTCTGGACCATGACTAGCTGACAATGTCTAGTCTTCACATATATAGTGTCTGCTGGACCATGACTAGCTGACAATGTCTGGTCTTCACATATATAGTGTCTACTGGACCATGACTAGCTGACAATGTCTAGTCTTCACATACATAGTGTCTGCTGGACCATGAGTAGCTGACAATGTCTAGTCTTCACATACATAGTGTGTTCTGGACCATGACTAGCTGACAATGTCTAGTCTTCACATATATAGTGTCTACTGGACCATGACTAGCTGACAATGTCTGGTCTTCACATATATAGTGTCTACTGGACCATGACTAGCTGACAATGTCTAGTCTTCACATATATAGTGTCTACTGGACCATGACTAGCTGACAATGTCTAGTCTTCACATATATAGTGTCTTCTGGACCATGACTAGCTGACAATGTCTTGTCTTCACATATATAGTGTCTACTGGACCATGACTAGCTGACAATGTCTAGTCTTCACATACATAGTGTCTTCTGGACCATGACTAGCTGACAATGTCTGGTCTTCACATATATAGTGTGTTCTGGACCATGACTAGCTGACAATGTCTACTCTTCACATATATAGTGTCTACTAGACCATGACTAGCTGACAATGTCTGGTCTTCACATATATAGTGTCTACTGGACCATGACTAGCTGACAATGTCTGGTCTTCACATATATAGTGTCTACTGGACCATGACTAGCTGACAATGTCTAGTCTTCACATATATAGTGTCTACTGGACCATGACTAGCTGACAATGTCTGGTCTTCACATATATAGTGTCTACTGGACCATGACTAGCTGACAATGTCTGGTCTTCACATATATAGTGTCTTCTGGACCATGACTAGCTGACAATGTCTGGTCTTCACACATATAGTGTCTTCTGGACCATGACTAGCTGACAATGTCTGGTCTTCACATATATAGTGTCTACTGGACCATGACTAGCTGACAATGTCTAGTCTTCACATATATAGTGTCTACTGGACCATGACTAGCTGACAATGTCTGGTCTTCACATATATAGTGTCTACTGGACCATGACTAGCTGACAATGTCTGGTCTTCACATATATAGTGTCTTCTGGACCATGACTAGCTGACAATGTCTAGTCTTCGAATATAGAGTGTCTTCTGGACCATGACTAGCTGCCAATGTCTGGTCTTCACACATATAGTGTCTTCTGGACCATGACTAGCTGATAATGTCTAGTCTTCACATATAGTGTCTTCTGGACCATGACTAGCTGACAATGTCTAGTCTTCATATATATAGTGTCTACTGGACCATGACTAGCTGACAATGTCTAGTCTTCACATATATAGTGTCTGCTGGACCATGACTAGCTGACAATGTCTAGTCTTCACATACATAGTGTCTGCTGGACCATGACTAGCTGACAATGTCTAGTCTTCACATACATAGTGTGTTCTGGACCATGACTAGCTGACAATGTCTAGTCTTCACATATATAGTGTCTACTGGACCATGACTAGCTGACAATGTCTGGTCTTCACATATATAGTGTCTACTGGACCATGACTAGCTGACAATGTCTAGTCTTCACATATATAGTGTCTACTGGACCATGACTAGCTGACAATGTCTGGTCTTCACATATATAGTGTCTACTGGACCATGACTAGCTGACAATGTCTGGTCTTCACATATATAGTGTCTTCTGGACCATGACTAGCTGACAATGTCTGGTCTTCACACATATAGTGTCTACTGGACCATGACTAGCTGACAATGTCTAGTCTTCACATATATAGTGTCTACTGGACCATGACTAGCTGACAATGTCTAGTCTTCACATATATAGTGTCTACTGGACCATGACTAGCTGACAATGTCTAGTCTTCACATATATAGTGTCTTCTGGACCATGACTAGCTGACAATGTCTGGTCTTCACATATATAGTGTCTACTGGACCATGACTAGCTGACAATGTCTAGTCTTCACATACATAGTGTCTTCTGGACCATGACTAGCTGACAATGTCTGGTCTTCACATATATAGTGTGTTCTGGACCATGACTAGCTGACAATGTCTAGTCTTCACATATATAGTGTCTACTAGACCATGACTATCTGACAATGTCTGGTCTTCACATATATAGTGTCTACTGGACCATGACTAGCTGACAATGTCTGGTCTTCACATATATAGTGTCTTCTGGACCATGACTAGCTGACAACGTCTGGTCTTCACATATATAGTGTGTTCTGGACCATGACTAGCTGACAATGTCTGGTCTTCACATATATAGTGTCTACTGGACCATGACTAGCTGACAATGTCTAGTCTTCACATATATAGTGTGTTCTGGACCATGACTAGCTGACAATGTCTGGTCTTCACATATATAGTGTCTACTAGACCATGACTGGCTGGCAATGTCTGGTCTTCACATATATAGTGTCTTCTGGACCATGACTAGCTGACAATGTCTGGTCTTCACATATATAGTGTCTACTAGACCATGACTAGCTGACAATGTCTGGTCTTCACATATATAGTGTCTACTGGACCATGACTAGCTGACAATGTCTGGTCTTCACATATATAGTGTCTTCTGGACCATGACTAGCTGACAATGTCTGGTCTTCACATATATAGTGTGTTCTGGACCATGACTAGCTGACAATGTCTGGTCTTCACATATATAGTGTCTACTGGACCATGACTAGCTGACAATGTCTAGTCTTCACATATATAGTGTGTTCTGGACCATAACTAGCTGACAATGTCTGGTCTTCACGTATATAGTGTCTACTAGACCATGACTAGCTGACAATGTCTGGTCTTCACATATATAGTGTCTTCTGGACCATGACTAGCTGACAATGTCTGGTCTTCACATATATAGTGTCTACTAGACCATGACTAGCTGACAATGTCTGGTCTTCACATATATAGTGTCTACTGGACCATGACTAGCTGACAATGTCTGGTCTTCACATACATAGTGTGTTCTGGACCATGACTAGCTGACAATGTCTAGTCTTCACATATATAGTGTCTGCTGGACCATGACTAGCTGACAATGTCTGGTCTTCACATATATAGTGTCTACTGGACCATGACTAGCTGACAATGTCTAGTCTTCACATACATAGTGTCTGCTGGACCATGAGTAGCTGACAATGTCTAGTCTTCACATACATAGTGTCTTCTGGACCATGACTAGCTGCCAATGTCTGGTCTTCACACATATAGTGTCTTCTGGACCATGACTAGCTGATAATGTCTAGTCTTCACATATAGTGTCTTCTGGACCATGACTAGCTGACAATGTCTAGTCTTCATATATATAGTGTCTACTGGACCATGACTAGCTGACAATGTCTAGTCTTCACATATATAGTGTCTGCTGGACCATGACTAGCTGACAATGTCTAGTCTTCACATACATAGTGTCTGCTGGACCATGACTAGCTGACAATGTCTAGTCTTCACATACATAGTGTGTTCTGGACCATGACTAGCTGACAATGTCTAGTCTTCACATATATAGTGTCTACTGGACCATGACTAGCTGACAATGTCTGGTCTTCACATATATAGTGTCTACTGGACCATGACTAGCTGACAATGTCTAGTCTTCACATATATAGTGTCTACTGGACCATGACTAGCTGACAATGTCTGGTCTTCACATATATAGTGTCTACTGGACCATGACTAGCTGACAATGTCTGGTCTTCACATATATAGTGTCTTCTGGACCATGACTAGCTGACAATGTCTGGTCTTCACACATATAGTGTCTACTGGACCATGACTAGCTGACAATGTCTAGTCTTCACATATATAGTGTCTACTGGACCATGACTAGCTGACAATGTCTAGTCTTCACATATATAGTGTCTACTGGACCATGACTAGCTGACAATGTCTAGTCTTCACATATATAGTGTCTTCTGGACCATGACTAGCTGACAATGTCTGGTCTTCACATATATAGTGTCTACTGGACCATGACTAGCTGACAATGTCTAGTCTTCACATACATAGTGTCTTCTGGACCATGACTAGCTGACAATGTCTGGTCTTCACATATATAGTGTGTTCTGGACCATGACTAGCTGACAATGTCTAGTCTTCACATATATAGTGTCTACTAGACCATGACTATCTGACAATGTCTGGTCTTCACATATATAGTGTCTACTGGACCATGACTAGCTGACAATGTCTGGTCTTCACATATATAGTGTCTTCTGGACCATGACTAGCTGACAACGTCTGGTCTTCACATATATAGTGTGTTCTGGACCATGACTAGCTGACAATGTCTGGTCTTCACATATATAGTGTCTACTGGACCATGACTAGCTGACAATGTCTAGTCTTCACATACATAGTGTGTTCTGGACCATGACTAGCTGACAATGTCTAGTCTTCACATATATAGTGTCTGCTGGACCATGACTAGCTGACAATGTCTGGTCTTCACATATATAGTGTCTACTGGACCATGACTAGCTGACAATGTCTAGTCTTCACATACATAGTGTCTGCTGGACCATGAGTAGCTGACAATGTCTAGTCTTCACATACATAGTGTCTTCTGGACCATGACTAGCTGCCAATGTCTGGTCTTCACACATATAGTGTCTTCTGGACCATGACTAGCTGATAATGTCTAGTCTTCACATATAGTGTCTTCTGGACCATGACTAGCTGACAATGTCTAGTCTTCATATATATAGTGTCTACTGGACCATGACTAGCTGACAATGTCTAGTCTTCACATATATAGTGTCTGCTGGACCATGACTAGCTGACAATGTCTAGTCTTCACATACATAGTGTCTGCTGGACCATGACTAGCTGACAATGTCTAGTCTTCACATACATAGTGTGTTCTGGACCATGACTAGCTGACAATGTCTAGTCTTCACATATATAGTGTCTACTGGACCATGACTAGCTGACAATGTCTGGTCTTCACATATATAGTGTCTACTGGACCATGACTAGCTGACAATGTCTAGTCTTCACATATATAGTGTCTACTGGACCATGACTAGCTGACAATGTCTGGTCTTCACATATATAGTGTCTACTGGACCATGACTAGCTGACAATGTCTGGTCTTCACATATATAGTGTCTTCTGGACCATGACTAGCTGACAATGTCTGGTCTTCACACATATAGTGTCTACTGGACCATGACTAGCTGACAATGTCTAGTCTTCACATATATAGTGTCTACTGGACCATGACTAGCTGACAATGTCTAGTCTTCACATATATAGTGTCTACTGGACCATGACTAGCTGACAATGTCTAGTCTTCACATATATAGTGTCTTCTGGACCATGACTAGCTGACAATGTCTGGTCTTCACATATATAGTGTCTACTGGACCATGACTAGCTGACAATGTCTAGTCTTCACATACATAGTGTCTTCTGGACCATGACTAGCTGACAATGTCTGGTCTTCACATATATAGTGTGTTCTGGACCATGACTAGCTGACAATGTCTAGTCTTCACATATATAGTGTCTACTAGACCATGACTATCTGACAATGTCTGGTCTTCACATATATAGTGTCTACTGGACCATGACTAGCTGACAATGTCTGGTCTTCACATATATAGTGTCTTCTGGACCATGACTAGCTGACAACGTCTGGTCTTCACATATATAGTGTGTTCTGGACCATGACTAGCTGACAATGTCTGGTCTTCACATATATAGTGTCTACTGGACCATGACTAGCTGACAATGTCTAGTCTTCACATATATAGTGTGTTCTGGACCATGACTAGCTGACAATGTCTGGTCTTCACATATATAGTGTCTACTAGACCATGACTGGCTGGCAATGTCTGGTCTTCACATATATAGTGTCTTCTGGACCATGACTAGCTGACAATGTCTGGTCTTCACATATATAGTGTCTACTAGACCATGACTAGCTGACAATGTCTGGTCTTCACATATATAGTGTCTACTGGACCATGACTAGCTGACAATGTCTGGTCTTCACATATATAGTGTCTTCTGGACCATGACTAGCTGACAATGTCTGGTCTTCACATATATAGTGTCTTCTGGACCATGACTAGCTGACAATGTCTGGTCTTCACATATATAGTGTCTACTGGACCATGACTAGCTGACAATGTCTAGTCTTCACATATATAGTGTGTTCTGGACCATAACTAGCTGACAATGTCTGGTCTTCACGTATATAGTGTCTACTAGACCATGACTAGCTGACAATGTCTGGTCTTCACATATATAGTGTCTTCTGGACCATGACTAGCTGACAATGTCTGGTCTTCACATATATAGTGTCTACTAGACCATGACTAGCTGACAATGTCTGGTCTTCACATATATAGTGTCTACTGGACCATGACTAGCTGACAATGTCTGGTCTTCACATACATAGTGTGTTCTGGACCATGACTAGCTGACAATGTCTAGTCTTCACATATATAGTGTCTGCTGGACCATGACTAGCTGACAATGTCTGGTCTTCACATATATAGTGTCTACTGGACCATGACTAGCTGACAATGTCTAGTCTTCACATACATAGTGTCTGCTGGACCATGAGTAGCTGACAATGTCTAGTCTTCACATACATAGTGTGTTCTGGACCATGACTAGCTGACAATGTCTAGTCTTCACATATATAGTGTCTACTGGACCATGACTAGCTGACAATGTCTGGTCTTCACATATATAGTGTCTACTGGACCATGACTAGCTGACAATGTCTAGTCTTCACATATATAGTGTCTACTGGACCATGACTAGCTGACAATGTCTAGTCTTCACATATATAGTGTCTTCTGGACCATGACTAGCTGACAATGTCTGGTCTTCACATATATAGTGTCTACTGGACCATGACTAGCTGACAATGTCTAGTCTTCACATACATAGTGTCTTCTGGACCATGACTAGCTGACAATGTCTGGTCTTCACATATATAGTGTGTTCTGGACCATGACTAGCTGACAATGTCTACTCTTCACATATATAGTGTCTACTAGACCATGACTAGCTGACAATGTCTGGTCTTCACATATATAGTGTCTACTGGACAATGACTAGCTGACAATGTCTGGTCTTCACATATATAGTGTCTACTGGACCATGACTAGCTGACAATGTCTAGTCTTCACATATATAGTGTCTACTGGACCATGACTAGCTGACAATGTCTGGTCTTCACATATATAGTGTCTACTGGACCATGACTAGCTGACAATGTCTGGTCTTCACATATATAGTGTCTTCTGGACCATGACTAGCTGACAATGTCTAGTCTTCACATATATAGTGTCTACTGGACCATGACTAGCTGACAATGTCTGGTCTTCACATATATAGTGTCTACTGGACCATGACTAGCTGACAATGTCTAGTCTTCACATATATAGTGTCTACTGGACCATGACTAGCTGACAATGTCTGGTCTTCACATATATAGTGTCTACTGGACCATGACTAGCTGACAATGTCTGGTCTTCACATATATAGTGTCTTCTGGACCATGACTAGCTGACAATGTCTAGTCTTCACATATATATTGTCTTCTGGACCATGACTAGCTGACAATGTCTGGTCTTCACATATATAGTGTCTTCTGGACCATGACTAGCTGACAATGTCTAGTCTTCGAATATATAGTGTCTTCTGGACCATGACTAGCTGCCAATGTCTGGTCTTCACACATATAGTGTCTTCTGGACCATGACTAGCTGATAATGTCTAGTCTTCACATATAGTGTCTTCTGGACCATGACTAGCTGACAATGTCTAGTCTTCATATATATAGTGTCTACTGGACCATGACTAGCTGACAATGTCTAGTCTTCACATATATAGTGTCTGCTGGACCATGACTAGCTGACAATGTCTAGTCTTCACATACATAGTGTCTGCTGGACCATGACTAGCTGACAATGTCTAGTCTTCACATACATAGTGTGTTCTGGACCATGACTAGCTGACAATGTCTAGTCTTCACATATATAGTGTCTACTGGACCATGACTAGCTGACAATGTCTGGTCTTCACATATATAGTGTCTACTGGACCATGACTAGCTGACAATGTCTAGTCTTCACATATATAGTGTCTACTGGACCATGACTAGCTGACAATGTCTGGTCTTCACATATATAGTGTCTACTGGACCATGGCTAGCTGACAATGTCTGGTCTTCACATATATAGTGTCTTCTGGACCATGACTAGCTGACAATGTCTGGTCTTCACACATATAGTGTCTACTGGACCATGACTAGCTGACAATGTCTAGTCTTCACATATATAGTGTCTACTGGACCATGACTAGCTGACAATGTATAGTCTTCACATATATAGTGTCTACTGGACCATGACTAGCTGACAATGTCTAGTCTTCACATATATAGTGTCTTCTGGACCATGACTAGCTGACAATGTCTGGTCTTCACATATATAGTGTCTACTGGACCATGACTAGCTGACAATGTCTAGTCTTCACATACATAG
Source organism: Eledone cirrhosa (assembly GCA_964016885.1). Classification (NCBI taxonomy): domain Eukaryota; kingdom Metazoa; phylum Mollusca; class Cephalopoda; order Octopoda; family Eledonidae; genus Eledone; species Eledone cirrhosa. The sequence continues at coordinate 337,533,132 of OZ024742.1, read as the reverse complement.
TGTCTTCTGGACCATGACTAGCTGACAATGTCTGGTCTTCACATATATAGTGTGTTCTGGACCATGACTAGCTGACAATGTCTAGTCTTCACATATATAGTGTCTACTAGACCATGACTATCTGACAATGTCTGGTCTTCACATATATAGTGTCTACTGGACCATGACTAGCTGACAATGTCTGGTCTTCACATATATAGTGTCTTCTGGACCATGACTAGCTGACAACGTCTGGTCTTCACATATATAGTGTGTTCTGGACCATGACTAGCTGACAATGTCTGGTCTTCACATATATAGTGTCTTCTGGACCATGACTAGCTGACAATGTCTGGTCTTCACATATATAGTGTGTTCTGGACCATGACTAGCTGACAATGTCTGGTCTTCACATATATAGTGTCTACTGGACCATGACTAGCTGACAATGTCTAGTCTTCACATATATAGTGTGTTCTGGACCATGACTAGCTGACAATGTCTGGTCTTCACGTATATAGTGTCTACTAGACCATGACTAGCTGACAATGTCTGGTCTTCACATATATAGTGTCTTCTGGACCATGACTAGCTGACAATGTCTGGTCTTCACATATATAGTGTCTACTAGACCATGACTAGCTGACAATGTCTGGTCTTCACATATATAGTGTCTACTGGACCATGACTAGCTGACAATGTCTGGTCTTCACATACATAGTGTGTTCTGGACCATGACTAGCTGACAATGTCTAGTCTTCACATATATAGTGTCTGCTGGACCATGACTAGCTGACAATGTCTAGTCTTCACATACATAGTGTCTGCTGGACCATGAGTAGCTGACAATGTCTAGTCTTCACATACATAGTGTGTTCTGGACCATGACTAGCTGACAATGTCTAGTCTTCACATATATAGTCTCTACTGGACCATGACTAGCTGACAATGTCTGGTCTTCACATATATAGTGTCTACTGGACCATGACTAGCTGACAATGTCTAGTCTTCACATATATAGTGTCTACTGGACCATGACTAGCTGACAATGTCTAGTCTTCACATATATAGTGTCTTCTGGACCATGACTAGCTGACAATGTCTGGTCTTCACATATATAGTGTCTACTGGACCATGACTAGCTGACAATGTCTAGTCTTCACATACATAGTGTCTTCTGGACCATGACTAGCTGACAATGTCTGGTCTTCACATATATAGTGTGTTCTGGACCATGACTAGCTGACAATGTCTAGTCTTCACATATATAGTGTCTACTAGACCATGACTAGCTGACAATGTCTGGTCTTCACATATATAGTGTCTACTGGCCCATTACTAGCTGACAATGTCTGGTCTTCACATATATAGTGTCTACTGGACCATGACTAGCTGACAATGTCTAGTCTTCACATATATAGTGTCTACTGGACCATGACTAGCTGACAATGTCTGGTCTTCACATATATAGTGTCTACTGGACCATGACTAGCTGACAATGTCTGGTCTTCACATATATAGTGTCTTCTGGACCATGACTAGCTGACAATGTCTGGTCTTCACATATATAGTGTCTACTGGACCATGACTAGCTGACAATGTCTAGTCTTCACATATATAGTGTGTTCTGGACCATGACTAGCTGACAATGTCTGGTCTTCACATATATAGTGTCTACTAGACCATGACTGGCTGGCAATGTCTGGTCTTCACATATATAGTGTCTTCTGGACCATGACTAGCTGATAATGTCTGGTCTTCACATATATAGTGTCTACTAGACCATGACTAACTGACAATGTCTGGTCTTCACATATATAGTGTCTACTGGACCATGACTAGCTGACAATGTCTGGTCTTCACATATATAGTGTCTTCTGGACCATGACTAGCTGACAATGTCTGGTCTTCACATATATAGTGTGTTCTGGACCATGACCAGCTGACAATGTCTGGTCTTCACATATATAGTGTCTACTAGACCATGACTAGCTGACAATGTCTGGTCTCCACATATATAGTGTCCTCTGGACCATGACTAGCTGACAATGTCTGGTCTTCACATATATAGTGTCTTCTGGACCATGACTAGCTGACAATGTCTGGTCTTCACATATATAGTGTCTACTAGACCATGACTAACTGACAATGTCTGGTCTTCACATATATAGTGTCTACTGGACCATGACTAGCTGACAATGTCTGGTCTTCACATATATAGTGTCTTCTGGACCATGACTAGCTGACAATGTCTAGTCTTCACATATATATTGTCTTCTGGACCATGACTAGCTGACAATGTCTGGTCTTCACATATATAGTGTCTTCTGGACCATGACTAGCTGACAATGTCTGGTCTTCACATATATAGTGTCTTCTGGACCATGACTAGCTGACAATGTCTAGTCTTCACATATATAGTGTCTACTGGACCATGACTAGCTGACAATGTCTAGTCTTCACATATATAGTGTCTTCTGGACCATGACTAGCTGACAATGTCTAGTCTTCACATATATAGTGTCTTCTGGACCATGACTAGCTGACAATGTCTAGTCTTCGAATATATAGTGTCTTCTGGACCATGACTAGCTGACAATGTCTGGTCTTCACACATATAGTGTCTTCTGGACCATGACTAGCTGATAATGTCTAGTCTTCACATATAGTGTCTTCTGGGCCATGACTGGCTGGCAATGTCTGGTCTTCACATATATAGTGTCTTCTGGACCATGACTAGCTGACAATGTCTGGTCTTCACATATATAGTGTCTACTAGACCATGACTAGCTGACAATGTCTGGTCTTCACATATATAGTGTCTACTGGACCATGACTAGCTGACAATGTCTGGTCTTCACATATATAGTGTCTTCTGGACCATGACTAGCTGACAATGTCTGGTCTTCACATATATAGTGTCTACTAGACCATGACTAGCTGACAATGTCTGGTCTTCACATATATAGTGTCTACTGGACCATGACTAGCTGACAATGTCTGGTCTTCACATATATAGTGTCTTCTGGACCATGACTAGCTGACAATGTCTGGTCTTCACATATATAGTGTGTTCTGGACCATGACTAGCTGACAATGTCTGGTTGTCACATATATAGTGTCTACTGGACCATGACTAGCTGACAATGTCTAGTCTTCACATATATAGTGTGTTCTGGACCATGACTAGCTGACAATGTCTGGTCTTCACATTTATAGTGTCTACTAGACCATGACTAGCTGACAATGTCTGGTCTTCACATATATAGTGTCTACTGGACCATGACTAGCTGACAATGTCTGGTCTTCACATATATAGTGTCTTCTGGACCATGACTAGCTGACAATGTCTGGTCTTCACATATATAGTGTCTACTGGACCATGACTAGCTGACAATGTCTAGTCTTCACATACATAGTGTATTCTGGACCATGACTAGCTGACAATGTCTGGTCTTCACATATATAGTGTGTTCTGGACCATGACTAGCTGACAATGTCTAGTCTTCACATATATAGTGTCAACTAGATCATGACTAGCTGACAATGTCTGGTCTTCACATATATAGTGTCTACTGGACCATGACTAGCTGACAATGTCTAGACTTCACATATATAGTGTCTACTGGACCATGACTAGCTGACAGTGTCTGGTCTTCACATATATAGTGTCCTCTGGACCATGACTAGCTGACAATGTCTAGTCTTTACATATATAGTGTGTTCTGGACCATGACTAGCTGACAATGTCTAGTCTTCACATATATAGTGTCTACTGGACCATGACTAGCTGACAATGTCTGGTCTTCACATATATAGTGTCTTCTGGACCATGACTAGCTGACAATGTCTGATCTTCACATATATAGTGTGTTCTGGACCATGACTAGCTGACAATGTCTGGTCTTCACATATATAGTGTCTACTGGACCATGACTAGCTGACAATGTCTAGTCTTCACATATATAGTGTGTTCTGGACCATGACTAGCTGACAATGTCTGGTCTTCACATATATAGTGTCTACTAGACCATGACTGGCTGGCAATGTCTGGTCTTCACATATATAGTGTCTTCTGGACCATGACTAGCTGACAATGTCTGGTCTTCACATATATAGTGTCTACTAGACCATGACTAGCTGACAATGTCTGGTCTTCACATATATAGTGTCTACTGGACCATGACTAGCTGACAATGTCTGGTCTTCACATATATAGTGTCTTCTGGACCATGACTAGCTGACAATGTCTGGTCTTCACATATATAGTGTCTACTGGACCATGACTAGCTGACAATGTCTAGTCTTCACATACATAGTGTATTCTGGACCATGACTAGCTGACAATGTCTGGTCTTCACATATATAGTGTGTTCTGGACCATGACTAGCTGACAATGTCTAGTCTTCACATATATAGTGTCTACTAGATCATGACTAGCTGACAATGTCTGGTCTTCACATATATAGTGTCTACTGGACCATGACTAGCTGACAATGTCTGGTCTTCACATATATAGTGTCTTCTGGACCATGACTAGCTGACAATGTCTGGTCTTCACATATATAGTGTCTACTGGACCATGACTAGCTGACAATGTCTAGTCTTCACATACATAGTGTATTCTGGACCATGACTAGCTGACAATGTCTGGTCTTCACATATATAGTGTGTTCTGGACCATGACTAGCTGACAATGTCTAGTCTTCACATATATAGTGTCAACTAGATCATGACTAGCTGACAATGTCTGGTCTTCACATATATAGTGTCTACTGGACCATGACTAGCTGACAATGTCTAGACTTCACATATATAGTGTCTACTGGACCATGACTAGCTGACAGTGTCTGGTCTTCACATATATAGTGTCCTCTGGACCATGACTAGCTGACAATGTCTAGTCTTTACATATATAGTGTGTTCTGGACCATGACTAGCTGACAATGTCTAGTCTTCACATATATAGTGTCTACTGGACCATGACTAGCTGACAATGTCTGGTCTTCACATATATAGTGTCTTCTGGACCATGACTAGCTGACAATGTCTGGTCTTCACATATATAGTGTGTTCTGGACCATGACTAGCTGACAATGTCTGGTCTTCACATATATAGTGTCTACTGGACCATGACTAGCTGACAATGTCTAGTCTTCACATATATAGTGTGTTCTGGACCATGACTAGCTGACAATGTCTGGTCTTCACATATATAGTGTCTACTAGACCATGACTGGCTGGCAATGTCTGGTCTTCACATATATAGTGTCTTCTGGACCATGACTAGCTGACAATGTCTGGTCTTCACATATATAGTGTCTACTAGACCATGACTAGCTGACAATGTCTGGTCTTCACATATATAGTGTCTACTGGACCATGACTAGCTGACAATGTCTGGTCTTCACATATATAGTGTCTTCTGGACCATGACTAGCTGACAATGTCTGGTCTTCACATATATAGTGTCTACTGGACCATGACTAGCTGACAATGTCTGGTCTTCACATACATAGTGTGTTCTGGACCATGACTAGCTGACAATGTCTAGTCTTCACATATATAGTGTCTGCTGGACCATGACTAGCTGACAATGTCTAGTCTTCACATACATAGTGTCTGCTGGACCATGAGTAGCTGACAATGTCTAGTCTTCACATACATAGTGTGTTCTGGACCATGACTAGCTGACAATGTCTAGTCTTCACATATATAGTCTCTACTGGACCATGACTAGCTGACAATGTCTGGTCTTCACATATATAGTGTCTACTGGACCATGACTAGCTGACAATGTCTAGTCTTCACATATATAGTGTCTACTGGACCATGACTAGCTGACAATGTCTAGTCTTCACATATATAGTGTCTTCTGGACCATGACTAGCTGACAATGTCTGGTCTTCACATATATAGTGTCTACTGGACCATGACTAGCTGACAATGTCTAGTCTTCACATACATAGTGTCTTCTGGACCATGACTAGCTGACAATGTCTGGTCTTCACATATATAGTGTGTTCTGGACCATGACTAGCTGACAATGTCTAGTCTTCACATATATAGTGTCTACTAGACCATGACTAGCTGACAATGTCTGGTCTTCACATATATAGTGTCTACTGGCCCATTACTAGCTGACAATGTCTGGTCTTCACATATATAGTGTCTACTGGACCATGACTAGCTGACAATGTCTAGTCTTCACATATATAGTGTCTTCTGGACCATGACTAGCTGACAATGTCTGGTCTTCACATATATAGTGTCTACTGGACCATGACTAGCTGACAATGTCTGGTCTTCACATATATAGTGTCTTCTGGACCATGACTAGCTGACAATGTCTGGTCTTCACATATATAGTGTGTTCTGGACCATGACTAGCTGACAATGTCTGGTCTTCACATATATAGTGTCTACTGGACCATGACTAGCTGACAATGTCTAGTCTTCACATATATAGTGTGTTCTGGACCATGACTAGCTGACAATGTCTGGTCTTCACATATATAGTGTCTACTAGACCATGACTGGCTGGCAATGTCTGGTCTTCACATATATAGTGTCTTCTGGACCATGACTAGCTGACAATGTCTGGTCTTCACATATATAGTGTCTACTAGACCATGACTAGCTGACAATGTCTGGTCTTCACATATATAGTGTCTACTGGACCATGACTAGCTGACAATGTCTGGTCTTCACATATATAGTGTCTTCTGGACCATGACTAGCTGACAATGTCTGGTCTTCACATATATAGTGTCTACTGGACCATGACTAGCTGACAATGTCTGGTCTTCACATACATAGTGTGTTCTGGACCATGACTAGCTGACAATGTCTAGTCTTCACATATATAGTGTCTGCTGGACCATGACTAGCTGACAATGTCTAGTCTTCACATACATAGTGTCTGCTGGACCATGAGTAGCTGACAATGTCTAGTCTTCACATACATAGTGTGTTCTGGACCATGACTAGCTGACAATGTCTAGTCTTCACATATATAGTCTCTACTGGACCATGACTAGCTGACAATGTCTGGTCTTCACATATATAGTGTCTACTGGACCATGACTAGCTGACAATGTCTAGTCTTCACATATATAGTGTCTACTGGACCATGACTAGCTGACAATGTCTAGTCTTCACATATATAGTGTCTTCTGGACCATGACTAGCTGACAATGTCTGGTCTTCACATATATAGTGTCTACTGGACCATGACTAGCTGACAATGTCTAGTCTTCACATACATAGTGTCTTCTGGACCATGACTAGCTGACAATGTCTGGTCTTCACATATATAGTGTGTTCTGGACCATGACTAGCTGACAATGTCTAGTCTTCACATATATAGTGTCTACTAGACCATGACTAGCTGACAATGTCTGGTCTTCACATATATAGTGTCTACTGGCCCATTACTAGCTGACAATGTCTGGTCTTCACATATATAGTGTCTACTGGACCATGACTAGCTGACAATGTCTAGTCTTCACATATATAGTGTCTACTGGACCATGACTAGCTGACAATGTCTGGTCTTCACATATATAGTGTCTACTGGACCATGACTAGCTGACAATGTCTGGTCTTCACATATATAGTGTCTTCTGGACCATGACTAGCTGACAATGTCTGGTCTTCACATATATAGTGTCTACTGGACCATGACTAGCTGACAATGTCTAGTCTTCACATATATAGTGTGTTCTGGACCATGACTAGCTGACAATGTCTGGTCTTCACATATATAGTGTCTACTAGACCATGACTGGCTGGCAATGTCTGGTCTTCACATATATAGTGTCTTCTGGACCATGACTAGCTGATAATGTCTGGTCTTCACATATATAGTGTCTACTAGACCATGACTAACTGACAATGTCTGGTCTTCACATATATAGTGTCTACTGGACCATGACTAGCTGACAATGTCTGGTCTTCACATATATAGTGTCTTCTGGACCATGACTAGCTGACAATGTCTGGTCTTCACATATATAGTGTGTTCTGGACCATGACCAGCTGACAATGTCTGGTCTTCACATATATAGTGTCTACTAGACCATGACTAGCTGACAATGTCTGGTCTCCACATATATAGTGTCCTCTGGACCATGACTAGCTGACAATGTCTGGTCTTCACATATATAGTGTCTTCTGGACCATGACTAGCTGACAATGTCTGGTCTTCACATATATAGTGTCTACTAGACCATGACTAACTGACAATGTCTGGTCTTCACATATATAGTGTCTACTGGACCATGACTAGCTGACAATGTCTGGTCTTCACATATATAGTGTCTTCTGGACCATGACTAGCTGACAATGTCTAGTCTTCACATATATATTGTCTTCTGGACCATGACTAGCTGACAATGTCTGGTCTTCACATATATAGTGTCTTCTGGACCATGACTAGCTGACAATGTCTGGTCTTCACATATATAGTGTCTTCTGGACCATGACTAGCTGACAATGTCTAGTCTTCACATATATAGTGTCTACTGGACCATGACTAGCTGACAATGTCTAGTCTTCACATATATAGTGTCTTCTGGACCATGACTAGCTGACAATGTCTAGTCTTCACATATATAGTGTCTTCTGGACCATGACTAGCTGACAATGTCTAGTCTTCGAATATATAGTGTCTTCTGGACCATGACTAGCTGACAATGTCTGGTCTTCACACATATAGTGTCTTCTGGACCATGACTAGCTGATAATGTCTAGTCTTCACATATAGTGTCTTCTGGGCCATGACTGGCTGGCAATGTCTGGTCTTCACATATATAGTGTCTTCTGGACCATGACTAGCTGACAATGTCTGGTCTTCACATATATAGTGTCTACTAGACCATGACTAGCTGACAATGTCTGGTCTTCACATATATAGTGTCTACTGGACCATGACTAGCTGACAATGTCTGGTCTTCACATATATAGTGTCTTCTGGACCATGACTAGCTGACAATGTCTGGTCTTCACATATATAGTGTCTACTAGACCATGACTAGCTGACAATGTCTGGTCTTCACATATATAGTGTCTACTGGACCATGACTAGCTGACAATGTCTGGTCTTCACATATATAGTGTCTTCTGGACCATGACTAGCTGACAATGTCTGGTCTTCACATATATAGTGTGTTCTGGACCATGACTAGCTGACAATGTCTGGTTGTCACATATATAGTGTCTACTGGACCATGACTAGCTGACAATGTCTAGTCTTCACATATATAGTGTGTTCTGGACCATGACTAGCTGACAATGTCTGGTCTTCACATTTATAGTGTCTACTAGACCATGACTAGCTGACAATGTCTGGTCTTCACATATATAGTGTCTACTGGACCATGACTAGCTGACAATGTCTGGTCTTCACATATATAGTGTCTTCTGGACCATGACTAGCTGACAATGTCTGGTCTTCACATATATAGTGTCTACTGGACCATGACTAGCTGACAATGTCTAGTCTTCACATACATAGTGTATTCTGGACCATGACTAGCTGACAATGTCTGGTCTTCACATATATAGTGTGTTCTGGACCATGACTAGCTGACAATGTCTAGTCTTCACATATATAGTGTCAACTAGATCATGACTAGCTGACAATGTCTGGTCTTCACATATATAGTGTCTACTGGACCATGACTAGCTGACAATGTCTAGACTTCACATATATAGTGTCTACTGGACCATGACTAGCTGACAGTGTCTGGTCTTCACATATATAGTGTCCTCTGGACCATGACTAGCTGACAATGTCTAGTCTTTACATATATAGTGTGTTCTGGACCATGACTAGCTGACAATGTCTAGTCTTCACATATATAGTGTCTACTGGACCATGACTAGCTGACAATGTCTGGTCTTCACATATATAGTGTCTTCTGGACCATGACTAGCTGACAATGTCTGATCTTCACATATATAGTGTGTTCTGGACCACGACTAGCTGACAATGTCTGGTCTTCACATATATAGTGTCTACTGGACCATGACTAGCTGACAATGTCTAGTCTTCACATATATAGTGTGTTCTGGACCATGACTAGCTGACAATGTCTGGTCTTCACATATATAGTGTCTACTAGACCATGACTGGCTGGCAATGTCTGGTCTTCACATATATAGTGTCTTCTGGACCATGACTAGCTGACAATGTCTGGTCTTCACATATATAGTGTCTACTAGACCATGACTAGCTGACAATGTCTGGTCTTCACATATATAGTGTCTACTGGACCATGACTAGCTGACAATGTCTGGTCTTCACATATATAGTGTCTTCTGGACCATGACTAGCTGACAATGTCTGGTCTTCACATATATAGTGTCTACTGGACCATGACTAGCTGACAATGTCTAGTCTTCACATACATAGTGTATTCTGGACCATGACTAGCTGACAATGTCTGGTCTTCACATATATAGTGTGTTCTGGACCATGACTAGCTGACAATGTCTAGTCTTCACATATATAGTGTCTACTAGATCATGACTAGCTGACAATGTCTGGTCTTCACATATATAGTGTCTACTGGACCATGACTAGCTGACAATGTCTGGTCTTCACATATATAGTGTCTTCTGGACCATGACTAGCTGACAATGTCTGGTCTTCACATATATAGTGTCTACTGGACCATGACTAGCTGACAATGTCTAGTCTTCACATACATAGTGTATTCTGGACCATGACTAGCTGACAATGTCTGGTCTTCACATATATAGTGTGTTCTGGACCATGACTAGCTGACAATGTCTAGTCTTCACATATATAGTGTCAACTAGATCATGACTAGCTGACAATGTCTGGTCTTCACATATATAGTGTCTACTGGACCATGACTAGCTGACAATGTCTAGACTTCACATATATAGTGTCTACTGGACCATGACTAGCTGACAGTGTCTGGTCTTCACATATATAGTGTCCTCTGGACCATGACTAGCTGACAATGTCTAGTCTTTACATATATAGTGTGTTCTGGACCATGACTAGCTGACAATGTCTAGTCTTCACATATATAGTGTCTACTGGACCATGACTAGCTGACAATGTCTGGTCTTCACATATATAGTGTCTTCTGGACCATGACTAGCTGACAATGTCTGGTCTTCACATATATAGTGTGTTCTGGACCATGACTAGCTGACAATGTCTGGTCTTCACATATATAGTGTCTACTGGACCATGACTAGCTGACAATGTCTAGTCTTCACATATATAGTGTGTTCTGGACCATGACTAGCTGACAATGTCTGGTCTTCACATATATAGTGTCTACTAGACCATGACTGGCTGGCAATGTCTGGTCTTCACATATATAGTGTCTTCTGGACCATGACTAGCTGACAATGTCTGGTCTTCACATATATAGTGTCTACTAGACCATGACTAGCTGACAATGTCTGGTCTTCACATATATAGTGTCTACTGGACCATGACTAGCTGACAATGTCTGGTCTTCACATATATAGTGTCTTCTGGACCATGACTAGCTGACAATGTCTGGTCTTCACATATATAGTGTCTACTGGACCATGACTAGCTGACAATGTCTAGTCTTCACATACATAGTGTATTCTGGACCATGACTAGCTGACAATGTCTGGTCTTCACATATATAGTGTGTTCTGGACCATGACTAGCTGACAATGTCTAGTCTTCACATATATAGTGTCTACTAGATCATGACTAGCTGACAATGTCTGGTCTTCACATATATAGTGTCTACTGGACCATGACTAGCTGACAATGTCTAGACTTCACATATATAGTGTCTACTGGACCAGAACTAGCTGACAATGTCTGGTCTTCACATATATAGTGTCTTCTGGACCATGACTAGCTGACAATGTCTAGTCTTCACATATATAGTGTGTTCTGGACCATGACTAGCTGACAATGTCTAGTCTTCACATATATAGTGTCCTCTGGACCATGACTAGCTGACAATGTCTAGTCTTCACATATATAGTGTGTTCTGGACCATGACTAGCTGACAATGTCTAGTCTTCACATATATAGTGTCTACTGGACCATGACTAGCTGACAATGTCTAGTCTTCACATATATAGTGTCTACTGGACCATGACTAACAACACTGTGTAGTCTTCACATACATAGTGTCTTCTGGACCATGACTAGCTGACAATGTCTGGTCTTCACACATATAGTGTGTTCTGGAGCATGACTAGCTGACAATGTCTAGACTTCACATATATAGTGTCTACTGGACCATGACTAGCTGACAATGTCTGGTCTTCACATATATAGTGTCTTCTGGACCATGACTAGCTGACAATGTCTAGTCTTCACATATATAGTGTGTTCTGGACCATGACTAGCTGACAATGTCTAGTCTTCACATATATAGTGTCCTCTGGACCACGACTAGCTGACAATGTCTAGTCTTCACATATATAGTGTGTTCTGGACCATGACTAGCTGACAATGTCTAGTCTTCACATATATAGTGTCTACTGGACCAGACTAGCTGACAATGTCTGGTCTTCACATATATAGTGTCTACTGGACCATGACTAGCTGACAATGTCTAGTCTTCACATATATAGTGTCTACTGGACCATGACTAGCTGACAATGTCTGGTCTTCACACATATAGTGTGTTCTGGACCATGACTAGCTGACAATGTCTGGTCTTCACATATATAGTGTCTACTAGACCATGACTGGCTGGCAATGTCTGGTCTTCACATATATAGTGTCTTCTGGACCATGACTAGCTGACAATGTCTGGTCTTCACATATATAGTGTCTACTAGACCATGACTAGCTGACAATGTCTGGTCTTCACATATATAGTGTCTACTGGACCATGACTAGCTGACAATGTCTGGTCTTCACATATATAGTGTCTTCTGGACCATGACTAGCTGACAATGTCTGGTCTTCACATATATAGTGTCTACTGGACCATGACTAGCTGACAATGTCTAGTCTTCACATACATAGTGTATTCTGGACCATGACTAGCTGACAATGTCTGGTCTTCACATATATAGTGTGTTCTGGACCATGACTAGCTGACAATGTCTAGTCTTCACATATATAGTGTCTACTAGATCATGACTAGCTGACAATGTCTGGTCTTCACATATATAGTGTCTACTGGACCATGACTAGCTGACAATGTCTAGACTTCACATATATAGTGTCTACTGGACCATGACTAGCTGACAATGTCTGGTCTTCACATATATAGTGTCCTCTGGACCATGACTAGCTGACAATGTCTAGTCTTTACATATATAGTGTGTTCTGGACCATGACTAGCTGACAATGTCTAGTCTTCACATATATAGTGTCTACTGGACCATGACTAGCTGACAATGTCTGGTCTTCACATATATAGTGTCTTCTGGACCATGACTAGCTGACAATGTCTGGTCTTCACATATATAGTGTGTTCTGGACCATGACTAGCTGACAATGTCTGGTCTTCACATATATAGTGTGTTCTGGACCATGACTAGCTGACAATGTCTGGTCTTCACATATATAGTGTCTACTAGACCATGACTGGCTGGCAATGTCTGGTCTTCACATATATAGTGTCTTCTGGACCATGACTAGCTGACAATGTCTGGTCTTCACATATATAGTGTCTACTAGACCATGACTAGCTGACAATGTCTGGTCTTCACATATATAGTGTCTACTGGACCATGACTAGCTGACAATGTCTGGTCTTCACATATATAGTGTCTTCTGGACCATGACTAGCTGACAATGTCTGGTCTTCACATATATAGTGTCTACTGGACCATGACTAGCTGACAATGTCTGGTCTTCACATATATAGTGTCTACTAGACCATGACTAGCTGACAATGTCTGGTCTTCACATATATAGTGTCTTCTGGACCATGACTAGCTGACAATGTCTAGTCTTCACATATATATTGTCTTCTGGACCATGACTAGCTGACAATGTCTGGTCTTCACATATATAGTGTCTTCTGGACCATGACTAGCTGACAATGTCTGGTCTTCACATATATAGTGTCTTCTGGACCATGACTAGCTAACAATGTCTAGTCTTCACATATATAGTGTCTACTGGACCATGACTAGCTGACAATGTCTAGTCTTCACATATATAGTGTCTTCTGGACCATGACTAGCTGACAATGTCTAGTCTTCACATATATAGTGTCTTCTGGACCATGACTAGCTGACAATGTCTAGTCTTCGAATATATAGTGTCTTCTGGACCATGACTAGCTGACAATGTCTGGTCTTCACACATATAGTGTCTTCTGGACCATGACTAGCTGATAATGTCTAGTCTTCACATATAGTGTCTTCTGGACCATGACTGGCTGGCAATGTCTGGTCTTCACATATATAGTGTCTTCTGGACCATGACTAGCTGACAATGTCTGGTCTTCACATATATAGTGTCTACTAGACCATGACTAGCTGACAATGTCTGGTCTTCACATATATAGTGTCTACTGGACCATGACTAGCTGACAATGTCTGGTCTTCACATATATAGTGTCTTCTGGACCATGACTAGCTGACAATGTCTGGTCTTCACATATATAGTGTCTACTAGACCATGACTAGCTGACAATGTCTGGTCTTCACATATATAGTGTCTACTGGACCATGACTAGCTGACAATGTCTGGTCTTCACATATATAGTGTCTTCTGGACCATGACTAGCTGACAATGTCTGGTCGTCACATATATAGTGTCTACTGGACCATGACTAGCTGACAATGTCTAGTCTTCACATATATAGTGTGTTCTGGACCATGACTAGCTGACAATGTCTGGTCTTCACATATATAGTGTCTACTAGACCATGACTAGCTGACAATGTCTGGTCTTCACATATATAGTGTCTTCTGGATCATGACTAGCTGACAATGTCTAGTCTTCACATATATAGTGTCTTCTGGACCATGACTAGCTGACAATGTCTGGTCTTCACATATATAGTGTCTTCTGGACCATGACTAGCTGACAATGTCTAGTCTTCACATATATAGTGTCTACTGGACCATGACTAGCTGACAATGTCTAGTCTTCACATATAGTGTCTTCTGGACCATGACTAGCTGACAATGTCTGGTCTTCACATATATCGTGTCTTCTGGACCATGACTAGCTGACAATGTCTGGTCTTCACATATATAGTGTCTACTGGACCATGACTAACAACAATGTGTAGTCTTCACGTATATAGTGTCTTCTGGAACATGACTAGCTGACAATGTATGGTCTTCACATATATAGTGTCTACTGGACCATGACTAGCTGACAATGTCTAGTCTTCACATATATAGTCTCTACTGGACCATGACTAACAACAATGTGTAGTCTTCACATACATAGTGTCTTCTGGACCATGACTAGCTGACAATGTCTAGTCTTCACATATATAGTTTGTTCTGGACCATGACTAGCTGACAATGTCTGGTCTTCACATACATAGTGTGTTCTGGACCATGACTAGCTGACAATGTCTAGTCTTCACATATATAGTGTCTTCTGGACCATGACTAGCTGACAATGTCTGGTCTTCACATATATAGTGTCTACTAGACCATGACTAGCTGACAATGTCTAGTCTTCACATATATAGTGTCTTCTGGACCATGACTAGCTGACAATGTCTGGTCTTCACACATATAGTGTCTTCTGGACCATGACTAGCTGACAATGTCTAGTCTTCACACATATAGTGTCTTCTGGACCATGACTAGCTGATAATGTCTAGTATTCACATATAGTGTCTTCTGGACCATGACTGGCTGGCAATGTCTGGTCTTCACATATATAGTGTCTTCTGGACCATGACTAGCTGACAATGTCTGGTCTTCACATATATAGTGTCTACTAGACCATGACTAGCTGACAATGTCTGGTCTTCACATATATAGTGTCTACTGGACCATGACTAGCTGACAATGTATGGTCTTCACATATATAGTGTCTACTGGACCATGACTAGCTGACAATGTCTAGTCTTCACATATATAGTCTCTACTGGACCATGACTAACAACAATGTGTAGTCTTCACATACATAGTGTCTTCTGGACCATGACTAGCTGACAATGTCTAGTCTTCACATATATAGTTTGTTCTGGACCATGACTAGCTGACAATGTCTGGTCTTCACATACATAGTGTGTTCTGGACCATGACTAGCTGACAATGTCTAGTCTTCACATATATAGTGTCTTCTGGACCATGACTAGCTGACAATGTCTGGTCTTCACATATATAGTGTCTACTAGACCATGACTAGCTGACAATGTCTAGTCTTCACATATATAGTGTCTTCTGGACCATGACTAGCTGACAATGTCTGGTCTTCACACATATAGTGTCTTCTGGACCATGACTAGCTGACAATGTCTAGTCTTCACACATATAGTGTCTTCTGGACCATGACTAGCTGATAATGTCTAGTATTCACATATAGTGTCTTCTGGACCATGACTGGCTGGCAATGTCTGGTCTTCACATATATAGTGTCTTCTGGACCATGACTAGCTGACAATGTCTGGTCTTCACATATATAGTGTCTACTAGACCATGACTAGCTGACAATGTCTGGTCTTCACATATATAGTGTCTACTGGACCATGACTAGCTGACAATGTCTGGTCTTCACATATATAGTGTCTTCTGGACCATGACTAGCTGACAATGTCTGGTCTTCACATATATAGTGTCTACTAGACCATGACTAGCTGACAATGTCTGGTCTTCACATATATAGTGTCTACTGGACCATGACTAGCTGACAATGTCTGGTCTTCACATATATAGTGTCTTCTGGACCATGACTAGCTGACAATGTCTGGTCTTCACATATATAGTGTGTTCTGGACCATGACTAGCTGACAATGTCTGGTCGTCACATATATAGTGTCTACTGGACCATGACTAGCTGACAATGTCTAGTCTTCACATATATAGTGTGTTCTGGACCATGACTAGCTGACAATGTCTGGTCTTCACATATATAGTGTCTACTAGACCATGACTAGCTGACAATGTCTGGTCTTCACATATATAGTGTCTTCTGGACCATGACTAGCTGACAATGTCTAGTCTTCACATATATAGTGTCTTCTGGACCATGACTAGCTGACAATGTCTGGTCTTCACATATATAGTGTCTTCTGGACCATGACTAGCTGACAATGTCTAGTCTTCACATATATAGTGTCTACTGGACCATGACTAGCTGACAATGTCTAGTCTTCGCATATATAGTGTCTTCTGGACCATGACTAGCTGACAATGTCTGGTCTTCACATATATCGTGTCTTCTGGACCATGACTAGCTGACAATGTCTGGTCTTCACATATATAGTGTCTACTGGACCATGACTAACAACAATGTGTAGTCTTCACGTATATAGTGTCTTCTGGAACATGACTAGCTGACAATGTATGGTCTTCACATATATAGTGTCTACTGGACCATGACTAGCTGACAATGTTTAGTCTTCACATATATAGTCTCTACTGGACCATGACTAACAACAATGTGTAGTCTTCACATACATAGTGTCTTCTGGACCATGACTAGCTGACAATGTCTAGTCTTCACATATATAGTTTGTTCTGGACCATGACTAGCTGACAATGTCTGGTCTTCACATACATAGTGTGTTCTGGACCATGACTAGCTGACAATGTCTAGTCTTCACATATATAGTGTCTTCTGGACCATGACTAGCTGACAATGTCTGGTCTTCACATATATAGTGTCTACTAGACCATGACTAGCTGACAATGTCTAGTCTTCACATATATAGTGTCTTCTGGACCATGACTAGCTGACAATGTCTGGTCTTCACACATATAGTGTCTTCTGGACCATGACTAGCTGACAATGTCTAGTCTTCATATATATAGTCTCTACTGGACCATGACTAACAACAATGTGTAGTCTTCACATACATAGTGTCTTCTGGACCATGACTAGCTGACAATGTCTAGTCTTCACATATATAGTGTGTTCTGGACCATGACTAGCTGACAATGTCTGGTCTTCACATACATAGTGTGTTCTGGACCATGACTAGCTGACAATGTCTAGTCTTCACATATATAGTGTCTACTGGACCATGACTAGCTGACAATGTCTAGTCTTCACATATATAGTCTCTACTGGACCATGACTAACAACAATGTGTAGTCTTCACATACATAGTGTCTTCTGGACCATGACTAGCTGACAATGTCTAGTCTTCACATATATAGTGTCTACTAGACCATGACTGGCTGGCAATGTCTGGTCTTCACATATATAGTGTCTTCTGGACCATGACTAGCTGACAATGTCTGGTCTTCACATATATAGTGTTTATTAGACCATGACTAGCTGACAATGTCTGGTCTTCACATATATAGTGTCTACTGGACCATGACTAGCTGACAATGTCTGGTGTTCACATATATAGTGTCTTCTGGACCATGACTAGCTGACAATGTCTGGTCTTCACATATATAGTGTCTACTAGACCATGACTAGCTGACAATGTCTGGTCTTCACATATATAGTGTCTACTGGACCATGACTAGCTGACAATGTCTGGTCTTCGCATATATAGTGTCTTCTGGACCATGACTAGCTGACAATGTCTGGTCTTCACATATATAGTGTGTTCTGGACCATGACTAGCTGACAATGTCTGGTCGTCACATATATAGTGTCTACTGGACCATGACTAGCTGACAATGTCTAGTCTTCACATATATAGTGTGTTCTGGACCATGACTAGCTGACAATGTCTGGTCTTCACATATATAGTGTCTACTAGACCATGACTAGCTGACAATGTCTGGTCTTCACATATATAGTGTCTTCTGGACCATGACTAGCTGACAATGTCTAGTCTTCACATATATAGTGTCTTCTGGACCATGACTAGCTGACAATGTCTGGTCTTCACATATATAGTGTCTTCTGGACCATGACTAGCTGACAATGTCTAGTCTTCACATATATAGTGTCTACTGGACCATGACTAGCTGACAATGTCTAGTCTTCACATATATAGTGTCTTCTGGACCATGACTAGCTGACAATGTCTGGTCTTCACATATATAGTGTCTACTAGACCATGACTAGCTGACAATGTCTGGTCTTCACATATATAGTGTCTTCTGGACCATGACTAGCTGACAATGTCTAGTCTTCACATATATAGTGTCTTCTGGACCATGACTAGCTGACAATGTCTGGTCTTCACATATATAGTGTCTTCTGGACCATGACTAGCTGACAATGTCTAGTCTTCACATATATAGTGTCTACTGGACCATGACTAGCTGACAATGTCTAGTCTTCGCATATATAGTGTCTTCTGGACCATGACTAGCTGACAATGTCTGGTCTTCACATATATCGTGTCTTCTGGACCATGACTAGCTGACAATGTCTGGTCTTCACATATATAGTGTCTACTGGACCATGACTAACAACAATGTGTAGTCTTCACGTATATAGTGTCTTCTGGAACATGACTAGCTGACAATGTATGGTCTTCACATATATAGTGTCTACTGGACCATGACTAGCTGACAATGTTTAGTCTTCACATATATAGTCTCTACTGGACCATGACTAACAACAATGTGTAGTCTTCACATACATAGTGTCTTCTGGACCATGACTAGCTGACAATGTCTAGTCTTCACATATATAGTTTGTTCTGGACCATGACTAGCTGACAATGTCTGGTCTTCACATACATAGTGTGTTCTGGACCATGACTAGCTGACAATGTCTAGTCTTCACATATATAGTGTCTTCTGGACCATGACTAGCTGACAATGTCTGGTCTTCACATATATAGTGTCTACTAGACCATGACTAGCTGACAATGTCTAGTCTTCACATATATAGTGTCTTCTGGACCATGACTAGCTGACAATGTCTGGTCTTCACACATATAGTGTCTTCTGGACCATGACTAGCTGACAATGTCTAGTCTTCATATATATAGTCTCTACTGGACCATGACTAACAACAATGTGTAGTCTTCACATACATAGTGTCTTCTGGACCATGACTAGCTGACAATGTCTAGTCTTCACATATATAGTGTGTTCTGGACCATGACTAGCTGACAATGTCTGGTCTTCACATACATAGTGTGTTCTGGACCATGACTAGCTGACAATGTCTAGTCTTCACATATATAGTGTCTACTGGACCATGACTAGCTGACAATGTCTAGTCTTCACATATATAGTCTCTACTGGACCATGACTAACAACAATGTGTAGTCTTCACATACATAGTGTCTTCTGGACCATGACTAGCTGACAATGTCTAGTCTTCACATATATAGTGTCTACTAGACCATGACTGGCTGGCAATGTCTGGTCTTCACATATATAGTGTCTTCTGGACCATGACTAGCTGACAATGTCTGGTCTTCACATATATAGTGTTTATTAGACCATGACTAGCTGACAATGTCTGGTCTTCACATATATAGTGTCTACTGGACCATGACTAGCTGACAATGTCTGGTGTTCACATATATAGTGTCTTCTGGACCATGACTAGCTGACAATGTCTGGTCTTCACATATATAGTGTCTACTAGACCATGACTAGCTGACAATGTCTGGTCTTCACATATATAGTGTCTACTGGACCATGACTAGCTGACAATGTCTGGTCTTCGCATATATAGTGTCTTCTGGACCATGACTAGCTGACAATGTCTGGTCTTCACATATATAGTGTGTTCTGGACCATGACTAGCTGACAATGTCTGGTCGTCACATATATAGTGTCTACTGGACCATGACTAGCTGACAATGTCTAGTCTTCACATATATAGTGTGTTCTGGACCATGACTAGCTGACAATGTCTGGTCTTCACATATATAGTGTCTACTAGACCATGACTAGCTGACAATGTCTGGTCTTCACATATATAGTGTCTTCTGGACCATGACTAGCTGACAATGTCTAGTCTTCACATATATAGTGTCTTCTGGACCATGACTAGCTGACAATGTCTGGTCTTCACATATATAGTGTCTTCTGGACCATGACTAGCTGACAATGTCTAGTCTTCACATATATAGTGTCTACTGGACCATGACTAGCTGACAATGTCTAGTCTTCACATATATAGTGTCTTCTGGACCATGACTAGCTGACAATGTCTGGTCTTCACATATATAGTGTCTACTAGACCATGACTAGCTGACAATGTCTGGTCTTCACATATATAGTGTCTTCTGGACCATGACTAGCTGACAATGTCTAGTCTTCACATATATAGTGTCTTCTGGACCATGACTAGCTGACAATGTCTGGTCTTCACATATATAGTGTCTTCTGGACCATGACTAGCTGACAATGTCTAGTCTTCACATATATAGTGTCTACTGGACCATGACTAGCTGACAATGTCTAGTCTTCGCATATATAGTGTCTTCTGGACCATGACTAGCTGACAATGTCTGGTCTTCACATATATCGTTTCTTCTGGACCATGACTAGCTGACAATGTCTGGTCTTCACATATATAGTGTCTACTGGACCATGACTAACAACAATGTGTAGTCTTCACGTATATAGTGTCTTCTGGAACATGACTAGCTGACAATGTATGGTCTTCACATATATAGTGTCTACTGGACCATGACTAGCTGACAATGTTTAGTCTTCACATATATAGTCTCTACTGGACCATGACTAACAACAATGTGTAGTCTTCACATACATAGTGTCTTCTGGACCATGACTAGCTGACAATGTCTAGTCTTCACATATATAGTTTGTTCTGGACCATGACTAGCTGACAATGTCTGGTCTTCACATACATAGTGTGTTCTGGACCATGACTAGCTGACAATGTCTAGTCTTCACATATATAGTGTCTTCTGGACCATGACTAGCTGACAATGTCTGGTCTTCACATATATAGTGTCTACTAGACCATGACTAGCTGACAATGTCTAGTCTTCACATATATAGTGTCTTCTGGACCATGACTAGCTGACAATGTCTGGTCTTCACACATATAGTGTCTTCTGGACCATGACTAGCTGACAATGTCTAGTCTTCATATATATAGTCTCTACTGGACCATGACTAACAACAATGTGTAGTCTTCACATACATAGTGTCTTCTGGACCATGACTAGCTGACAATGTCTAGTCTTCACATATATAGTGTGTTCTGGACCATGACTAGCTGACAATGTCTGGTCTTCACATACATAGTGTGTTCTGGACCATGACTAGCTGACAATGTCTAGTCTTCACATATATAGTGTCTACTGGACCATGACTAGCTGACAATGTCTAGTCTTCACATATATAGTCTCTACTGGACCATGACTAACAACAATGTGTAGTCTTCACATACATAGTGTCTTCTGGACCATGACTAGCTGACAATGTCTAGTCTTCACATATATAGTGTCTACTAGACCATGACTGGCTGGCAATGTCTGGTCTTCACATATATAGTGTCTTCTGGACCATGACTAGCTGACAATGTCTGGTCTTCACATATATAGTGTTTATTAGACCATGACTAGCTGACAATGTCTGGTCTTCACATATATAGTGTCTACTGGACCATGACTAGCTGACAATGTCTGGTGTTCACATATATAGTGTCTTCTGGACCATGACTAGCTGACAATGTCTGGTCTTCACATATATAGTGTCTACTAGACCATGACTAGCTGACAATGTCTGGTCTTCACATATATAGTGTCTACTGGACCATGACTAGCTGACAATGTCTGGTCTTCGCATATATAGTGTCTTCTGGACCATGACTAGCTGACAATGTCTGGTCTTCACATATATAGTGTGTTCTGGACCATGACTAGCTGACAATGTCTGGTCGTCACATATATAGTGTCTACTGGACCATGACTAGCTGACAATGTCTAGTCTTCACATATATAGTGTGTTCTGGACCATGACTAGCTGACAATGTCTGGTCTTCACATATATAGTGTCTACTAGACCATGACTAGCTGACAATGTCTGGTCTTCACATATATAGTGTCTTCTGGACCATGACTAGCTGACAATGTCTAGTCTTCACATATATAGTGTCTTCTGGACCATGACTAGCTGACAATGTCTGGTCTTCACATATATAGTGTCTTCTGGACCATGACTAGCTGACAATGTCTAGTCTTCACATATATAGTGTCTACTGGACCATGACTAGCTGACAATGTCTAGTCTTCACATATATAGTGTCTTCTGGACCATGACTAGCTGACAATGTCTGGTCTTCACATATATCGTGTCTTCTGGACCATGACTAGCTGACAATGTCTGGTCTTCACATATATAGTGTCTACTGGACCATGACTAACAACAATGTGTAGTCTTCACATATATAGTGTCTTCTGGAACATGACTAGCTGACAATGTATGGTCTTCACATATATAGTGTCTACTGGACCATGACTAGCTGACAATGTCTAGTCTTCACATATATAGTCTCTACTGGACCATGACTAACAACAATGTGTAGTCTTCACATACATAGTGTCTTCTGGACCATGACTAGCTGACAATGTCTAGTCTTCACATATATAGTGTGTTCTGGACCATGACTAGCTGACAATGTCTGGTCTTCACATACATAGTGTGTTCTGGACCATGACTAGCTGACAATGTCTAGTCTTCACATATATAGTGTCTGCTGGACCATGACTAGCTGACAATGTCTAGTCTTCACATACATAGTGTCTGCTGGACCATGACTAGCTGACAATGTCTAGTCTTCACATACATAGTGTGTTCTGGACCATGACTAGCTGACAATGTCTAGTCTTCACATCTATAGTGTCTACTGGACCATGACTAGCTGACAATGTCTGGTCTTCACATATATAGTGTCTACTGGACCATGACTAGCTGACAATGTCTAGTCTTCACATATATAGTGTCTACTGGACCATGACTAGCTGACAATGTCTAGTCTTCACATATATAGTGTCTACTGGACCATGACTAGCTGACAATGTCTGGTCTTCACATATATAGTGTCTACTGGACCATGACTAGCTGACAATGTCTGGTCTTCACATATATAGTGTCTACTGGACCATGACTAGCTGACAATGTCTGGTCTTCACATATATAGTGTCTTCTGGACCATGACTAGCTGACAATGTCTGGTCTTCATATATATAGTGTGTTCTGGACCATGACTAACTGACAATGTCTGGTCTTCACATATATAGTGTCTACTGGACCATGACTAGCTGACAATGTCTAGTCTTCACATATATAGTGTGTTCTGGACCATGACTAGCTGACAATGTCTGGTCTTCACATATATAGTGTCTACTAGACCATGACTGGCTGGCAATGTCTGGTCTTCACATATATAGTGTCTTCTGGACCATGACTAGCTGACAATGTCTGGTCTTCACATTTATAGTGTCTACTAGACCATGACTAGCTGACAATGTCTGGTCTTCACATATATAGTGTCTACTGGACCATGACTAGCTGACAATGTCTGGTCTTCACATATATAGTGTCTTCTGGACCATGACTAGCTGACAATGTCTGGTCTTCACATATATAGTGTCTACTGGACCATGACTAGCTGACAATGTCTAGTCTTCACATACATAGTGTATTCTGGACCATGACTAGCTGACAATGTCTGGTCTTCACATATATAGTGTGTTCTGGACCATGACTAGCTGACAATGTCTAGTCTTCACATATATAGTGTCTACTAGATCATGACTAGCTGACAATGTCTGGTCTTCACATATATAGTGTCTACTGGACCATGACTAGCTGACAATGTCTAGACTTCACATATATAGTGTCTACTGGACCATGACTAGCTGACAATGTCTGGTCTTCACATATATAGTGTCCTCTGGACCATGACTAGCTGACAATGTCTAGTCTTCACATATATAGTGTGTTCTGGACCATGACTAGCTGACAATGTCTAGTCTTCACATATATAGTGTCTACTGGACCATGACTAGCTGACAATGTCGGGTCTTCACATATATAGTGTCTTCTGGACCATGACTAGCTGACAATGTCTGGTCTTCACATATATAGTGTGTTCTGGACCATGACTAGCTGACAATGTCTGGTCTTCACATATATAGTGTCTACTGGACCATGACTAGCTGACAATGTCTAGTCTTCACATATATAGTGTGTTCTGGACCATGACTAGCTGACAATGTCTGGTCTTCACATATATAGTGTCTACTAGACCATGACTGGCTGGCAATGTCTGGTCTTCACATATATAGTGTCTTCTGGACCATGACTAGCTGACAATGTCTGGTCTTCACATATATAGTGTCTACTAGACCATGACTAGCTGACAATGTCTGGTCTTCACATATATAGTGTCTACTGGACCATGACTAGCTGACAATGTCTGGTCTTCACATATATAGTGTCTTCTGGACCATGACTAGCTGACAATGTCTGGTCTTCACATATATAGTGTCTACTGGACCATGACTAGCTGACAATGTCTAGTCTTCACATACATAGTGTATTCTGGACCATGACTAGCTGACAATGTCTGGTCTTCACATATATAGTGTCTACTAGACCATGACTAGCTGACAATGTCTGGTCTTCACTTATATAGTGTCTACTGGACCATGACTAGCTGACAATGTCTAAACTTCACATATATAGTGTCTACTGGACCATGACTAGCTGACAATGTCTGGTCTTCACATATATAGTGTCTACTAGATCATGACTAGCTGACAATGTCTGGTCTTCACTTATATAGTGTCTACTGGACCATGACTAGCTGACAATGTCTAGACTTCACATATATAGTGTCTACTGGACCATGACTAGCTGACAATGTCTGGTCTTCACATATATAGTGTCCTCTGGACCATGACTAGCTGACAATGTCTAGTCTTCACATATATAGTGTGTTCTGGACCATGACTAGCTGACAATGTCTAGTCTTCACATATATAGTGTCTACTGGACCATGACTAGCTGACAATGTCTGGTCTTCACATATATAGTGTCTACTGGACCATGACTAGCTGACAATGTCTAGTCTTCACATATATAGTGTCTACTGGACCATGACTAACAACACTGTGTAGTCTTCACATACATAGTGTCTTCTGGACCATGACTAGCTGACAATGTCTGGTCTTCACACATATAGTGTGTTCTGGACCATGACTAGCTGACAATGTCTGGTCTTCACATATATAGTGTGTTCTGGACCATGACTAGCTGACAATGTCTGGTCTTCACATATATAGTGTCATCCATATGTTTATTTATAATAAACATATGTTTAGTCTTGCTGTGAATATTTCCAGCTGTAATCCTATAAAAGCTCCATCACTATCTGTGTAAGACCACTGTATAGATGTATTTCAGAGTTCTTACTTATCTTTAACATTGGGACAGTTAGAAAGTGGGACAGCTAGAAATGAGACATTTAACATTAGGACAGTTAGAAATGGGAGAGTTGATAGTGGGACAAACATTAGTAATATTTCTGTAACATAACTTCTCTGTTTCAGGAGAATACAGTGAATTTAAAGCCACTTGTAACAATGAATATGTATCTGAGGGGGACCACTGTCCTGTGGAGCAGAAATTGAGACTCAAAATTGGAACTCAGGTATGATGATGGTTGTGGTGTTGATGGTTGGGGTGGTGGTGTTGTTGATGATGGTAGTGCTGGTAGTAGGTGATGATGTGGTGTTGATTATGGTGGTGTAGTGTTGGTGGTTGTGTTGATGATCGTAGTGGTGGTAGTGAGGTGGTGATTGTATTGGTAGTGATGTTGATTATAGTGGTGATGGTGTTGGTGTTCCTGTGGTACTGATTGTAGTGGTGTGGTGTTGATTGTGGTTGTGGTGTGCTGTTGATGATGGTCATGGTGGTGGTGGTGATGGTGGTAGTGGTGGTGTGGAGTTGGTGAGAGTGATGGTGGTAGTGGCAGTGCATTGATGTGATGTTGGTGTGGTGGTGATGTGATGTTGTTGGTGGTAGTGGTTGTGGTGATGGTGGTGGTGGCATAGAATCCTAGGTCATCCAATCGAGGTAGACTTAAATTTGTGGTTATTTAACTCTAGATTAGCCCTGACTCTGCAGACCTAAGATTGTTGTTATTGTTTAGCTCTTGGCTTGGACAAGTTGTCACAGATGGTATCAGTACTGTATCAGAACTACTGTCCACTCAAAGGCCGAGGGCCATGTCTCTGTTGTGGTTTGGGCTTGGTTTCTACAGCTGGGCACTCTTCTTAACATTATCTTCTTTACAGAGGGTTACTACGAACATATATTAGTGTACTGGGACTAGGGATTGCATTAGTATTTGATTCTCTACCCTAGGGAAAAAGATACCCTGTTCCAGGTCAGATATGTCCAGAGGTGATAATAGCAAGTGAAGCTTAAGATGGATAGCAAATTTGGCATCATAGGTGTGATGAAGTTATACAGTGGCATGGGGTGAAGGGAGGGTGTAATGTGAGAGACAGGAGAGGAGTAGAGAGATATAGAGTATATAGGAGGTAGTAGTGGGGTAGAGAGAGTGGGATGTAGTGGTGGGGTAGAGAGAGTGGGAGGTGGTGGTGGGGTAGAGAGAGTGGGAATGGTTAATGAATTCAATTAATAATCTTGTATTTAATGGATATTTTAAATTCTTATCTTTCAGGTTATGTTGACAAAGAACTTGGACTTACAACGAGGTCTTGTCAATGGTGCACGAGGTGTTGTCTGTGGCTTTGATAGAGAAAATGAAGGTAACTGAATATCATCCTGATATATCCAATATCTCACCTGTTATATAGGAGGCTGTGCAAGCAAGGAAAAGCTGATGTAACATGATGATGATGTGTATGTAGTGGCCAAAATAACCACAAACCAGTCAATAGAAGGTTATTATATGACCCCCTCCATTCATCCATTGGTTGCAACATAAAGAGTTAAAATCATCCAGTTGTAAAAGCTTCATACAAAACTGAAATCTCAATCAAGCCAGTATAGAAATTTGGACAAAGTATTTTAACTCCTTTGTTGCCATATTTCTAATGAAAGACTGTCTATGATATTCAAATAATTTTGAAAATAATTGAGAATTTGGGGAGATTTAGTAAGATAACTAACTTTCTTGTTATTTAACTGGTGTTTGGAACATAACTTAACAAAGGTTCTTACATAAAATTATGCTGGCAGGTTTTTAGATGAATATAAATATTTTAACCCATTTGTTACCATATTTCTAATGAAAGACACTGTCTATTAATTTTGAAATACTTTGAAATAATTTTGAAAATAATCAAAAATTTTGAGGTTATTTAGTAAAATAACTTTCAAGATATTATGCTGGTGTTTGGAACATAACTTAACCAAATTTCTTACATAAAATTATGTTGGGAGATTTTAGATAAATATAAACAGCTTCATATTATAGAAGGTTTGGTATTAAAAGGGTTAAATAAATTGAAAGGCAATGGTCGTTATTGTAGAACATGCCAACGTGTAGTAGACCAAGTTTCAACTTTGGAAGAATAAGGTTTAATTGAAAGGCCTGAAGGTCAACATACCAAGAACCAAAGATGTTGTTTATTACAGTTCCCACCTTTAAAGGCTTAGCTATCCTTCCAGTTGAATCTTGTAGGAGGTTACTTGGCTGTTTTAATATTAGAAATTCCAGTTTTATTTCATGTCACACTTTTTTTCCAGTGATAGGAGTCGAGATTTGAATTCAATGCACTGATACCACAAGACATTCTGTCTGATGCTCTTACAATTTTCCCTAATCTCTGCTCTGAAATAATACTTTATAAATATCTCTGTGTTTGTGCATATTTCTGTGCGTAAGTGTCTGTGTCTATCTGTCTATGCGTGTGTGTTCTTATCAACATTTAAATCAAGCACTGATGTTTTTTTCAGTGCTATAGTTTAGTGGTTTAACTTAGGTCAGTAGTACATACCATGCTTGAAATTAAAGTATGGGTTGGCATCAGGAATGGCATATAGCTACAGAAAAACTGTTTTAACAAGGTTCCATTCAACTGATGCCAGCATAGGGAGGTGAATGTGCAAATGTTCATAATAGTTCCTGTCATGGGTTGGATGGGACTTTATGAGGTAGTTTTTTGTTACAACTGGATGCCCCCTTCCTGACACTCACCCTTTCAGTTGCCTCTTACAACACATAGATATTGTGTATCTTTTCTAAAACCTGGGATAGTGGGACACAATCCAGTTATCTATAATAGAAACTGTTATAATTTTACTATTTTACTGTTTTACTATATTTCACAGGTTGGCCTCATGTCAAGTTTCTCTCCGGAACAGTAGAATGTATCAGACCATTACGTTGGGTGGTCAAGTCTAGTTCAGTTGTGAGTGTGTGGAAGCAGTTACCTATAAAACTGGCCTGGGCTATTTCTATTCATAAAAGTCAGGTATGTGACCTTTTGTATTGTTTTTCATCTTATTATCCCTGCATGCTATAAAGTTCAACTAAAAGGGTTGGCACTAGAAAGGACATCTAGCTGTAAACCATTGCTTCAAAAAGATAGTGAATATGAAGTCTATCATAGACATGAAAGATTAACCCTTTAGCATTTAAACCGGCAGTATCCAGTCAGAACTCTCTCACTTCTCTCTGTTCAAACGGGCCATGACCTGCCGCTTATACCTACATTAAGTATTGTTCTCAACATAAATATCATAAAAATCTCGTAGATTCGATATTATGTGAGATAAAGCCTTTACTATGAAAATACAATAGTATATATAGAATAATGTAAATTGCTAAAAGGTTAACTCTTGTTTTAACATGGAAAATGGACGTAAAACCCTTGTTGTGTGTTGTTTTTATCTAATTTTCCATTATTAGATATTTGAGCAATTGTTTCTATAGCTGAATGTTCTTACCTGTAGCCACTCAATTATAAATTTGGAATGGGATCTATTTTTGTCAATCAGAATCAAAGAGTGAGGCAACTTAAAATTTAGACTTGTGCTGAAATACACAATGAAACACCAGAAATAAAATCAAAACAATATCTAGTGAAGGCACATGGCTTAGTGGTTAGAGCATTGGCTTTGCAATCGAAAGGTTGTGAGTTCAATTCTCAGACCGGGTGATGTGTTGTTTCCTTGAGCAAGACACTTTATTTCACGTTGCTCCAGTTTACTCAGCTGTAGAAATGAGATGATAGGGACTGAGATCCCTATCATTCGTGGAGGTGCCACGGCAAAAAAGCACCCAGCACTCACTGTAAATGAGGTTGGTGTTAGGAAGGGCATCCAGCTGTAGAAATCAAGCCAGAATCAGTTCCCGTCCCACCCTTGCAAGCAGGGAAAAGTGGACGTAAAATGAAATGATGAATGATGATGATCTACTCAGTTGTTTCATTTCCTGAATTAGCATGGGATGGATACAAGAAGTAGTGTCATGATTAAAATACACCCAGTACATCTCTAAAGTGGATGGTGAATGAGCAGAGTTAATGTAGGGTAGAGAAGACTCTTTAGACTTGCTGAGAATATGTAAAGTAGTTGGTGTTAGGAAGGGCATTCAGCTATAGAAACCAAAGAAGTGCCCAGTCCAACCTGTAATGTGGTGATATGATAAAAAGCGCCCAGTCCACTCTGTAAGGTGATCGTGTTGATGACATTCGAAAGACCACCCAGTCCATTCTGTTAGATGGTCATTTTGGTACCACAAGAAAAAACATTCAGTCCATACTGTAATGTGGTTGGTATTAAGGAGGGCATCCAGCCATGTGGAAGCTGGACGTTAAACAAAGATGATGATGATGAGCATGACACAATCCATTGACCCAACTTGTCTCATTACATGAGGATCTGTTTAACCAAAGCAAGAATGGAAAATAGATGTTAAACGATGATGATGATAACATGCCAAAATAAAACATACAAGTGAGGTAAGTAACTCCAAATAGGAACTGACTCTAACTGTAATGACCTGACCAATCCATGTATGGAAGGCAGGTGTGAAATGATGAGGTGTAGTTATGGATTAATTAAGAGTCCAGATCACCAGCCTCATAGGTGTGCTCATGTTTACATATATTCTACAGTAAAGGGCCCAGATCTTCCCCATCATAAGATGTTCCTTTTAGATATATTCCGCAACTTTTCAGTTGTGTCAAAGACATGACAACTTCTCTAGTGCCAGTACCATGATAAAATACACACGGTAGAATGTGGGATCGTATGTGAGATGCAAACCCCATGACCTGTCTGGGAGGTCAGTAGCCTTGCTTCAATACTGAATCAGTTTGCGATGACCTGTCGAACCCTTGCTAACAGGGGAGGCAGATGTTAAATAATGATGACGATGAGTAAAGGGGCCGGATCACCCCCCACCCCCAATATTCTCTGCCCTTGTTTATATATATTCCACAGTAAAAGGCCCAGATCACCTCCATCATGGTCTGCCCCTATTTAGATATATTCCACAGTAAAGGGTTCATATCACCTTCATCATGAGGTGTCGGGTAAAGAGCCAGGTCACCATCATTTTTCTATAATTGGTGCAGCCAGTTATTTGTATACTATTAGGTTGTTCCGAAAATAATGGCCGATTTCAGAAACATAATTTTATTCTGGAAAAATTAACAGAAATGTTTTGATTAATCAAAGTATTTTTCTGGGTGGGAAATGACGATGGGATGGGTGGTGTAGGTATACTACTAGCTGACAAGTGGGTAGATAAAGTAATCTCAGTGTACAGGGTAATGCAAGAATCATTAAACTCAGACTAGTCCTGAATAAAACAATTAGCACAATAATATCAGCTTACGCACCCCAATCGGGGTTGTCAGACGAACTTAAGGATAGATTTTATGAGTCCCTAATGCACACTACTGCTCTAACAAACGACAATGACTTCCTAATCATCGCAGGAGATTTTAACAGACACGTAGGTAAACACTGTGACGGCTTCAATAGAGTCCATGGAGGCCATGGGGTTGGCACAAGAAATGAAGAAGGATTCAGACTTCTAGAATTCTGCAACGCCAATGACATGTCGATATGTAACACAAACTTCAAAAAACCCGACAACCACCTGATCACTTATAGATCAGGGGGAGCATTCTAGTCAGATAGATTTTATCCTCATCAGAGGACGTGACAGATGGACGGTCGTAAACACACTAGCCTTCCCTAGTGAGCAATGTACCTCCCAACATAGCTTAGTTGTCAGCGACCTCACAGTCAGAACTAGACGAACCTGGAAACAGAGGCCAACCTGGAGAAGAAAGATCTGGAAGCTGAAAGACCCCTCAGCCAGTAACAGATTTAAAGATATTTTACTCAACGCTTACGACAGTAAAGAAGAACAGCTAGAGACATTCAATGTAGAAGAGCACTGGGAGTTCCTAAAAAATAACTTACTAGAGGTGACAGATGAGGTCTGTGGCTGGAGTAAGACCACAAGCAGGAGGAGAGTGACTTGGTGGTGGAACAATAAGGTAGATGAGGCAGTTAAGGCCAAGAGACAGGCATGGAAAGAATAGAAAAACGGGGGGGGGGGTACATTACATAGAGACCAAGAGGGAAGCTAGGCGACAAGTATACTTAGCTAGGAGGGAAGCAGAGGATAGAAAATTCAAGCATGTTTTGCAACGTGAGGACCAGAAACAGGAGGTGTTCAAGATTGCGAGGCAGTGTGTCAGAGAGAATTGTGATGTCATTGGAGAGAAGTGTATCCGGAATGATAAAGGTGAGCTTGCCCTCACAAGTGCTGAGAAGAAAGATGCATGGAATAGTCATTATGATAGATTACTAAATGAGGAGAATGCATGGGAAGAAGAGACCCTATAGAGGGGCCAGCAGTACAAGTCAGCAGCAGCGTAGTAAGTAAGGCAATCAAAGATATGAAGGCAACCGGTCCATCGGCTATAGCTGCCGAGATGCTGAAGGCATCTGGGTCTGTAGGTCACACTATAACCACACGTATTGTTAACCAGGTAATACTAGAAGGTATCATACTAAAAGAATGGTGCAGTAGCATCATTGTCAACTGCTACAAAGGTAAAGATGATGCACTCGATAGAGGAAACTATAGAGGTATAAAGCTGATGGACCAGGTCATGAAAGTAACAGAAAGAGTTATAGCACAGTTGATTAGGGACCGGGTGAAACTAGATGAGATGCAATTTGGGTTTGTACCAGGAAGAGGCACCACTGATGCCCTCTTCCTTGTGAGGCAGTTACAGGAAAAGTACCTAGCTAAAAATAAGCCACTCTACCTGGCATTCGTCGATCTCGAGAAAGCCTTTGACAGAGTTCCACGTGCTGTAATCTGGTGGGCTCTTAGAAAACTAGGAGTAGATGAATGGCTTGTGAAAGCTGTACAAGCCATGTATAGGGGAGCAGTCAGCAAAGTTAGGATTAGCAATGAGTATAGCGTACAGGTTGGGGTCCACCAGGGCTCTGTTCTTAGCCCTCTCCTGTTCATCATAGTCCTGGAGGCGCAATAACGGAGGAGTTTAAGACCGGATGCCCATGGGAACTCCTGTATGCAGATGACCTCGCACTTATAGCTGAATCTATGGTAGAATAGAGAAGAAATTCCAAACTTGGAAGCAGGGACTAAAAAGAAAGGGTCTCAAAGTCAACATGATAAAGACTAAGGTCCTTGTAAGTAGACGAGAAAACGGAACCCAGATCCCCTCAGGGAAATGGCCTTGCTCAGTATGTAGGAAAGGTGTAGGTAGGAATTCCATTCTCTGCCCCAAATGCAAACAATGGGTACACAAGAGATGTAGCGGGATCTCAGGAAGCTTAATTAAGAATGTAGGCTTCACATGCAGCAGCTGTACTGGGACAACAAGCAGCAAACAGCCACAGGAAACAAGTACCACCAATCTCTGGGAGGGCTCTGTAGAGACAGTAGACAACTTCTGCTACCTAGGTGACTGAATTAGCAGCGGAGGTGGGTTTTCAAAAAGTACAACAACTAGGGTAAGAACGGAATGGAAGAAGTTCAGAGAACTACTACCACTGCTAGCTGCAAAAGGCTTCTCCCTCAAAATGAAAGGCAGACTGTATGATGCGTGTATACGAACAGCAATGTTACATGGTAGTGAGATCTGGGCACTGAAGGTGGAAGACTTGCGTAGATTAGAGAGAAACGAAGCCTGCATGCTCCGATGGATGTGTAATAGTAATATACGCGAACGACAAAGCATAAATGAATTGAGAGAGAGACTGAGCATAAGAGGAATCAAATGCTGTGTGCAGGAGAGGCGGATGCGTTGGTATGGACATGTGATGCGTATGAAGGATGACAGCTGCATTAAAAGGTGCAGAGCACTAGAAGTCGATGGAAACCGCGGATTGGGGAGACCCAAGATGACCTGGGATGAGGTGATAAAGGCCGACCTTACCCAATTACACCTCTCAAAGTCAATGACACACGACCGTGACCTCTGGCGTCACGCAGTAATACAGAGTACCCAACCTCCTATGGGTACAAGCTCAAGCATATAGACAATATGCCCCCACACCCTCCCACTGCAAGGTGGTCGTGGAGGTGCCACGGCAAAAAAGCACCCAGCCCACACTGTAAAGTGGACGTGTAGGCGCCACGAAAAAGCACCCACCACTCACTGTAAATGAGGTTGGTGTTAAGAAGGGCATCCAGCTGTAGAAATCAAGCCAAATCAGTTCCTGTATGAGCAAGGCATGGTCAGCCGACCAGACACTGCCCACAACAGGACAACCCGTCTAACCCATGCTAGCATGGAAGAACGGACGTAAAACGGTGATGATGATGATGAGCCGTGAACAATCAATGCATCTCTGCCTATTGACTATTCGGTCAAGAAAAGGATCATTGGTGTTTCGCAGAAAGAGCATTGAGCACACTTCAAAACGCCGAACTTTTTGATTTTCATTGAGCTCATGCGGTACCCATTTATCAAGCCTTTTCACTTTACCAACCTTCTGCAGAGGGCATGAAACCGTTGCAATACCGATACCAAGTGCCTGAGACATTTCTCTGACACCTTGACATAGGTTTTGTTCAACAATTGCTTTCAATTGTTCATTGTCAAGACTGCATGACCGTCCTCTACCTTCTTCATCTTCAAGGCTCTCGTACTGTGCGATCACTTGTGGACCCCTCTCCCCATGCTCTGTTGATATTGGCAGCTGTTTGGGAGGCATTGTGCCCAAGAATGAACTCATGCAAGAAAAGTAAGCGAAGGTCCTTTTTTGTCATGTTCATAATTAAGGGCGCCTATGCTTCAAGAATGTTTTCTGTCTGAAATAAGTATAAAATTATTAAAGAGCATACATCAATTATTAAGTATGTCGAAATTCACCTAAAATATAATTAAAATACTATGATAAAATTGCGTTTCAAAACACAATACTTCGGGTGGCCATTATTTTCAGAACAACCTAATACTTCAGACGTTTTGGCAGTCAACCGTCACCTCTGGTCTCTGTCCTTCATTATGGATAGAAGGGCCATAGTGTTGTGACCTGTCCTGTTCTTAGACCAGGATTTTCTTTGCCTACCCCTTTGCTTTTCCTGGAGAAAAGTTTTGGACTGAGGGTTGTGGCAGGATACATGTTCGTATCAGGCGAGCTTTTGTCCTTTCTCTATTGTATATTTGTTGACTTGCTGCCTGTCAAAGCTGTTTGTCCTCTTCTCTGTGTACAAGATGTGTAACAACTTTCTAAAGCAGTTCTGTTCAAATACCTGGATGCTTTATTCCATATCAGATAGTTTGCAGAGCAAAGAAGTTTTAGTTACCATATCAGTAGGATAAACAATATTATATATATATACTTCTATTATTTTACTGGTTTCAGACATTATGCTGGGGCACAGCGTTGGGTCTGTGAGGTTGTTTAATTACCTCTGGATGGTGCCCACACCCATTGTTTTGATTATTTGTATTGCCCTTAGTAATTCCAGTCCCATGACCAATAAATCATCATCATCATTACTAATATTATCTTCTCTCTTTCAGGGTATGACACTTGATTTTGTGGAAATTTCTTTGTCGCGTGTCTTTGAAGCTGGTCAGGCCTACGTTGCTCTGTCTCGAGCCAAATCATTGAAAGGTTTACGAGTTCTGGATTTTGACCGCTCTTGTGTTCGTGCAGATCCTGATGTCTTAAATTTTTACAACCACTTGAAGATCTTTCAGCCGTCTATACAAACACATTTAGATTAATTCATTTAGGAAACATTTTAATTAATTTAAATCATGCTGGTATCTTTTAATTTAACCAGTCTATTTATTGACAACTTGGCAGAATTGTTAGGGTTAGGGTGTTGGATTAAATACAGCAATATTTGTTCTCATCTACTGTGCTCTGAGTTCAACTTTGCCTTTCATCCTTTCAAGGTCGATAAAGTACCAGTCCAGAGGCAGTGGATTTTCAGAATTGTTAAAGAGTCTGACAGGGTGTTTTGCAGTATCTGATCTGGTATTGTACGTTCTGAGTTCAAATCCTACCTCCTTCTGCCAGGAGTTGCAACTGGCAGATAGTATCAGCTATAGAAAGACCAAAGGAAACATATTTTCTTTGCTAATTTTAATTTATTTTTCATTGCATTTAATTTTTATATTTATATAGTCCCCATGATGTATTACACACTGTAGACATTTGATTTCTGGCTATTCCTCATCTTGGCTTCTCATATCAATATCGCCACAATATCATCATCATCATCATCATCTTCATTTATATCTGCTTTCCATGCTGACATGGGTTGGACAAGTTATTAATGGTGAAATCAGTATTTAATCTGAGTTACTGCCCTTTTGGATGAGTCAGAGCACCTTATCTTGTTTCTGTTTTATTTTGTCATGGTTTCTAAAGAGTGATGGTAAGGGAAATTGAATAAATAAATCTAATGCCATCTCTTATTACATATGTGCCATAATGGAAGAGAAGGTAGTGTGATAAAAGGTAATAAGGGTGGGGAGATATTCTCTCTAATTTATATGGTCTAAAAAGAAATATTACATTGTAAACCATGTAAAAGGATAAAATGGACAACAAACAGTATTGTTGGCAGAAACTACAGTTTTTGCAAGCAGGACTGTCTGGTTAAAGAAGTTTATATGGTTTCAGGTTTTAATTTCAATGTGTGGCACTTTGAGCGAGTGTTTTCTACTCATAGCTTTGCAAGTGAAATAGGGTAGACAGTAACTATGTGGAAGCCTGTTGAAGAGACTATTCCTATTTTTCTGTGGTAGATTTAATCCATCACCTGGTTAAACACCATCACCACCACCACATGAGAACCATGTGCCCTTTGCAGAGTTCATTCTATTTGGGTCAGGTCTCCAATTTGTAGATAATTTTCTTACTTTCTCCAATTTGTAGATAATTTCCTACCTTTCAGTCTCAGGAGCACTGAAAACAAATATGGTTGCTGTTCTTCCTCTTCTGATTAAATGGTAAAACAAACAAAAAAATATTAATGATAAACTGTACAATACCAGAAAACTAATTTTACACTTTAAATCATCTGTTTTGGTGCTTCGTCTTTCTATGTTTCAAGGATAGACTTTGTGATTTAGGCCAAGTTATCAACCATATTGCATACCAGTAAAATATTGGGGTTAATTCAATTTCAACAATTAGGTAAAGTGGACATGTAGGCGCCATGGAAAAAAAAGCACCCAGCACTCACTGTAAATGAGGTTGGTGTTAGAAAGGGCATCCAGCTGTAGGAATCAAGCCAGAATCAGTTCCCGTCCCACCCTTGCAAGCAGGGAAAAGCGGACGTAAAATGATGATGATGATATTTTCCAATGAGGATTAATTTAAATAAGAATGACTACTTAGCAAGTGTTATATCACTATAACCTTGTATTTAGTAGAGTATTTGCCCTGTGTGAGGAATTAACACCTGCTACAGGTTATCTTTAGATATGCAAAATTATGAGTCTGGGAGTAGTGTGTATCTTTTAACCCATAACATCATGGACCACATAAAATTGCATTAGCAAGACATTGTTGAAAAGTACAAAACAGTACTAGGACCACATCACATTAAAAAGTGAGGTTTTTACTCTAATACAACAAACTTCAGAACATTTTGTTTGCTAGTAAAGATACTATAAACATTTGAATTAACATTCAAAACACACTAACAACATTCTTGAAAAGTACAAAACAGCACTAGGACTGCGTCACATTAAAAGTTAGTCTTTATTTTAGTTTACTGCAAATTTTCACCATTAAAGACACTATAAACATTTGAATTAACAAAGCTGTTTTTATATATTTTCTATTAAATCACTACAAGATGTTGAGTTTTCTATTCAGTTAAGGAGGGAGAGACAGCATCCATCATTTTAAAAATGTTTCAATGCTTCCAAGACTGGTGGAAGAAAGGAGGACGTTAACCTGAAGCCAGAGACTTCACCTAAATACTTGCAACAGAATGAACTCCAATAAAGCCACCCAAGTCCTAGTTGGTGGTGGTGTTAAATCAGGCAATGAATTAAGTTTACCACTCAATGATTCTCTGTATAGTTCCAGTCTACTAGATTTCACTGATAAAGCTTAATTGACTTGAAGCTATGGTAGAAGACACTTGACAATGTGAGGTGATATGAGCTTGAACCCTAACTACATCATCACTACTTACTTACAAAGTGGATGTGATTTTCATATTTATTTGTAGATGGCGTCTTAATGCTCTTATTTGTTTGATGTGATCTGTGACAGGATTTCAACATAGAAACTCCATCATGGATATAAATTACCAAAGATTTAATGTCTTAAGTTGTATATAATAAATTGATTTTTATATATATATTTGTTTTCAATCATTTGTAGCCCAGATTGATATTCCGGTGTGACTGAGAGAGGTCTGAAATGTTGATATTTGCTTGTTTAACCACTTTATGACTATTTCTAACAAAATACACCCATTTCAATTAATTATTGAAGTTCAATGGATTTTATCATCATTTTACGTCCGCTTTTTCCCTGCTTGCAAGGGTGGGACAGGAACTGATTCTGGCTTGATTTCTACAGCTGGATGCCCTTCCTAACACCAACCTCATTTACAGTGAGTGCTGGGTGTTTTTTTGCCGTGGCACCCCCACGACCACTTTGCAGTGGAATGATAGGGACCCCAGTCTCTATCATCTCATTTCTACAGCTGAGTAAACTGGAGCAATGTGAAATAAAGTGTCTTGCTCAAGGAAACAACACATCACCCGGTCTGAGAATTGAACTCACAACCTTTCGATTGCAAGGCCAATGCTCTAACCACTAAGCCATGTGCCTCCAATTAAATATTTCATTAGTAAGATATGATTCCGATATAAAAATTATATTGGAAGATTTTAATTTAAATATGACCTTTATAATATAGTGTTCATTTTGAGAATGTAATAGAACTTTTTAATATAGAATCTGGCAAAGAAACAATATGAAATTTTTAGTTATATATACATCACCGTTTTACGTTCCATGATAGCATGGATTAGACAAGTTGTCCTGTTGTGGGCAATGCTAGGTCAGGTGACCATGTCTTGCTCATATAGAACTGATTTTGGCCTGGTTTCTACAGTTGGATGCCTTTCTGAAAGCCAACCTCATTTACAGTGAGTACTGGGTACTTTTTGTCGTGATGCCTACACGACCACTTTACAGTGTGGACTGCTTTTTGTTGTGATATATATCAATCATCTATCTTTCACGCTAGTATGGGTTTGTCCCATTTGAGGCAAGTTGGGTCTTGCTCATATAGGACTGTTTCTGGCTGGATGCCCTTCCTAATGCTACCCACATTTACAGTGTGGGCTGGGTGCTTTTTGTCATGGCACCAAACCGACTACTTTATAATGGGGGCTGGATGTTTTGTGATGCCAACATGTATATATGTATAGTGAAATGAATATTTTTAAAAATGTATAACATAATAATAATAATGAAAATATTGTGTACAGTGCTCAGGTGCACTACAACTCATCAAAAGTGTATGTATAGTACATAGGGTAATGTACAAACGTCAGGAAAATGAACAGTGCATGTGTATGGAAGAGGGACATCAGGTGTAGTTTTGGCGAATTTCGGGAAGCATGAGGGTTTTAAAGGATGCAGTGTCTCAGCAGCTAACAACTGACGCAGGCAGTTTATTCCATGCTTCAGCGTGAAAAAATGTTTCCGAAAGTCATGGGAGCTGTGCTGTTTTCTGTCTTTGTAGGTATGTCCACGTGTGTTAGACACATGGAGATCAAAAAGGTGCTCAGGGTTGTTGTTGGCGAGATGGTTAATAACTTTGTGGGTGTTTACCAAGTCCATTGCCAGACGTCGGAGCTTCAATGAATCCATGCCCAGGGAAGCAAGGCGTTCAGAGTATGGTAAGTGTCTGATGGAGGGTATGCGCTTGGTTGCACGTCTCTGAACAGTTTCCAGGTCAATGTTCTGAGCAAGATAGGGGTTCCAGACTGATGATGCGAATTCCAAGTGTGGTTGTACCATAGCTGTATACAGCTTTAAATAGATGGCTGGAGAGCGGCTAACAAAGGTCTTGCTGAGTGATGCCAAGACACCCTCGGCTTTCTTGATAATTTTAGAGATGTACTTTGTCCAATGCAAATCGCTGCTGACAGTAATGCCCAGGTCACGTTCACAAGAGGACTTCTTGATATCAGTGTTGTGGAGGGAGTATGTGGACGCTAGATTTTTCCTTCCAAAATGCATGGTGGTACACTTGTCCACAGCCAGCTTCAGTTGCCAGTCTGTGATCCATTGCTGCATTGTGTCCAGGTCTGATTGTAAGAAAGAGTTATAGATTTCAGGATCTGTCCTTTTGATTTCAAGGTACAGCTTGATGTCATCTTCATATTTCAGTACTGTGGCATTCTTTAAGTTGGCATCTATGTCATTAATGTATGCAACAAACAAAAGGGGATCGGTGAGGAATGCTGTCCTAGAACTGTGACTACCTCTTTTTGGCTAAGAATGAAGGATATCAACCAGTTAAAAAGATCATCCCTCACACCCATTGCAGAGAGTTTCACGATAAGTCTTTTGTGTGGCACAGAATTAAAAGCCTTAGTGAAGTCAAGGTAAACAACATCCACCTATGAGCCGCTGTCAGTGATCTGGGTAATGTCTTCAAGGAACTCGATAAGCTGATCACAGCAGCTGGAGTTGGGAATGCAAACAAGAGTTCAAAATGTTTATGGTAAAAAGAAGTATTTCTTTAAAATTTCCTTCCCATACATAACCAATAAATGTGGTATGGTTGAAAAACTCTATATACATGTTTTTCTTTTCCATATTACATGTCTAAAGGCATACTGTATACATCCCAAGTCATCTTTGACCAAGCAGACATATAACATGCAAGTAGTCAGACCAAATTCAAGACAACACAGATCCATTGTTTAATGGCTAGCCGCAACACGGTTCCATTGTTTAATGGCTAGCCGCAACACGGTTCCATTGTTTAATGGCTAGTCGCAACACGGTTCCATTGTTTAATGGCTAGTCGCAACACGGTTCCATTGTTTAACGAGTTAGCTGCAACACAC
This sequence comes from Eledone cirrhosa, assembly GCA_964016885.1. Lineage (NCBI taxonomy): Eukaryota > Metazoa > Mollusca > Cephalopoda > Octopoda > Eledonidae > Eledone > Eledone cirrhosa. The sequence continues at coordinate 337,491,541 of OZ024742.1, read as the reverse complement.
ATCCATTGTTTATTGACTAACTACAACAGAGACCCACTGAAGCAGGTAGAGAAGTTAAAGAATCTCGGGGCCGTGTTCACGAGTGATGGAAGGCAGGAAGCTGAATTAAGTGCAAGAATTGCAGGAGCTGGTGCAGTAACGCACCAGCTTCAGTATTTGGTAATCAGAAGGGAGGTAGGTGTAAAAGCCAAACTCATCTTCACTTCGGTATTCATGCCAACCCTTATGAATCTTGGGTAATGACTGGAAGAATACGATCACGAATACAAGTGGCCGAAATGGGGTTCCTCCGAAGGGTCTTTGGAGTAATGTTACTCAATAAAGTGCGTAGCTTAGAAATCAGAGTCACTCCAGATAGAGCCACTACTTCTCCCAATTGAGAGATCACAGCTCTGATATTATGGGCATGTGGTTAGAATGTCTCAGGAATGAATTGCTGGACATAGTTTATGGGCAAAACCGACCGGCAATAGACTAAGGGGTAGACCCTGAGCAAGTTGGTTGGATAACATCCATGAGCTTGGCTGGTTATGCTTGGGGATCCAGTTGGAGACAGTTGCTTCTGACAGGACCTACTGGAAGGAGTGTTTGAGGACTCTGCCCCCATGACCCTCTCAGGAATAAGTAAGCAAAGAAGAAGACTTTAATATAAGTGAAGTATAAATACTTTAAAATGAGCAGTTTTGTATCATAAATCCTGGGCAGTTTTATAGGTGGATTGGTATCTTTTGATAAGAGTTAATGAATCACTTGGTGATGAAGTAATACTTTAATAGAATTTTCCTGACCTTTCAAATAAATATGAATGTAATTTGAACTAGAGATTGGAATAGATATGAAGGAATTCTAGAATGTGTCACAATTGTTGATTTAGAAATAGTTTATTAGGTGGGTGTGTATATAATACAGTAGTTAGATTGAAAATGTTTAATTGTTATAACTGTGTACCATCATCATCGTTGTTTTTTCATTCATTTTTCTCCAGTACAGCATTTCTCCACTTATCATAATACCCTTCAAACATCTATTTTCTATTCTTTGCATGAGATAAATGGGTTATACTGAAGTTATTATTAAATTTTGCTAATCTATCTCTGGTGAAATTTTATTTTAAGTTTATTCCTACAACAATTAATTTTATTTATACATTAAAAAACATTACACATGACAAATAAAGGACATTACTAGAAATCCCTTACGTTATAAAATAAATAGGATGGGTTGGGGTCTCAATATGTAAATTAAATAACTAATTGATGGAGACAACCTAGAAAAATTACTGATTTTCCACCCTAACCCCCACTTATTCCTACCTCTCCTATTACTAGTTGCATCGCCAAACTGATGGAATCCTGTGTCAGAGAAACACTTTGGAACTTCTGGAGCTCTCACAGTCTTATCCGGCCCTCGCAATTTGGATTTATCCCCAACTCCAGCTGCTGTGATCAACTTATAGAGTTTCTTGAGGACATCACCCGGATCACTGATGGCGGCTCATGGGTGGATGTTGTTTACCTTGACTTTGCGAAGGCCTTCAATTCTGTGCCACACAAAAGGCTTATGGCAAAACTCTCTGCAATGGGTGTGAAGGATGATCTTTTTAACTGGTTGAAGTCCTTCATTCTCAGTCGAAGAGAGGTAGTCACGGTTCTGGGACAGCATTCCTCACCATATGAGATGTCATCTGGTGTACCTCAGGGATCTGTTCTTGGCCCCCTTTTGTTTGTGGCATATATTAATGACATAGATGCCAACTTAAGGAATGCCACAGTACTAAAGTACGCAGACGACATCAAGCTGTACCTTGAGATAAAAAGGACAGATCCTGAACACTATAGATCTTGCTTGCAGTCTGACCTGGACACAATGCAACAGTGGATCTCAGACTGGCAACTCAAGCTAGCTGTGGACAAGTGCACCACCATGCATTTTGGGAGTAAAAACCCAGCGTCCACATACTCCCTCCACAGCACTAATATCAAGAAGTCTTCCTGTGAATGTGACCTGGGCATTACGGTCAGCAGCGATTTGCGTTGGATGAGGCATGTCTCTAAAATTGTCAAGAGGGCCGAGGGTGTCTTAGCATCACTCAGCAAGACCTTTGTCAGCCGCTCTCCAGATATCTATTTAAGGCTGTATACAGCTATGGTGCGACCACACTTAGAATTTGCATCACCAGTCTGGAACCCCTATCTTGCTCAGGACATTGACCGCCTGGAAACTGTTCAGAGACGTGCAACCAAGCGAATACCCTCCATCAGGCATCTACCATACTCTGAGCGCCTTGCTTCCCTGGGCATGGATTCATTGAAGCTCCGACGCCTGGCAACTGACTTGGTAAACACCCACAAAATTGTTAACCATGTTGCCAACAACAACCCTGAGTGCCTTTTCGATTTCCATGTGTCTAACACACGTGGACATGCCCACAAAGAAAACAGCACAGTTCCCATGACTTTCGGAAACATTTTTTCACGCTCAGAGTTGCTGAAGCATGGAACAAACTACCTGCATCAGTTGTTAGCTGTCGAGACACTGCATCCTTTAAGGCCTCCATGCTTCCCGAGATCCGCCAACACTACAGCTAACACATACACACATGTACTTCCCTGACATTTGTGTATTATTCTATGTACTTTCTTGACGAGTTGTAGTGCACCTGAGCACTTTACACAATAATTTCATTATTATTACTTGGGACCCGAGAGTACAAGAAACAAAATAACAAACATTTAATTAGTCTTTTTATTAACTTTAATTATGAATAAATATTGGAATTGGTTATGATAATGAAATGATATTTATGAAGATACTGTTCAAGTGAAAGACATTTCATTAGAAAAAGTAGATAGAATTGATTTGTTAAACAAGTTTATCTATTACGTCTCAGCTATTCTGTAAAGTCTATAGAGAACGAAGCTGGTTGGTAACACCTTTCTCTAACCCTTTAGCATTTATATTATTCTACTATTATATTTTCATGGTAAAGGCTTTATCTCACATAATATGGAATCTACAAGATTTTGATGATGTTATTTATTTTGAAAACAATATCTTAATGTCAGTATGAGTGTCCAGTTATGGCCGATTTGAACAGAAAGAGTTAAGAGAATTCTGGCCAGATATGGCCGGTTTAAATGCTAAAGGGTTAAATGGAGAAAGATTTTAATGAAAAAGTAACACATCAGTGAAAATAGCTTCAAGAAAGACACATCCACCAACAAAATAGAGGAACCAGGTTTTCTCTCTTGAAAGATGACCTTTTCGGATGAAATTTACCTACAAAATAAATTACAAGTGAGTAATCACAATTTATTCTAAAATCTTGTAGGTGAAATTATAAATTAATCTGAAGTCCTGTGGATTATATTTTTGTACGTTTTTACATTTTTACTGGTTTTAATCCATTGGACTGTGGCCATACTGGGGCCCAATCTACCCATTATTTCTTTTATAAGTTTGTAACTTATTTTATCAAACTCTCTTTGCTGAACTGCTATGTTACATGACATAAACAAAGGCAGACAGACGCAAAATGGAGCACTGACTACAGGGGATTTAGTCAATTATATCAATCCCACTATTTATTTTATAAGTCTCTTATTTTATCAATCTCTTTTTGTCAACCCACTAAGAGGACAATTAAAAATAGTCAGACACAAAGACACACATAACACTGGGCATGGATACATTAAAGCTCCGATGTCTGGCAATTGACTTGGTAAACACCCACAAAATTATTAACCATCTTGCCAACAACAACCCTGAGCACCTTTTTGAATTCCATGTGTCTAACACCCGTTGGCATGTCTACAAAGTCAGAAAATAGCATAGCTCCCATGACTTTCAGAAACATTTTTTCATGGTGTTTATAGGTTTGTTTCCTTTCCCACTGTACTTCAAAACTTCAATGCTGTGATTTACTTTTACTCAAAAAGAAATGGCTACTATATGAGCACTAAAGCTACTAGAAACAGCAGCCAAATCTAAAATGTATACACTAGTCATAGAAAAACACGGAGAAGAGGTGAGATGATCATAACAGGAATGCTGTTGACCAGGGCTGACATGGTGCTAAACTCAACAACTTTCATTCGAATCTGATTATCTTTGTTTCATCAATGTTATTCTTTTTCTAAAACATTGTCTTAAACATTGCACCATGATTCCCATAAGCCTATTAAATTGTAGCAGTACCACTAAAAAGTTCCTCTTCCTGTATAATGTAAAGTATGTATGTGAGGATCTGTAACTCATGATGGAGTCATAGGGGTGCCATAATGACCTACACTGTATCTTGGGAATTTTGAAACCAGTGGAGGTCATCTCCTCTCCAGACAATTTCTTCCAGAGAAGGAGTGAAAGAGAGGAAGTGAGAAAGAGATATAGTACTCGACTGGTACCTTTTTTTATCAAACTCGAAAGAATGAAAGGTAAAGTTAACTTCAGCAGGTTTTGAACTAAAAAATCACAGCGAGCCAGAATGAATACTGTAAGGCATTCTATTTGATGTTCTAACAATCATGTCAATTCACTGCTTTTAATCTTTGGAATATCTAGGGGCAAGATAGCTACAAGGATTTCACCTCACACAAAGAGTTTAACTCTACATTCATCAGTTTTAAAGTTGTAACATGGGGGTATCATTATTACTCCACACTCCAGAAAAGCTGGTGCATTGGCAGTATCGGTAGAGGGTCGGATGCTATGCTTTGACGCATAGAGTTACGGCCCTTGCCATTCTGAGTTCAAATCCCGCCGAGGTTAACTTTGCTGGCCTTGTGCCAATATTAGAAATAATTATTACTCCACACTCATCAATTTTATAGTGTTAGCCCTGTAAACCCAGGAGATTTATTCCTACTCCACACTATATATTCTATCCTTGGCTGCAATACACCTTTCTCCAATACTTGAATGCAAGACCATACTTTCTTGTGAATATAAAAATATTGTATCATATATGAAGAGTAAAGAGGTCACCATTGTTGTCTTTGTTTTCCTCCATATTAGCTTGACAGAAGTCATTTCCTCTGTATTAGCTTGACAGAAGTCATTTCCTCTGTATTAGCTTGACAGAAGTCATTTCCTCTGTATTAGCTTGACAGAAGCCGTTTTCCCTGTATTAGTTTAACAGAAGTCTGTATTAGCTTGATAGAAGTAATTTTCTCTGTATTAGCTTGATAGAAGCCATTTCCTCTGTATTAGCTTGACAGAAGCCATTTCCTCTGTATTAGTTTGACAGAAGTCATTTTCCCTGTATTAGCTTGTCAGAAGCCATTTCCTCTGTATTAGTTTAACAGAAGTCATTTTCCCTGTATTAGCTTGACAGAAGTCATTTTCCCTGTATTAGTTTAACAGAAGTCATTTCCTCTGTATTAGTTTGACAGAAGTCATTTTCCCTGTATTAGCTTGACAGAAGTCATTTTCCCTGTATTAGCTTGTCAGAAGTCATTTTCCCTGTATTAGCTTGTCAGAAGTCATTTTCCCTGTATTAGCTTGTCAGAAGCCATTTCCTCTGTATTAGTTTAACAGAAGTCATTTCCTCTGTATTAGTTTAACAGAAGTCATTTTCTCTGTATTAGCTTGTCAGAAGTCATTTTCTCTGTATTAGCTTGACAGAAGCCATTTCCTCTGTATTAGTTTGACAGAAGTCATTTTCCCTGTATTAGTTTAACAGAAGTCATTTCCTCTGTATTAGTTTAACAGAAGTCATTTTCTCTGTATTAGCTTGATAGAAGTCCTTTTCCCTGTATTAGCTTGACAGAAGCCATTTTCCCTGTATTAGTTTAACAGAAGTCATTTCCTCTGTATTAGTTTAACAGAAGTCATTTCCTCTGTATTAGTTTAACAGAAGTCATTTTCTCTGTATTAGCTTGTCAGAAGCCATTTTCTCCATATTAGCTTGACAGAAGCCATTTCCTCTGTATTAGTTTGACAGAAGTCATTTTCCCTGTATTAGTTTAACAGAAGTCATTTCCTCTGTATTAGTTTAACAGAAGTCATTTTCCCTGTATTAGCTTGACAGAAGCCATTTTCCCTGTATTAGTTTAACAGAAGTCATTTTCCCTGTATTAGCTTGTCAGAAGCCATTTTCCCTGTATTAGTTTAACAGAAGTCATTTCCTCTGTATTAGTTTAACAGAAGTCATTTCCTCTGTATTAGTTTAACAGAAGTCATTTTCTCTGTATTAGCTTGTCAGAAGCCATTTTCTCCATATTAGCTTGACAGAAGCCATTTCCTCTGTATTAGTTTGATAGAAGCTATTTTCTCTATATTAGTTTGATAGAAGTCATTTCCTTTGTGTTAATTTGGTAGAAGCCATTTTTTCTCTGTTAGCTTGACAGAAGTCATTTTTTCTGTTAGCTTCACAGAAGCCATTTTTTTCTCTGTTAGCTTGACAGAAGCCATTTTTGACAAAAAGTGAAGCTGTGTCGCAGATTTTACTGGTAGTTTACCCCTCCTCAGCAGTACTCAGAGCCTAATAGGAAGTTTCTAGACCATGGCTTCATTTGCTAGTAGTATACACCTCTCTCAAAGCACACCCTAACATCTTAAAAAAGGAAAAACACCTTGGATAATGTAGTCACTGATATATAAGAAAGAGTAAATTGTTGTTCATAGCTGGAATGGATTTGACTAGTATAGAAACAATAACAACAGCTACAACAACTTTCTTTCCATTATATTTACAGAACAGAACTTACCATCATAAGCTCTATGATAACAAATCCAATGAGAGATAGTCCCAGCATAAAATGTAGAGCTCCATTTCTCTGTTGATGAACACCTTGGTAAATACTCAGTGATATAGTGACCTGGAAGTAGAGAGCACATTACCATCCTCATTATCATTTAATGTCCATTTTCCTTGCTAGCAATGGTTGAACATGTCACAAACTGTGTCAGTACCAAAGTGGAACTTCCAGCCTTCATGTGGGCTGGGGGCACACATCCTGCTTACATATGTTCCTGTACTCCAGAGGTTCTCAAAGTGGGCATTACTGCCTCCTGGGGGGTGGGGGGATTGAGAAGGTGCTGGGGCATAAGAGGGTGGGGAGTGGAGTGGGGACAGTAGAGATGATATATGAGTATATTAAATATCAAATGATACATACTATATATACAAAATAAAAAATATATAATATTTATTTATACATAGTATATATTATATATAAATTCATGATTTTATTTATGAAATTATTTATAATTTGGGTATAGGTAGGTCTCTCTGGAAATAGGGGTGGGGGTGCTGAAGGTATTACATGGCCGTGAGGGGGGGGGGGGGGGTTGAGAACCTCTGCTGTCCTCTATCGATTGTGTTGATGGGCTGGGGAGCCTAACATAAGATCCCACAGTCTACAGAGTACATTTTATTATGGCACCAGCACTAAAGAATCTGTCATGTCTTTCACATAGCTGAAGAGTCCGCTCGATCCTTTCTTCGGCAGATTTTTTACAGCTGGAAGCCCTCTCGATCACATATGTAAAATATATCCCATCATGTCAGTTAGAGAGCTTTTATGTGACACCCTCAATCTGCTAGAAATAGCAGCCAAATTGTAGTTATCTCACTGTTTTAAAAGGAGGAGCACATTAAATAATGTGGTCTGAGATACTCATTGCCTGTAAAGAAAATTACATGATGGTGGTGAGTGAAAGGCCTTTGTTGCTAAGTGTGCAGGATCAAGGCTGGCCTGAGAATAAAAAACAATATATACTGCAACGACACAGGCAGAAGTATGGATTTGAGGACCAATCCATTGCAAAATCAAAAATGTTCAAGTTGAAATAATGGTAACGGAAAGATTACTTTCAGGAAAAAAACAAGACATTAATATAATTATAATAATAATTGTTTCTACTTTAGGCACAAGGCCAGCAATTACCCAGTGCATTACTGGTACTTTATTTTATCGACCCCCGTAAGGATGAAAGGCAAAGTCAACCTCGGCAGGATTTGAACTCAGATCGTAAAGGGACGTAACTATACTGGAAAGCATGGCGTCCGACCCTCTACCGATACTGCCAATCATAATGATTTCTACTATAGGCACAAGGCCAGCAATTTAATGGGGAGGGGAAAGTCGATTAAATCAACCCTAGTGCATTACTGATGCTTTATTTTATCAACCCCATAAGGATGAAAGGCAAAGTTAACCTTGGCGCGATTTGAACTCAGATCGTAAAGGGCAGTAACTCTATGTTGCTAAACATGTTGTCCGACGCTCTACCGATTCTGCCAATCCAGTGCCAAATAACAATAATAATAATGTTTTCTTTATTAACCACAAAGGTTTTACAAAAAATACATTAAGGGGAGCACAGAACGGTACAGGATAGTACAAATATGGGTTTCTGCGTGTAAAAAAAAAAAAAAGGAAACAAAAACAAAATGGTTGGAAAGGAAGAGTTTAACCAAAGAGCAGAAGAGAAAAGAAAATTTCTTCTTGGAATGGGAATGTATGGTCAGTTTGAGAGAAATATACAGAATATCAAAGATAAAACAACACCATGGACATGGCTTAAGCAAGATTTGAAATGTGTCACTGAAAGCCTTATAGTTGCAGCAGAAGACCAAGCTCTTGCTACCAATTCGGTGAAATATAACATCTACAAAGAAATGTAGACTCTGTGGAAAGAATGTGGCCCACTTGGTAAGTGGCTGTGAGAGCCTTGCACAAAAAGAATACAAGTGCCGCCATGATAAAGTGTGTCTATACCATCGTTGGCTTTTGTGTCGTAAATACCAATATGAAGTTATACAGAATTGGTATGAGCATGTGTCTTCTAAAGTAATGCAGGAGGATGGGAAAGCCAGGATATTCTGGGATTATGACTTTCAAACTGATAGAATAATTAAGCATCACCAACGAGACATTGTCTTATTGAACAAGAAAGACAAATACTGTTAGATCATCGACGTGGCCTTACCAAATGACACGAATATTGCAAGTAAGGAGATTGGAAAAATCACCAAGTACTCTGAATTGAAAGTAGAGATGGTTAGACTGTTTAGAATGAGAGAGGGTAATGTGAAAGTGATACCAGTTGTGATCGGTGTATTAGGGTCAATCTCATTGAAACTTCTTAAAGCAACTGGGAATACTATACAGGTTGGGTGTCATACAAAAGGTGGCTTTGTTAGGTACTGTGCACATTTTGAAGAAAGTATTGTCTGTCTGAGGTCCTTGTTGCGATTTGACAGATAACTAAATACCCTGGTGCATTATCCATCTGCACTACATGACAGAGTAATAACAACAACACCAACAATTATTATTATTTTCATTATGTGTCAGCACATAGGTAATGATGTGTGTGTGTGTTTCGTGTGTGTGTTCGTGTTTGTGTGTGTGTAAACAGCTGTCACATATCATGTTGAATTTTGCATAAAATGTATTACTATAGAGATATATGTTTAGTAATTAAATTGATATCAGATACAATAGTCAAACTGTATCATTTAGCCAAATAAGATTTTTATCTCTCTTCTCAAACAAATGCATACATTTTCTCATATGATTAAAGAATCATCATCATCTTTTTTACGTCCATTTTTCCAGGCTTGCATAGGTTGTACAGATCTTTTTCAGCATGGCATCTCTCCACTTGCCACATTTTTTTTGCATCACCTCTGTGAGTCTTAGTGATTTGAGGACAGCTCTCACCATCTCTGCCCAGGTCTTTCTACTGCAGCTTCCATCCATTGGTATTTCCTGGTTCTTTTTCATTCATCAATCATTATCCATGTGCATCACATGTCCAAACCAATGCAGTCTTCACTCCCACACACTACCTCAGATTCTTCTTAAACCGAGCTTCTCTCTCAGTTCATCCAAGTTCTGCCTTTCTCTCACATTTACATTGCACATCTATATTAGAAATAGTTAGTAGGTCTCTCACAAATCATAGCTTACTTCATTCATAGTTTACATTTAAATAAAAAGTGCAACCTAATTATTGGAATATTAATATAAATATAATATATGTATTAGTTTGTCCACTTACACAGAGTAAATAAAATATATTACTAGTCCAGGGAAGTGGATGGGGGTGGGTGGTGTGTAGTTGATAAAGCATCAGTTAAGATGTCTTGAAGAACTTGTTCAAGTTCTTTGAATTCTGAGTTCTTGGTGGGTAGATTTAATCTGTTTCCAGGTTTAACACTACCGTCTTATCCTGAGGTAACTGTCTGTAATGGTCATCTCTATCTGTAGCTAGGTTTAACACCACCATATTGCCCTTGAGTACCCTTAATAATCTCTAGTTTGTTGCAAGCCATTGAGCTAGGTCTCTGCTTTGAGAATAACTTCCTGCCGCAAATCTGAGAAGCACCAACAAAAAGAGGGGGGGGGGGGCATGAGCTTTTCCCTTCCCTCCTTGACTAAATAAAGTTAAAAATAAATGTCAGCACTGACAGAAAAAAAAAGAAGCCTGCAATACTTACAAATACCATAAGGATGAGAGTTCCAACAAATAAAATCTGAGCCATTTTCTAGAAAAATAAAAAATACATGAATATAATGTGGTTGAATACTGATGTCTTGTGCAAGTTTTTATTGTAGGAGGAGAGTATAATGGATTAGGAAGAATAAAGTGGTTTGGGAAGAGTATAGTGGGTTGGGAAGTGTATAGTGGATTAGTGTGAGTATAACAGATTGAGAAGGCTATAATGGATTCAGAAGAGTATAATTGATTGAGAAGAGTATAATTGATTTAGAAGAGTATAATGTGTTGGTGAGAGTATAACAGATTGAGAAGAGTATAATGGATTGAGACACTGACACATACACAAATACTCTCCAGTCATGTGTGGATACACACACACATTCATACATACAAAGGTTGATCCTCGAAATGGTTGTTGAACCTGTTAGAAATATGAGCCAAACCCTACCCTATTGTTTTCAAGAGACACTGAATACTGTAATTCTATATATGTGCAATATCATATTTATAAAAATACATCTCTGTAGTGACTTTCTTTAAAGCATGTGCAATGATATACAAAATAAGATTGAAACTGGTGTCAATTCTAAACAACATCTTATGTGCGGACAGAATCTCATATCAGTGTCCAGTGTTCACTTTTACACAAAGAAAAGTGCCAATCTGTCTATATCCAGTGTTCTAAATGTCTAGCCTTATGTATTCTTACTCATAGTATTTTAAGTGGGGGAAAAACAAACAGACAAACATATGAAGGTGAATCCTTTACATAGTTCCTAAACCTATAAAAAATAGCAATCAAATCACACTCTATTGCGTTAAAGAGAAACTGAATAATGTAATAATTGTTTCTACTTTAGGCATAAGGCCAGCAATTACCCAGTGCATTACTGGTACTTTATTTTATCGACCCTGTGGAATAACTGATCAAAGCACTCCAGCCATGAATACACACAAATACGTACAACACACCATCTGACGTGCATACACTTTAATGCATGCACATACACTCCAAACACCGTCTATATTGTATACACACACTGACAGATTGACTCACTTTGAACTGGGGGATGCCATTACAAACCAGCACCACAGATAGACCTGGATCTCTGCTACCATTACTGTATACATGCTCTCATGCTGGCATAAATACACTCAACTCCTGTCCATACAGCTCCCTTCACCCCTGTCCACACCACCCTTGTATTCCTTACACACTTCCTGATGATCACCCCATTGTATTTTTTTTTGTTTTATCTAATCTTTTGTCTCTCTGCATTTCCTAATGTCTCATGTCTCCCTCACTCTCATTTCACTTTTGATGAAAGACTAACATCCGATATGTAGAGGACACTTCTTTTTTCATTTCACACAAAAGCTAATCTAAGAAAACCTTTTGTAAATTGCTCTCTGTGTTTGTTTTCACCTTTTCCATTGTTGACCTTACACTGTATAATATATAACATGTATATTATCATCGTTTTTAACTTTTGATATTGCCATGCTGGCATGGGTTGGACTGGACTTTTTGAGTCAATGTTTTACAGCCAGATGCCCTTCCTGAAACTAACTGCATGGATGCGGTGTACCTATTCTAAACCACACATACACACGTTTTTTTTTTATATATAATTGCCTCAAACAATTCGATTGGTATCTGCCACATTGCAGCTATAACTTCGATTTATATTCATTACTATTATCAGTAGAGCGTCGGACAACATGCTTTGAAGTATAGAGTTACGCCCCTTTACGATCCGAGTTCAAATCTCGTCGAGGTTAGCTTTGCCTTTCATCCATACGGGGTCGATAAATAAAGCACCAGTAATGCACGGAGGTCGATTTAATCGACTTTCCCCTCCTCTAAACATGTTGGTCTTGTGCCTAAATCAGAAACCATTATTGGTGAATTGGCAGTATCGGTAGAGGGTCAGACACTATGCTTTACAGCATAGTTACGTCCCTTTATGATCTGAGTTCAAATCCCGCCGAGGTTGACTTTGCCTTTCATCCTTACGGAGTCGATAAAATAAAGTACCAGTAATGCACTGGGTAATTGCTGGCCTTGTGCCTAAAGTAGAAACAATTATTATTTATCTTATGGGCGGTGGATTGCCAGAATCGGTAGAGCGTCAGACAACATACCTCGCAGCACTGAGTTACGGCCCTTTATGTTCTGAGTTCAAATCCCGCCGAGGTTAGCTTTGCCTTTCATCCTTACGGGGTCGATAAAATAAAGCACCAGTAATGTACTGGGGCCGATTTAATCGACTTTCCCTTCTTCTTCAAATTGCTGGCCTTGTGCCCAAAGTAGAAACAATTATTATTATTATTATTATCTATATATATATGTATGTATGTGGTTAACGGCTGAGAGAAAAGAGTACTCAATACCGAAGAAGAGTTTTAATATTCATTTTACTAAGGCTAAATAGTGACGCTTGTTGCGGTGATAAACAGGCGAAATTCCAGAGTAACAAGACTCACTATTTACCCTTAATAAATTTATATATATATATATATAATCATTTTTCTAACTTCGGCTACAAGTTGTGTATGTCAGACTACACTGTCAAATTGTGGGAGATATGACAAGTGTGAACATATTATCAGTTCATAAAGCCATGATAACTGCATCTTTCTTTGCATCTAATTTATCCTTTTAGATGTGGTTTGTGGAGATTTCGCTGCTGTTTCTAATAGGTCGAGTAACCAAGTAGAGGTTCTCACGTTGGTACATGATAGAAAACTTTGGGTTATAAACTTTAAGTGATATAAAGAGATATTTTGATGGTGTTAGTAACTAAAAATTAGTTTGTGGTAACTATATTTGTGGAAAAAATTAATTGTCAGAAGTATTAAACTTTCTATATTAGAACTGAATTGCAAGCGTAAAGCTGGCCAATTAGATTTTCTGTCAAACATAAATAGAAAAAAGGCATGACGACAGTTTATTTATCATAATCGTTATCTACATTCTTCTAAACAGTATGATAGTTCTCATAAATACGTATTTGGTTATATATGCCGAGGTTAGCTTTGCCTTTCATCCTTACGGGGTCGATAAAAAAAATACCAGAAACGCACTGGAGTCGATTTAATCGACTTTCCCCTTCCCTTCACATTGCTGGCTTTGTGCCAAATGTAGAAACAATTATTAAGAAAGTTATAGTGAAACGAAGTTATGAGGACACAGAATTCTAAAGAATCTGCCAACTAGTTACGTTTTAAAAAAATAATAAAAGATCTCCCAAATATGCGCATTATATTTTTGTTCAATTTAGTGTTTATTATATACAGAAGTAAATTATAGTTAACAGTTGAATGTGCAACTTCCTGGCTTAATTCCTGACATTTAAATAAACAGACACATCGCTCTTTAAAAGAAAATTTGTCATGTACAACGATTATATTTGTTTTAATATTGACATAGATGTTATATATTCTTGTTGGGTAGATTTTTCAGAAGTTTTTAACCAAATATACCAAAAGTGATAATCTCAAACATCTTTTGTATAGATCCAGGCTACGACGGGCCATAAGTTTTGCTGTCAAAATATAATGATTCAAAACACTTTTTTTTTTGTATAAATTAATATATGTACTTAAAAAATAATGAGTAATCTTTTAAAACACCTTTATCGGAAATAGTAAAAATGTCCATTTAATACCTAGTATATTTCATTAAATACCTTGTACTGTGGAAATTTAATGACTAGCCATATAACTAACAAGATACATAGAATCACTACATTTCTCCTCTAAACTTCATACATAATATTCACTAGGTCAACATGTGCTAAGGCAATTCCCTAAAGAGGATTCCACGAGATAAAGTGATTTACATTATTGTATAGTAGTACACAAAACCACGGCATTATAGAAGATGAGGAACATTTTGAATATTACACCTGTCTTAGAGTAGGGTGTAATAAAGGTTTTTTTTAATTTTAAGGGTAGTTAGTTGATAGGTTTGGTTAGAATTTTGAAGTTGAACTTTATATTTTCCCCATAATTTTTGAACGAATATGGCCTCAAAACAGTCGTAAATCACTTGTCTTTTGAGGTTTCTCCACCCGAGAATTTCACAACAAAGATGGGTGTAATAAAATATTTACTGAAGATAATAAGCCAACTAATTAAAAGAAAGACCTCTCAATATAATATTACTTACACCTCGTCCCATGTCAGCATCGTTATAGTAGCTCGGTCTGGAGTCCTCGGGAACATTACCGGCCAACAATTTAGAGCTATCGTCAGCCATCCTGTACAAGTTGTTTCAACTGAGAATTAATCCAATGTGCGATCGTCAAATTATGACAGATATTTCTTACGATAGTGTTTTATAAATCCAATTACAACAGGCAAGCTATGGTGAGTTGGAAAGGCAAACATTCACAAAAATGTGAAATGCCCGAAATAATTAACAATTTGCTCTCGCCTATAGCTTCCAGCTGACAAAAGTATTAAGAGTTTTACAGTTAATACAACAGATGACGACAGCACCAGCCTGTTGTATTATCAGTTACACCAGTTATTAATAACAAACTTATAAAAGTGACCGTGAAATATGTTTTCACTTGGTTAAGGCTTTGTGAGGTGTTTTTATTATTTTAACAATACCGTAGTATGTCAGGTGATTTTCAGACGTGGGACACAAAACAGCGGATGTTTTGTTTACGATGTGCGTGTATTAAATAACCAAAGATAGAAAAATATATATATATACACACACACACACACACACACATATATATATATATATATATATATATATATATATATATATATATATATATATATATATATATATATATAATAAACAATACAATATAATTACCTCATTACCAGAGGTTTCCCGAATAAGACGAATACAAGAAACGTCCGCATTCGTTCGTCAGACAAGGCGAAATTGCCTTGTCTGACGAACGAATGCGGACTTTTCTTGTATTCGTCTTATTCGGGAAACCTCTGGTAATGAGGTAATTATATTGTATTGTTTATTATACATTAAATTTAGCTCTGTAACTTACATAGAGCACTCTTCACTCCTATGACTTTTTCAATTTTCAACGGAAACTTCAATACTTATATATATATATATATATATATATATATATATATATATATATATATATATAGTGCGAACACACAATCTTGAAAATAGCGTGTTTTGCCTCATTGTATGATATATTTCTATAGTATATACTGTATATAAATGGAAAAACTAATGGAAACTGCAGCAGATCGTAATTCCTGAGTTGTGGAAGCAATTGATATAAGTGTAATCGATAGAAAAGTCCATGATATATTGTATCCGTATATACTCTTAATGGATTATGATTGATTTATTTAGAGCCCATGTGTGATAATGGGAAACCTAAAGCATGAGTTATAAATCTTATTATTAAATCTAAATTTAACACATTTACCTGTGATTAAATTAACAGTGCATCAATTTCAACTAGTGAATGTGGGATAAGTGGGAGTGTAGTGAAATCTCTTCGCACATACTGACCCCCCGAATGATATCTGGCTGCTATTTCTCTTTATCTCGGGTTGGCGTCAGCGCTCAGGAGAAGCTGACCAGCTTCAGGTTAAATGAAATAAGTTTTTCTTTGGGTCATTTGACTCTGGTTCCCCAGAAGAGAAGGATCACTTCGAGTTGCTCAAGCAAGTAGCGAGATGTAGCATTTAGCAAAGAAACTTCGGCCCTCTCGACAAGGGCCCGACACCAATTCTTCCATTGGCACTTCAACCACACTCAGTCATCTGCCTCTTCATATAGACAACACCGCTGCCTTGCCACTACTACCTATGCTGTTAGGTATGTCTGACTACAACTTTTTACTTTGTAAGGGAACATTGCAAAAACCTTTTTGAACACTATATTCATTTGTGAATACTTCAATCAAACTTTCATCATCATCATCATCATCATCGTTTTACATCCGTTCTTCCACGCTAGCATGGGTTAGACGGGTTGACTTGTTGTGGGCAGTGTCCAGTTGGCTGACCTTGTCTTGCTCATACGGGAACTGATTCTGGCTTGATTTCTACAGTTGAATGTCCTTCCTAACCCCAACTTCATTTACAGTGAGGGCTGGGTGCTTTTTTCCCGTGGCGCCTACACATCCACTTTACAGTGGGCTGGGTGCTTTTTTGCTGTGGCACCTCTATGACCACTTTGCAGTGGGAGGGGGTGGGGGCATATTGTCTATATGCTTCAGCTTCAGCTTGTACCTGTGGAGAAGTAATCATATTCTTTTACCTTTTTGCTGAAGTGAAGTAAAGTTATATATCCAACCAGAGTTATTGGTATTTGTCGTGTTTATTATCCTCTTCAACAACAACCAAAACCTTTGCTTCAGTAGTAGCACCTATCATTTATCATAACAATAAATTGAAGAGAGAATTTTTTTGAAAGCTCCTAAAAGACTTTTCTTTTAACCACTTGAATGCACCACACTTAAAACTTTTTTCATCCAGCTTTCCTACATGGTTTATTTCAATTCCATTTTTAAAAAAAAACAAACATTTAATGTTTGGAAAGACCACCTTGTTTAATATGTTTGAAGTAGATGTTAATCTTTTGTCATAAAATAAAAGTGTTTTCTTCTGTCTTTTTCTAGTTTGTGTGTTGCATATCATCATTTTGCATTCTCTTGCAGAGCATGCCCTGTTTTCCATCATGCTGTATTTGTAATATTTGCTCAATAGTTAGGAAGGAATAGAATTCATTCAGTTTAAGACATTTTGTTTTCATACGGTAGCCACGGAATAGGCAGACCCAGAAAAACCTGGGACGAGCTGATAAACTCCGACCTCACACACTTACACCTCACCAAGACAATGTCACTGGACCGAGACCTTTGGCGGTACTCAGTAATAGAGAAGACCCACCTTACCTAAATACAAAGTAAAACCTACTACAGTCAGTAGGCATCTCTAACAAAATACACCCCACCCCCACCCCCACCCCATCCACACCGCCCCCTTCTATGTAAAGTTATGTTGGTGCCACACCATCCAGGCCGAAACAAATGAGATCGTGTAGGTGTCAGGACAAAAAAACACACAGTCCACGCTGTAATGTGGCCGTGTAGGCAACACGGTAAAAACCTCCCAGACCCACACTGTAAACGTGGTTGGTGTTAGGAAGGGCATCCAACTGTAGAAAACCTGCCAGACAGTCCTATGCGAGCAAGACAATCACTCTTGCCTCAAGTGGGAAAACCCCCGTCCAAACCCATGCAAGCATGGAACACGGACGTTAAACGTTGATGATGATGATGATGATGATGATGAGGCCTCTACATCATTGCTGAACTGATGATAATGATATACTATATATATACATTGTAGTATATTTAGTAGAGATATTGGTTGTGTCATCATGTGTTGATGTATGATTGCAGTGAGGAAAGCAATAACTACCACCAAAATATTGAGACTGACAAACAAGGAAATAAAACTGCTAATTTAGATGATTTTGTTTCTTCCATGGAATGCAACAAATCATGTGGCTAACAGGAATAGTTAAAAATTTGAAATAACAAAGAGTAGTAATAAACACGAAAGAGAATATTTTGGGGATGTGTTTAAATGTAGTGGAATTTGTGACGTAGATTGAATGTGTGTGTATGCAGGGATGATCATCTGCATATAGAAGTTCAAGACCGGCTGCCCATGGGAACTTCTATATGCAGATGATCTAACACTCATAGCTGAATCAATGGCTGAACTAGAGAAGAAATTCCAAACATGGCAGCATGGCCTAGAATCAAAAGGCCTTAAAATTAACTTGTCTAAGACTAAAGTTCTAGTATGTAGGAAGGAAAATAGGGCACTGGTCCCCTCTGGGAAATGGCCATGCTCAGTGTGTAGGAAAGGAGTAGGCAGAAACTCCATTTTATGTCCCAAATGCAAAGTATGGGTGCATAAAAGATGTAGTGGGATCACAGTTAAGCTAACTAAGAACAGAGATTTTATATGTGGTCGGTGCTTAGATGCAATAGGTAGCACGTGCCCACAGGATACTTGCTCTTTCC
Source organism: Eledone cirrhosa (assembly GCA_964016885.1). NCBI lineage: Eukaryota > Metazoa > Mollusca > Cephalopoda > Octopoda > Eledonidae > Eledone > Eledone cirrhosa. The sequence goes on along the minus strand of OZ024742.1, from coordinate 337,473,038 downwards.
ATTGCCCAGACGGTTCTATAGAAATAGGGGACACCTTCCGTTACCTGGGTGATAAAATCAGCAGTGGTGGAGGGTCCTCTGAAAGTACAGTAGCCAGAGTCAGAACGGGAAGGGAAAAAGTTCAGAGAGCTTATACCACTATTGGCCACTATTGGTTTCTCTCTAAAAATGAAAGACAGACTGTATGATGCCTGCAATGTTACATGGCAGTGAGACATGGGCATTGTGTGCAGAGGATCTGTGCAGACTGGAGAGGAACGAAGCTTGCATGCCCAATTGGATGTGTAGTAGTAATATACGTGAATGGCAAAGCATAAATGAACTAAGTGAGAAATTTGGAATAAGAGGGATCAGATGCTGTTTACTCGAGAGAAGACTACGTTGGTATGGTCACGTGATGCGCATGAAAGACGACAGCTGTATAAAAAAGTGCAGGGCGATAAAAATAGACGGTAGCCACGGAGTAGGCAGACCCAGAAAAACCTGGGACGATTTGATAAATTCCGACCTCACACACTTACACCTCTTCAAGATAATGTCACTGGACCGAGATCTTTGGCGCTATGCAGTAATACAGACGACCCGCCTTGCCTAAGTACAAAGCGAAACCTACAGTCAGTAGGCACCTCTTAACCAAAAATACCCCTCCATCCCACTACCCCTACCCCCATCTACACCACCCCTTTCTCTGTAAAGTTATGTTGGTACCACAACATCCAGTCCTAAATAAATGAGGTCGTGTAGGTGTCACGACAAAAAAAACACAGTCCACGCTGTAATGTGGCCGTGTAGGTAACACGGTAAAAAGCTCCCAGTCCACACTGTAAACGTGGTTGGTATTAGGAAGTGCATCCAACCGTAGAAAACCTGCCAGACAGTCCTGTACGAGCAAGACAACCAATCTTGCTTCGAGTGGGACAATTCCCGTCTAAACCCATGCTAGCGTGGAAGATAGACGTTAAACGATGATGATGATGATGATTCACGTAATCCAACCACACAAAAACAACAGACAATTCACTTGGTTCTTTGTTGTTTTCCTGTTTTATCAACAATAGCTTCAAAGTAAGCTATTTCTTAATACAAATTCTTTAAGTCACTATCATGTTTTATTTGTTCATTCAATGGCTTTGCACACAGCGTTTTATTATGGGACAAATTTTACCTTCTTCATAATAACCCATCAAGGCACCAACACAAACTACTACAATATCTACCACACTCAAATGAACAACAAACTCAAACCAATTCCTTCCATCACTACATCTACTCTACATTCTATCGCCAATCTACGCAACATCAACTTCGCTACATTTCCTTTTGCTACTTATATATAGTCATTAGGAGAAATCATACTTGAACACAAATTCCACTCAATAAGCCAAGAAAGATGTGAGAGAAGACAAGAAATTAAATGACAGAAAAAGTATGAAGGAAGGGAGATAATACATTATGGTTCTGGAGTTATTACCGCCACTTAATTGACAATAGTACATTATTGGCAGTATCGGTAGAGGGTCGGACGCCATGCTTTCCAGCATAGTTACGTCCCTTTACAATCTGAGTTCAAATCCCGCCGAGGTTGACTTTGCCTTTCATCCTTACGGGGTCGATAAAATAAAGTACCAGTAATGAACTGGGTAATTGCTGGCCTTGTGCCTAAAGTAGAAACAATTATATAAAGCAATACGCAGTTTGGTGAATTGGCAATATCGGTAGAGAGTCGGACATGCTTTCCAGCGTAGTTACGTCCCTTTACGATCTGAGTTCAAATCCCGTCGAGGTTAACTTTGTCTTTCATCCTTACGGGGTCGATAAAATAAAATACTAGTAATATACTGGGTAATTGCTGTCCTTGTGCCAAAAGTAGAAACAATTATATAAAGCAATACGGAAATGAAGAATAGAAGGAATAAGAATAATAATGAAATTATTGTGTACAGTGCTCAGGTGTACAACAACTCATCAAAGGTGCATGTATAGTACATAGAATAATACACAAATGTCAGGGAAGTGAATAGTGCATGAGTCATGGTATACATGTGTGTATGTGTATGGAGGGGGAACATTAGGTGTAGTGTTGGCGAATCTAGGGAAGCATGGAGGCCTTAAAGAATGCAGTGTCTCGACAGCTAACAACTGATGCAGGTAGTTTGTTCCATGCTTCAGCAACTCTGAGCGTGAAAAAATGTGTCCGAAAGTCATGGGAACTGTACTGTTTTCTGACTTTGTGGGCATGCCCACGTGTGTTAGACACATGGAAATCAAAAAGGTACTCAGAGTTGTTGTTAAGATGGTTAACAATTTTGTGGGTGTTTACCAAGTTAGTTGCCAGGCGTCGGAGCTTCAATGTATCCATGCCCAGGGAAGCAAGGCGCTCAGAGTATGGTAGATGCCTGATGGAGGGTATTTGCTTGGTTGCACGTCTCTGAACAGTTTCCAGGCGGTCAATGTTCTGAGCAAGATAGGGGTTCCAGACTGGTGATGCAAATTCTAAGTGTGGCCTCACCATAGCCATGTACAGTCTTAAATAGATAGCTGGAGAGCGGCTGACAAAGGTTTTGCTGAGTGATGTTAAGACACCCTCGGCCCTCTTGACAATTTTAGAGACGTGCTTCGTCCAACACAAATCGCTGCTGACAGTAATGCCCAGGTCACGTTCACAAGAAGACTTCTTGATATTAGTGCTGTGGAGGGAGTATGTGGATGCTGGGTTTTTACTCCCAAAATACATGTGGTGCATTTGTCCACAGCTAGCTTGAGTTGCCAGTCTGAGATCCATTGTTGCATTGTGTCCAAGTCTGATTGCAGGAAAGATCTATAATGTTCAGGATCTGTCCATTTTATCTCAAGGTACAGCTTGATGTCATCTTCATATTTCAGTACTGTGGCATTCTTTAAGTTGGCATCTATGTCATTAATATATGCCACAAACAAAAGGAGACCAACAACAGATCCCTGTGGTACACTAGATGACATCTCAGACGGTGAGGAATGCTGTCCTAGAACCATGACTACCTCTCTTCGACTGAGAATGAAGTACTTCAACCAGTTAAAAAGATCATCCTTCACACCCATTGCAGAGAGTTTTGCCATAAGTCTTTTGTGTGGCACAGAATTGAAAGCTTTAGCAAAGTCAAGGCAAACAACATCCACCCATGAGCTGCCATCAGTGATCCGGATGATGTCTTCAAGAAACTTGATAAGTTGATCACAGCAGCTGGAATTAGGGATAAATCCAAATTGCGAGGGCCGGATAAGACTGTGAGAGTTCCAGAAGTTCAAAAGTGTTTCTCTGAAAACAGGATTCCATCAGTTTGGCAATACAGCTAGTAAAACTGACTGGACGATAGTTGACAGGTGACGTGCGGTCGCCCTTTTTGAACAGGGGAATGACACTGGCAGTTTTCCACTGCTCCGGAGTAGCACCATTGTTGAGACAGTATTGAAAGAAGAAATAAAGCTGGTGCAAAAGGAAGTACCCGCCACGTTTGAGAAGCAGGTATGTCACACCATCAAGACCAGGGAAGGCATAGTTGCGCTTATTCTTAAGGTGACGTCGCAGCATTGCAGGTGTAAATTCCATAGTTCTTATGGAATTTGATGTTAGAGATGGCAGAGATGGTACATTCTGGTCTTCAACAGTGAAAGTGCCTGCATAGCATTCAGCAATGAGTTCTGCATATTCTTTGGGATCGTCAGTGATCTGGCTTGTGTGGGGATTGCGAAGAGAACCAACTGGAGAGTGAGGCCTCTGCTTCCAGAACACCTTACTGTCAGGGTTGGTTGCTATGTGCTTTTCAAATTCAGACACTGCCTTTTTTGTCACCTGCTTGATGTTGTTGGATGATTTATTTCGCTTTTTTCTATTGATATCTGATTCATCCAGTTTGTACTCACACTCAAAATTACAACATTCTTTCCTGGCAAGACGGACTGCTGCAGTCTCCAAAATTGCACTTTTGCGATGTTCTTTCTGCTTACATGGCACCAATGCTGCACATGCTGTCCATATTGAGTTCAGGATGTTCTGGAGTACAGTGTTGACATCTCCAGAGTTGTAAAATTCCAGCCAGTTTGGACGTTGCAGCTTGAAGAAGTAACAGTTCCAGTCTGCTTTATTCCAGTCAAAATCAGCAGTTTGTAGATTGTTGTGGTTTTTGTTACTGCCCATGAAGGACAGATTGGCAATGATCAGAGCATGATCAGAGTCACCTAAAGGTTCCTCAGTAATAACACTAATAACCGTTTCAGGAGTAGTGGTAAAGAGTAGATCCAAAGTGTTGTCACCTCTTGTTGGGGAGGTGACTGCTTGAGACCAGTTCGAGTCCAGCACAAGCTCAAGGAAATCATTTAAGGGGAAATAAAATGAAAGAAATTAAACAACGAAAAGGAAGGGAAGAAGGAGAAGGAGCAACAGACTCTACAACCCGGTCTAAGTGGTATCTCTCAGCTGTGGACATAATGGTGATTGCATTGCCATGGAGAATAGCCGACAACACATTATCATCACCATTGTTGTTTTAATGTCCACTTTCCCTGCTAGCAAGAGTTGGACAGGTCCATATAGACCTTGTCAATACTGAAGCAGAACCACTGATCTCCCAGGCAGGCCAGGAACCTGTGCACTTATGTACAGTCTCATGTTCCATTACGTGCTCAGGAGAGGTTGTCATACCTTTGACGCAGTTGAGGGTCCTCCCAACTCTTTGTTTGGCATGATTCCTAAGGCTGGATGCCATTACTTTCACCAACCGCTTTACAGTGTGTACTGGGTGTGTTTATCATATAGATTACCAGCACTAGGGAGGTTGTCATGCCCTTGACACGACTGGAGTATCCTCCTGACTCTTTTTTTCTGGCAAGTTTTCTATGGCCGGATGCTGTTCCTATCACACACACACACACACATATATATATATATTCATATCTGAAAAAAAAAGCACCCAGCCCACACTGTAAAGTGGTCATGTAGGTGTCACAACAAAAAGCACCCAGCCCACACTGTAAAGTGGTCATGTAGGTGTCACAACAAAAAGCACTCAGCCCACACTGTAAAGTGGTCATGTAGGTGTCACAACAAAAAGCATCCAGCACGCACTGTAAATGTGGTTGGTATTAGTAAGGGCATCCAACCATAGAAACCAAGCCAGAAACAGTTCTATATGAGCAAGACATGGTCACCTGACCCAACTTACCTCTAACTCATGCTAATGTGGAAAATGGATATTAAATTATGATGATGATGATCTGAACACATAAGTATATGGGCACAAATAGATTTAGCTTGCACCAAATCCCTCACCTGCATGAAGAATTGATGAGCATGGCATCAATTGGGAGTAGATTCTAAGCCTAAAACAAGTTACATCAATGCATTATTTGACAGTTTTTTTACTAAAACTTTCATGTAAGTGAATTCAAGATAAAGTTCTCTCCTCACTTTTGAATATTCTAATTCATTAATAGCAGCGAATTTGCAGAGTCATTAAAACATCAAATGGAATGGTTTACAGTATTTGTTCCGGTTCTCTGCATTCCCCCGCTGAGGTTAATTTAGACTATCATCATATTGAGATTGTTAAAAAATTACCAGTCCAGTACTGGGTTGTGGCAATGTTTCCTCTCTCTCTCTCTCTCTCTCTCTCTCTCTCTCTCTCTCTCTCTCTCTCTCTCTCTCTCTCTTGTTTTAGGCTTAGAATCTACACCCAATTGATGCCATGCTCATCAATTCTTCATGCAGGTGAGGGATTTGGTGCAAGCTAAATCTACGTTGGTATGGTCACGTGATGCGCATGAAGGATGATAGCTGTATAACAAAGTGCAGGGCAATAAAGATAGACGGTAGCCACGGAATAGGCAGACCCAGAAAAACCTGGGACGAGCTGATAAACTCCGACCTCACACACTTACACCTCTCCAAGACAATGTCACTGGACCGAGACCTTTGGCGGTACTCAGTAATAGAGAAGACCCGCCTTACCTAAATACAAAGTAAAACCTACTACAGTCAGTAGGCATCTCTAACAAAATACACCCCCCCCCCACCCCATCCACACCGCCCCCCTTCTATGTAAAGTTATGTTGGTGCCACACCATCCAGGCCGAAACAAATGAGATCGTGTAGGTGTCACGACAAAAAAACACACAGTCCACGCTGTAATGTGGCTGTGTAGGCAACACGGTAAAAACCTCCCAGACCCACACTGTAAATGTGGTTGGTGTTAGGAAGGGCATCCAGCTGTAGAAAACCTGCCAGACAGTCCTATGCGAGCAAGACAATCACTCTTGCCTCAAGTGGGAAAACCCCCGTCCAAACCCATGCAAGCGTGGAACACGGACGTTAAACGATGATGATGATGATGATGATGATGATATATATATATATATATATATATATATATATTAGTAAAAAGGAAAAGAAAATGCTGACAAATTTTTCCCAGTGAAAAATAGTTTAATTAGGAATAAGTATAAATTAGTAATAAGTATTGGTTAGTATTCAGTTTTAGTTTTAAGTTTTTACCGGTTGCGCATTTCTAATGCTTTTCAAAAATAATTTTGAGATAGAGCGCTCGTGATGTTTGCTCTAATCTAGATTAGAGCAAAAAAAAATTTGTCAGCATTTTCTTTTCCTTTTACCAATATATCACAACTCATGTGTTACACCTCTATTTAAGAAAAAAAAAAAAATATATATATATATATACATATATATATATTTATTTATTTCCCCTCTCCCTCTTACCACTCTCCTCCCTCTTCCCCCTCTCTTCCCTCCTCTCACTTCCATCTCTATAAGAAATTAGTTGTGTTCAAACCCAGAAAGGGAATGAGATCCATCAGGTTTAAAAAAATCACTGTATTTTATGATTGACCCTACAACTTCACCAGGAGTTATGGGTCCATACAAATACACACTTAATCAGTGCCAACACATGTTTCCCTATGATCTCAGATTCTATATATTCTATTCACACATATGATTGGCAATCTATTCACCTTCTGTGGAGCATGCTACATATTCCTGAACTATTTCCTCATGAAATTGGCTAGTCAATTCAAAACATTTCTACACCCTCCAACCAATACTACTCTAAGATCATCATCATCATCATCACCATCATCATCATCATCCTCATCATTTTTACGTTCGCTTTTCCACGTTTGCAAGGGTTGGACAGGTCCTCCTCAGCATGGCATCTCTCCACTCATCTCGTTCCTTTGTCATATGCTCTCAACGCCTCTGCCCAGGTCTTTCTTGATTTACTTCTACCACAGCTTCATTCCACTGGCATTTCCTGGCACTCCTTCACTCAACAATTAGTGCCCATGTGCATCACATGTCCATACAAACACAATCTTCTCTCCTGCACACCACCGCAGAATCCTCTTAAACCCAAGTGCAGAAAGTGTAAGATATAATTCAAATTTGGGATAGAAAGCATTTGTCTTTGACAGGGAAAGTCACAGGAACAGCCAAGCACTACAACCTCAAAACCAGGAACTGCCCACCCAGAATAAATGACCTTTCTCCTTTTGAAGTAGCCTTTCTAGACTTAGCTAATATTAAATTCGATGAATACCCCAACAATTTCCAAAATAATTTAACTAGGGACATAAATACTTTTAGAACTTCTCACTTTCGTGTACACAAATAAAACTAATAAAATATTTGGACTAGGTAACGTTACTTGATAGAGTGTGTAGCTTGGAGATGAGAGAGTCACGCCAGGTAGAGCCGCTACTTCTCTGAATTGAGAGATCACAGCTCCAATACTCTGGGCATGTGGTTAGAATGTCTCAGGTAAGAATCACTGAACAGATTCGATACGCAAAACCAGCCAGCAGGAGACCCAGGGGTAGACCACGAGCAAGATATTCATAAGCTTGGATTGTCTCGCCTGAGAATCCAGTTGGATCAGTTGGAGATGGTTGCCCTCTGACAGAAACCGCTAGAAGGAATGTTTGAGGGCTCTGCCTCCATGACTCTCTCAGGAATAAGTGGGCGAAGAAGATATTTTTTATTAATTTAAATCAATAAATATTTGTAAGTTCTCTCCCCTGACTTTACTTCTTGAGCAGAATACATCGTAATTATTTTTTCCTTAATCTTAAATAATTAAACTTGATTGGTTCTCAAAATTGTGTTAGCATTCCCTTACTACCCAATAGAGATTGGAATGTATTTTATCTGCTTCTGGAAGATGAAAGACATTGTGTATTTGAGGACGTTAAGTTTGTGAATAATGTTTACACTTTAACAAAGTGGATTGGCGCAATGTGAAATAAAGTGTCTTGCTCAAGGACATATTCTACCACAAATCAATTTCTCCTGTACTTATAGTTTAATTTAATATGCATGAATGACAAAGCTTGAATAAGCTGAGAAAGAGACTGTGTGTGTGTATTTCTCTAATGTTCGTGCCATAAGCAATGCACCCAGTATGCCCTGTAATGTGGTTGGTAGTAGCAACTGGGAATCCTGCTGGATCAATAGGAACTGTTGAAAGGATTCTCCAATTGTATCAAGAGCAGAACAACTTCTCTAGTGTTGATGATTCACACAATAAACACACCTCGCACACTCTGTAAAGTGGAAGGGATTTCAGCCATAGAAAAAATGGCAAACAAAGGGTTGGGAGGACACTTCAGCTATAATAATAATAATGAAATTATTGTGTACAGTGCTCAGGTGCACTACAACTCATCAAAGGTGCATGTATAGTACATAGAATAATGTAAAAATGTCAGGAAAATGAACAGTGTATGAGTCATGATATAATAACAATAACAATAATGAAATATTGTGTACAGTGCCCAGGTGCACCACAACTCATCAAAAAAGTGCATGTTCAGTACATAGGGCAATGCACAAACATCAGTAAAATGAACTGTGCACCAGTCATGATACACACATGTGTGCATGTGTATGGAAGGGGTACATCAGGTGTAGTTTTGGCGTATTTTGGGAAGCATGAGTGTCTTAAAGGATGCAGTGTCTCGGCAGCTAACAACTGACGCAGGCAGTTTGTTCCATGCTTCAGCAACTCTGAGCGTGAAAAAATGTCTGCGAAAGTCATGGGAGCTGTGCTGTTTTCTTATCTTGTAGGCATGTCCACGTGTTAGACACATGGAGATCAAAGAGGCGCTCAGGGTTGCAGTTGGCGAGATGGTTAAAAACTTTGTGGGTATTCACCAAGTCCATTGCCAGACGTCGGAGCTTCAATGAATCCATGCCCAGGGAAGCAAGGCGTTCAGAGTATGGTAGGTGTCTGATGGAGGGTATGCGCTTGGTTGCACGTCTCTGAACAGTTTCCAGGAGGTCAATGTTCCGAGCAAGATAGGGGTTCCAGACTGATGATGCGAATTCCAAGTGTGGTCGCACCATAGCTGTATACAGTTTTAAATAGATGGCTGGCGAGCGGCTAACAAAGGTCTTGCTGAGTGATGCCAAGACACCCTCGGCCTTCTTGACAATCTTAGAGACATGCTTTGTCCAATGCAAATCGTTGCTGACAGTAATGCCCAGGTCACGTTCACAAGAGGACTTTATGATGTCAGTGTTGTGGAGGGAGTATGTGGACGCTGGATTTTTCCTTCCAAAATGCATGGTGGTACACTTGTCCACAGCCAGCTTCAGTTGCGAGTCTGTGATCCATTGCTGCATTGTGTCCAGGTCTGACTGTAGGAAAGAATTGTAAATTTCAGGATCAGTCCTTTTGATTTCAAGGTACAGCTTGATGTCATCTGCATATTTTAGTACCATGGCATTCTGTAAGTTGGCATCTATGTCATTAATATATGCCACTATATCAATGTCATTAATATCTATGTCATTAATATATGCCACTATATCAAAGATGAAGAAGAAAAAGCAGAAAAGAGGGCATGCACAGGACAAAGGCAAAGGAAAAAACAACAGATAGTCGGACAGTCCCATCTCCTCAGTCAACCTCTGGAAATCACTACAATTTTGGTGCATTAATGTTGTACCATTCATTCCAATGCACCCCTATTGTGAATTCATGTACTAAAGACTTAGTCATGTGGACTTTTTTTGAAACTATCATATAATAGATATCACCTGGTCTGTCTTCCTCTATTTTCCCTTCTTACATTTTCTATGCCCCAGTAACATTATTCTTTGTCTGCACATTAAATTACAGCCCATAGTATTCTCTTCTGTTTTACTGTTTCTCTTTTTTTCTATATTTCTTCTCCTTTGGCCCTCGCACACCATTCTCTCCATTCTTTATCAATTGACATACTTGGGATACTTTTTCATCTACATTTGTGTAAGTCACCAAAAGGCATAACTTGTCTCTACCTGTTTTTTTATGTCCCAGTGTGCACTGGAATAAATGGTATCAGCCTTAATAAACTGAAACCATAGGGATTTACAGAGGTTGACTCAGGAGATGGATCCATCTGTTTTTCCGTTATTCTTTCCATTGTCTTTTCCATTGTCCTGTGTATCTCCTATTTTGAATTCATGCAGTTCGGCATTAACATGGTATGTATGGTATATATTCAATATCTCTTCTTATTTGAAAGAATTCTACCCCTGAAGACGGAATTCAAATTCTTTCAATATTGATTGTTCTAATGTTTTGAAATAATTAATATTGTTTCTTGAATTCCAGAAACCATGGTTGGGGAACTATATGAGTAAAACTGAATTATTTAGTCAGTCTAGCTTATATCCTCCCAAATCGAGATTTTGGCTTAGGTTTAATGTGTTATATGTATATATATATATATATATATATATATATATATATACAAAAAAAAACCTTTTAAAGGGAGACTACTCTTTATCCACCTAACCTTAACTCTTTGACATTAGAGATAGAACAGATACTCTATACCATTTCCTGTCAGCATGACTTGGCAAGCTATTTAGAACACTGGTTTAACCGCGTTACTTCCCTCCGAAGAAGAGATATTATCTCGAAAATTAAGGACACTTAAATAAATCTAAGGTAAAAGACTAATTGTCAACAATATCTTTTGCATTTGCATTCTTTATTCTATGTCCATACCTGCATTGTTTTGGCTTTATTTTACATATACAAACGTTTATATCATCATCATCATCATCATCATCATCATTTTACGTCCGCTTTTCCCTGCTTGCAAGGGTGGGACGGGTCTTATATATATATATATATATATATATAAATAAATATATATATATATATATATATATATATGTATATGTTTTGAATATTTAGAAAGATATTCAGTCTACATTTGTTTGTTTTTTATTAGAGGAGCATATGCATATTGCAGAAATATAATCTGGTAGCACCAACTTGTTTTATTAACCTCTTTCAGTTATCTTTTCCAATAGTTAGAATCTTTCCCTGGCTAAGGGACTCATAAATCAGAATTCTGACTCGGCTCACTTCATATTTTAAAATGAAAGTCAAACATTTCTTTATACTAAGTTGGTGAATTGGCAGAATCATTAAATCAGTATTTCTCCCAGTTGTCTGAATTTTTAGTTCAAATTTCATTGGAGTTAACTATAACTTTCATCCTTTCAGGGTTGATGGAATTTTTAGAGCATTGAATGAGATGTCTTACAGCATTTGTTCAGTCTCTTTGTGTTCTTAGTTTGAATTTCACTATGACCTGCTTAGATGGTAGGCTTAATCCATCACCTGGTTTAACCTCACAAGCATTGGGTTCATTCTCCATACTGGGGATATCTTGTTTCCATTTTTCCATCAGTCTCAGGGGCCCTGACTAAATAGAAAAGAAAACGAAATCTCAAACTACAATAATTTGCAAAAAATATGAAAGAAAATTATTGTGATTTAAATACCATGTATGTGTTGATAGATGTTGTAGATATCAGCAACCAATACCATCACTACCCCTAGTGATCACACCCAGACAGTGTGGGAGATGGCTCTCTGACATGCAGAACCCTAGGTGCAAGCTGACGCATGGTCTCAATGGACAGAATTGAGAAAGCATTACTCCAGAGCATAGCAAGGAAGATATGTTGAAATAGCTATTCCAACTTGTGGGGCTCACTCCTGTCGGTGGCAAACTCTGCCCTGATAGCAGTGGGTAAGGTGGTTTGGGGACCAAGGATACTTGATGACTCCACCACTATAGGTTCAGTGACAAACCTATGGAAAATCCTCATCATTAGCAGCCAATAATTCAACAGCTTGTGAATTTCACTTTGAGTCTGTTACCAAAGGCATGTCCCAATTTTGTGAACCTGATCAATACTCTGATTCAACTACTGTAAATATAATTGAAAAATGCAACTAGCAATAAAGTTACCTTTGCGAATGACATTACCAACCTCCTTTCCATTTCAAATGTCCATATTTTGCATTCAATTTATGTTTACTTGTTGTCTCAGTGCCACAAATTATCAAAACATTCACTATTATTTTAAAATTGAAATAAATCACTCATAAGTAGTTAGGTGTTTTAAAGATAGCCAAAATTCATTGATATAGACAAGCATATAGACAATATGTCCCCACACCCTACCACTGCAAAGGGGTCGTGGAGGTGCCACGGCAAAAACGCACCCATCCCACACTGTAAAGTGGACGTGTAGGCGCCACGAAAAAAAGCACCCATCACTCACTGTAAATGAGGTTGGTGTTAGGAAGGGCATCCAGCTGTAGAAATCAAGCCAGAATCAGTTCCTGTATGAGCAAGATAAGGTCAGCTAACTGGACAGTGCCCACAACAGGACAACCCATCTAACCCATGCTAGTGTGGAAGAGCGGACGTAAAACGATGATGATGATGATGATGCTATATATATGTATATGTATATATACATATATGACTTCTTTGTGTGGGGCACAGTGGAACGAGATACCAACAGATCTAGCTGCAATACGAAAGACGATCTGAAGGCCAGGATCACAAGTGGCTTTAGGGGCCTAAGTCGGGAGACAGAGACGAAGGCCTGTAGTCGGTTCCGAGGCCGTCTTGAGGCTGTCATCAAAGCCAATGGCGGGTTTATCGAGTGAGATCGAAAGAACAAGTCATGAAGACAAACTGACCCAAGTTTGATAAATAAATCTGTAGAAGATCAAGCCATCTAGCGTCACTGTGAAGCCAGTCAATTAACTGCCCTTAGTTCTGACGTCAGTTGTTGAGACAATACACTTGGACCATGGCAGCTCGGAGACAACAGACGTGGTAATCCCCGTGCAGTTTTCCACGCAGCGACATCACACCATGCGGTCGTGGCATAATACGATAATGAACCACTACCCAACCTTGGAGCACTGTGTTAACCAGTATTATGATTTGCTTTAAATAAAATGTCCGCGTAACATAATATTGAGGTATATTCTCTTTTTTGTTTGATGATGTGCCAGCCAGTAAACAATAACCAATTAGACGGGATGACCGACGACCACCTCCCGCCTAAAAATCTTAAAAAATAAAACTACTGTGTTATTTTTTCCTAGGCAGTAATCTTGCAAACAAATATCATCCGCACCCTGTATATATATATATATATATATATATATATATATATATATATATATATATATATATATATATATATATATATATATATATATATATATATATATATATATATATATACGGGGGTAACAAATTATTGTTATAGGTAGTCCACTCAGGTGTAGTCCAGTTATGGTACTCCGGGTAGTGGATGATATCAACGCTTGGCTAAGTTTGACTCAACAAGGCGTTTCCATAGTGATACTGCGTGTATGCTGTAATTCCTATGTTGTAAACACTTGGAGTAATAATAAATCAGGAAAGAAGAGTGACACGGTTTGCTATACAAAAAAGGTTTTTAATCTCATTGCTGACAATTGTTTCTCTGAACTGGTAGGTCTAGAGATCGCTATCCGCTTATTTTCACGTTACTCGATCGCCAATACAAAGTTATAACCAGTCAGTTCATCGGAGCTTTAATATATATATATATATATATATATATATATATATATATATATATATATATATTGTTATTGCCTCCTCCTTAGTGAGGACGCCTTTTTATGTAAACTCCCCACATTGTACTTGTCCCACTCTTTGATGCCCTGGTGGCAAATAAAAAGAAAGTTATATATATACATATATACGAATATACATATATATACATGTGTATATATATGTATGTGTGCGTGCGTGTGTGTGTAAAAGATATATTTATATATATGTGTGTTTATATATATATATATATATATATAGATTCATGTCAGGTCACCAGTTGGTGGTACTGGTAACATATATCCTAGTACAACCTGTCTCATGGTCGGGTCGTTGGCGACTAAACTGGCAACCCCACCAAGGTTTCTTGGTGAGGAGGGTGACTTTGGACATCCTGCAGGACTAAAAACAAAACCTGTCAAAAGGCAAAGGAGCTCTTAAGAGTCAAAGGCCATCCAAAATCATCGGGAGAGATGACCCCTTAGCCTTTCTCAAGGAAGAATTCTAGGAGAAGGAAAACTCTGATATAACACCTGCAACCCTGATGGTATCCAATGATGTTGACTTGTTCTTCTTTTTGGTAAATATCATCTTGGTTAAGAGAGTGGGACTGGCTTTGTGCAGTGCCTTTGCTCACTATAAAAGCTTCACGGTACAGGCATTGCTTTATATCTGGAGATCTCTCTGCACTTGTCGTCACATGGTACCATGGGCCCAGCACTATGTGTCAATAATTGTCACAAGTGTAGTGTTTGTACCAGAGTTTTCAAGTCGCTGGCTGGACTAAAAAGTCACACTCGTTCAGCGCATCGGTAGAGGTTCTCCTACATGGATATAAAGTAGTGGCCGTACTCGAAAACGAGTTGGCAGCCACCATATATATATATATATATATATATGGAGGCACATGGCTTAGTGGGTAGAGCATTGCAATCAAAAGGTTGTGAGTTCAATTCTCAGACCAGGTGATGTGTTGTGTCCTTGAGCAAGACACTTTATTTCACATTGCTCCAGTTTACTCAGCTGTAGAAATGAGATGATAGGACTGGGGTCCCTATCATTCCACTGCAAAGTGGTCGTGGAGGTGCCACGGCAAAAAAAGCACCCAGCACTCACTGTAAATGAGGTTGGTGTTAGGAAGGGCATCCAGCTGTAGAAATCAAGCCAGAATCAGTTCCCTTCCCACCCTTGCAAGCAGGGAAAAACGGACGTAAAATGATGATGATGATGATGATGATATATATATATATAAATTAATATATAGAGAGAAGTACACATAGAGATATGCGTTCAATCATAGGGGATCAAAAACCACCAGTGACAAACATATTACCTACGGAAGGAATGGTGAATATAAATAAATAAAAAGAATATATTAAGTATACTAACCATTCCATTATAACAAATAAGAGTATGTGTCGCTATAATAAGTTTTGTTAGATATATATATATATATAAAACTGATGTTGTCTGTGTGTATGTGTGTGTGTGTCCTCATTTTTGCAACGTCTATACAAATCCACATTTCTACTCCGATTGACTTCAAACTTGCATTTATATATTCCTTGCGGTCTAAAGATATTAACTGCAGCTTTTATTTTCATTTTTCTGTTGTTAAATGGGTGTTAGGCGCCGGTTATCCATCTCTATCGCGCTCTTATAATATCTGTCTGTATGCCTGATGTCTGCATTACGACATTATGACAAACTATGATGACGTATTATGTTCGCTATTTTCCGTTCATTGCCAAGGAACATCTTCACGAACCAAAGTATCGTCTTCCTGTTTTCCTTCGGTTGCAACGTTTTTCGAAATATTTACTTCTGCGTTCACAGATTGATTTTTTTAGTTTCAGAAGATCCCGTTAAGGGTGAAAGCAACGATTCTTTGCTTAAACTTTAATCTGTTATTTTAATCTATATATGTATATATATAAAACTGAGGAAGGATGTATGTATGTATGTGTGTGTGTGTGTGTGTGTGTGTGTGTGTGTGTGTGTGTGTGTGTGTGTGTGTGTGTGTGAAACCCAAGAAGTACCCAACCGATCTTTTTCAAACTTTACATGTGTATTACTTATATTTCAGGGAGTGTTGTGCACATAAAATTCAACTTTTTGATCCCCTAGGGCCCGCATTAGGTGAAAAACTGCGTTTCCAGCTTTTTAGGGCTTTTTTGAGGCATTACGTCTAGCCGATTTTCCCGAAATTTCAAGGCATATTATGCACATAAAAAAATTTCATTTCCTTGATCCCCTAGGGCCCGCATTAGGTGAAAACCTGCCCTTTTCCTGCTTCATCGAGGAAAATCTTAGATTATCCAGCCATCAGAGTATTCGGTTTATTTTCTTTACATATTGTCCTGGCATGCAGTTTTTCCACGATTAGGTCTGCTGGCGGCCCGCATTCCAAAATATCTTATCCCATGCAACGCCGGGTACCACTGCTAGTATACATATATATATATATATATATATATATATATATATATATATATATATGTAGGAGGTGAGTTTTATTGTAGCACAATGAAGCAATGCAAATATCGGATAAGTAGCACTCTACAGTTTGTAGGACTGGAGTATAAATAATATAAGATCAAAAGATGGTTAAAAGAGTTCCAAGTATTTTATTATGCACATTTCAAAAACAAATATCATCATGAGATGATATCTGCGTTTTCATCAGATAAAATAGGGATACATGATATGAAGGTTAAAAGACACTTGTGAATAGTGAAGTTTTAAATCAACATATGATTTAACTTCTCTCTGTGAGACAATATATATTTTTCTCAGTTGTAAAGGCTATCTCTCTCTCTCTCTATCACCCATCTCTCCTCCTCTCTTATCCTTCCTTCTTATACTCCTCCCCCACCATTCTTTACTCTCATCTCCTCCTCTTGCTTACCCTTTCCACTCCCCCCCCCCCCTCTTTTTTCCCAATATCACACATCAATCTTAAATTATTTTTCATATGTTGATTTAAAACTTCACTATTCACAAGTGTTTTTTAACCTTCATATCATGTATCCCTATTTTATCTGATGAAAACTCAGATATCATCTCATGATGATACTTGTTTTTGAAATGCGCATAATAAAATACTTGGAACTCTTTTAACCATCTTTTGATCTTATATATATATATATATATATATATATATATATATATATATATATAATAATGAATAATAATGAAATTATTGTGTACAGTGCTCAGGTGCACTACAACTCATCAAAGATGCATGTATAGTACATAGAATAATGTTCAAATGCCAGGAAAATGAACAGTGTATGAGTCATAAAATACATGTGTGTGTGTGTGTATGGAGAGGGGATATCAGGTGCAGTGTTGGCGAATTTCAGGAAGCATGGAGGTTTTAAAGGATGCAGTGTCTCAACAGCTAACAACTGATGCAGGTAGTTTGTTCCATGCTTCAGTAATTCTGAACGTGAAAAAAAAAATGTTTCCGAAAGTCATGGGAGCTATGCTGTTTTCTGACTTTGTAGGTATGCCCACGTGTGCTAGACACATGGAAATCAAAAAGGTGCTCAAGGTTGTTGTTGGCAAGATGGTTAATAATTTTGTGGGTGTTTACCAAGTCAGTTGCCAGACGTGGGAGCTTTAATGTATCCATGCCCAGGGAAGCAAGGCGTTCAGAGTATGGTAGATGCCTGATGGAGGGTATTCACTTGGTTACACGTCTCTGAACGTTTCCAGGAGGTCAATGTTCTGAGCAAGATAGGAGTTCCAGACTGGTGATGCAAATTCTAAGTGTGGCCGCACCATAGCTATATACAGCTTTAAATAGATAGCTGGAGAGCGGCTGACAAAGGTCTTGCTGAGTGATGTTAAGACACCCTCAGCCTTCTTGACAATTTTAGAGACGTGTTTCGTCCAACGCAAATCGCTGCTGACCGTAATGCCCAGGTCACGTTCACAAGAAGACTTCTTGATATATATATATATATATATATATATATAATAGAACATGATTATAACATATATATAGCATATATATAACATATATATAGCATATATATAACATATATATAACAAGAATATGATTATAAACAATTTTTATTTGCAGAAAAGGAAAAAATTTCAAAGAAAGACATCGCATCTCAGAGTTGCCACACTTAATGTTGGCACCCTGACAGGTAGATCTGGTGGTGAGATAGTGGAAATGCTAGAGAGAAGACATGTGGATGTGTGCTGCGTGCAAGAGGTGAGATGGAGAGGTGCCTCAACAAGACTAATCGCAGGCAAACATCTTAGCTATAAGCTTTTCTGCGTAGTAAATGATGGTGGGTTAGGTGGGGTAGGCATTTTATTGGCCGAGACGTGGATCAATAAGACAATAGAGGTAGTTAGAGTCAGTAACAGAATTATTACGATTAGATTAGTTGTAGGCAAGAGACTACTGACAATTATCTCTGCCTATGCTCCCCAGGAAGGCTGCTTTTACGAGCAACTTTTAGAAACAACCACAATGACAGAGGACAGAGACATAGTTATACTAGTCGGGGACTTCAATGGTCTTGTTGGACAGCTCCAGGATGGATACACTGGGGTATATGGTGGGCACAGTTATGGCTCAAGAAATGAAGAACGAATTAGGCTTCTTGAATTTTGTGATGCAAGTGCACTAACCATTTGCAACACTAACGTCAAGAAACCTACCAACCACCTAATAACCTACCAATCAGGCAAGCACATAAGCCAGATTGACTTCTTGCTAGTTAGGCAAGGAGATAGACAGATGGTGTCAAATACTAAGGCATACCCTGGGGAAGAATGTACACCTCAGCATAGGTTAGTCGTTATTGACATCTCAATATGCAAGAGACAAAATGAGACATACAGGAAGGTGTGGAAAAGAAAGGTCTGGAAGCTAAAAGACCTTTTACTAAAATATAAATTTAGGAAAGCCCTTCAAGTTATGTATGACGAAAAAGAAGATGAGTTAGAATCGTATGACTTAGATGATAACTGGAATTTCCTATGCGACAACTTACTGCAGGCTACTGAAGAAACTTGTGGCTGGAGCAGAGCTCTGACCAGACAGAGGGTGATCTGGTGGTGGAACAGCACAGTAGATAGGGCCATTAGAGACAAAAGACTAGCATGGAAGGATTGGAAAAATGGTGGGAGTAGAGACAGATACTCAGCCGCTAAAAGAGAAGCTAGACATCAGGTGTACTTAGCACACAGGGAAGCTGAGAGTAGAAGGTTTGCCAATGTTCCACATTGCAAGGCAGTCTGTCAATGTAAATCAAGATGTTGTTGGAGATAAGTGTGTCCGAAATGATGTGGGTGCACTTAGTGTCACTGATGCTCAGAAAAAGGAGGCCTGGAAATGTCATTATGAGAGACTGATGAATGTTGAGAAAGAATGGGAGAGAGAGAAACTACCCCCTATAGACCTAACAGAGGGACCAGCTATTGAGATTGACAACTATAGGGTCCAAGAGGCAATTAAGGAAATTAAAAATGGTAAGGCCACTGGACCATTGGGGATAGTTGCTGAGATGCTGAAGGCATCAGGAGAAGTAGGAACTAAACTGGTTGCACGCATCGTCAACCAAGCTATATATAGAGGGCTCATACCCAAAGACTGGTGCAGTAGTATCCTTACAAATTGCTACAAGGGTAATGGGGAGGCTCTAGAAAGGAACAATTACAGAGGCATAAAACTGATGAATCAGGTTATGAAAGTGGCAGAGAGAATACTAGCGCAACTAATTAGAGAAAGCGTTAAATTAGATGAGATGCAGTTTGGTTTTGTGCCTGGGAAAAGTACAACAGATGCCCTCTTCTTAGTGAGACAACTACAAGAGAAGTTCTTAGAGAAGAATAAACCACTATATTTAGCTTTTGTTGACCTAAAGAAGGCCTTTGATAGGGTACCCCAATCTGTCATCTGGTGGTCCCTAAGGAAACTAGCTGTTGAGGAATGGCTTGTGAGGACAGTGCCAGCTTTGTACAGAGGTGCTGTCAGTAAAGTGAGAGTAGGAATGGAGTTTAGTGAGGAATTCCAGATACAAGTAGGAGTACATCAGGGTTCGGTCCTCAGCCTGCTCATGTTCATTATAGTCCTCCAAGCCATAACAGAGGAGTTTAAGACTGGCTGCTCATTAGAACTTCTCTATGTTGACAATCTGGTACTTATAGCAGAATCAGTAGAAGAGCTAGAGAATAAATTCTGGCTATAGAAACAGCAGCTGGAATCAAGAGGACTGAGAGTAAACCTAGCTGAGACAAAGGTGTTGATAAGTAGGTTGTATGATGCCTGTGTGATATGCGCGATGCTGCATGGTAGTGAGACATGGGCAGCAACTGTGGAAGATATGTGACGGCTGGAGAGAAATGAAGCAAGCATGTTCCGTTGGATGTGCAATGTCAATGTGCTTGAACGACCAAGTATAGATGAGTTGAGAGAGAAACTGTGTATAAGAGGGATAGGCTGTAGTGTGCGGGAGAGAAGACTGTGTTGGTATGGACAATGATGTGCATGGAGGATGACCATTGGGTAAAGAAGTGCAAAGAAATCCCAGTAGAAGGAAGAGGCAGTCGAAAAATATCACGAAAGACATGGGTGGAGGGGGTGAGAGCAGACCTCAGATCACTGAAGCTCACAAAGGTCCATGACGAGTGGAGAGATGCTGTGATTAATAAGACCTGTCCCACCCTTGCAAGCAAGGAAAAGCAGACGTAAAATGATGATGATAATGATATATGATTTAGACCAGTTCTTTTTGGGAAAATACATTTAATGTTCAGAGAGTGGGATTGGCCCCGTGCATAGCCTTTCCTCACTTAAAAAAGCTTCAAACACAAACATCACTTGATATATGACATTTTTTGCAATGCATGGTATTGCTGGCCATAGGCAAGCCCCTAGCAGGACTAAAAAAACACGTCCATGATGCTCATGCTTAAGTATCAAGCGATGGCATTACTTGAAATCGAGTTGCAGCCATCACATATATATATATATATATGTAATCTGAGTTTTTCGAATATTAATAATAATATTTGATTCGTTTGCAATTATGCAAACAAGCCTCATTTTTAAAGCCATGTTAGTAGAATGAGCCCCTCATTCTTGCTCTTGTGTTGGCATGTAAACAGAACTGCAGACACTAATGTATATATAATTAAATATATGAATATGAATATCGATATATATGGCAAATAGACATTAAAAAGAGATAATGATAATGACAATATATATATCATCATCATCATGTATACATATATTTATATTCATATATATATTTATATCACATATATTTATATTCATATATATATTTATATCACATAAAATTATCTATAAGAAGAGGGGCCAGCAAGATATATATTTATGTATAAATATATATATATATATATTTTTTGCTAATAGCACAAAAGAAATAAAATCTGGAAATCTGTGAAGTTTAAGTTTCATTTGTAAAAAATTATGTAACAGAAATTCTGTCAAAAAGCCCCTAAGGGTAGAGGATAAAATTTAGCCCCTAAGGGTAGAGGATTTAATTTATACCTGTCATTGACAGGTCCCTCTGACATTTTCTTATGTTAGTAACTTCTCATCTTTTAATTAACTTTTTAACTTTCCATTTATAGTAATACAAAAGCAGCTCGTTTATGTTGTGTTGAACTTATGGCCTGGAAATAGTTAAATTGTTGAACAATTTTATGAAAAAAGGTACTTGATTTATAATTTTAATTAAAGACCATTGAAAAAGAAACATTCTTTAATGGATATATGTGGGTAGGGATTTGCACTTTGGCTTCATATCCTGCAGTTGCTTTAGCATAACTGCTTGTGTCTAATTATTAAATTATGCTTTTTTTTCATCTGTAATTAATTGAATATTTGCTGAGTTGATAATGTGTGAGTCTGTCATCTGTGAAGTCAATGGTTCAGTCCCATCTTTGGCAGCGTATCACCTGTGAAGTCAATGGTTCAGTCCCATCTTTGGCAGCGTATCATCTGTGAAGTCAATGGTTCAGTCCCATGGCACTACCTGAAGTAAACTGCCACAATATCTGGCTCACTACACACACAGAATAGAATAGATCTTCATTAGGTTCAAGGATGAGTATTACAGTTTTTTTTTTTTTGTCAATGAAACAGCCTACTCCTAAAGTTAATATGTAAGTGGCTGAGTATTCCAAAGATAAATGTATTCTTAATGTAATTCTCAGGGAGATTCAGCATGACACAGTGTTACATCAAATAAGGCCACTTCTTTATTGCATCAGGTTCTGTCTTCTTCCCTACTTATTAAGACTATATTTTTGGCTAGGTTTACTTTCGGTTCTAGATTTTCTTCCATATCTAGAATTTCACCTTAAACTCTTCCATGGATTTGGATATTTGGACAAAATCATCAGCATACAGGCATCCCCATGTAGTGTCAGACATAAACTCCTCAGTTATGGCCTGAAGAACAAAGATAAATGGAAATAGACTGAGGACCAAGCTCTACTGAACTCCCACATGCACTTCAAATTCATCACTGTACTCATTGCCAACTCTCACTCTGCCTTCATGAATCATTCATCTACACCTAGCTGCCTTAGCACTCACTAAATTACACGGAATGGGATCCTGTCAAAGGCCTTCTCTGGATCCACATATACCAGGTACATTGGCTTACTCTTAGCTAACCTTAACCCTGCAGCTCTCTCACCAGAAAGAGGGTATCTGTAGTACCCCTGCCTAGCATAAAGCTGAACTACATCTCTAATTAGTTGTGCTATAATCCTAACAGTAAATTCCATGATCTAGTCCATCAACTTGCTGCTTCTATAGTTAACTCTCTCTAGTGTTTTTCCTTTGCTTTTATAGCAATATTAATACTGTACCAGTCATTGGGTGTGGCACCATCCTGTACTACTGGATTAATTAGGCATGTGACTAGTGCAGAGCCTACCTTGCTCAGTGTTTTTAGCATTTTGGCAACACTATTAGATGGTCCAGCTGCCTGCCTTAATGTCATATTCTTAACTGCTTTGTCTATCACACTGCTGTTAACTTTTATGGATAATCCACCAGTTGGATTTACTATCATTCAGCAGTCTCTAATAGTGCCTCTTTCTTTTCAGCATCAGTTAGAGCAACTGTTCCACTATCATTTCAGACACAATTTTCTCCAGCCATCTCTCAGTTTTCTCTAACTCGCTGTCTTGCAATCTGGAAAAATTCCTGCTTCTGATCCTTTCAGAATGGAGCATGAGCAAACTTCTACTTTTGTTTCTCCCTTAGCTAGGTATACCTGTTGATTTGCCTCTCTTCCAGCTATTTGGTATTGCTCTTTGTCTCTCCTTTTACTTCATCTTCACAAGCTTGTCTTTTTTTTACCTTTTATGTCACTATCTATCTTATCATTCCACCA
The DNA here is from genome assembly GCA_964016885.1 of Eledone cirrhosa. NCBI lineage: Eukaryota > Metazoa > Mollusca > Cephalopoda > Octopoda > Eledonidae > Eledone > Eledone cirrhosa. The sequence continues at coordinate 337,449,672 of OZ024742.1, read as the reverse complement.
CCATGTCACTCTATAGCAGTTAAAAGGTTTTGTTGTACTAGCAAGAGAAAATGTTGGTTTTGTTATGTGGCAATGATAGCCGAAAGTGAATGTAATGTAGAAGTTTGGTTGTATTCAGATGAAAGGTTGTCTTGTCGCCATGAAAGGAGAGAATCTGTAACACAGTTATAGAGTGAGAAGACTTGTTGGCAAGTGCGTTAGCTAAGTCAAATGGTATACTCACTTGTTATTGTGGAAAATGATAGAACCTTGGGAAAAGGATTTTCCCATATCACATCCAATGTTATAGTTTTATGTGTGTATGCAAGATTCGTTGATGGCAGAAATATTATAAGACTTTATAACATTTTACATGATTTATTTACAGCCGAAACAGGTTTACAAAATGTTGTGGTGGGCTGCCAATAAAAGTGAATAAACAAAATTAAGTGTTATATGCAAAGAAAGCTGTCCCTAGCCGACATATCACCGACTGGGCTGAAGTTCTAATTTACCATTACATTTTTGCTAGGTGTTGACACGGCAAAGAAAAATGGATGTTAGCTTCTTGATGTCAAAGCAGCAACTAGAGTCTAGTCAACAAAGAAGCGCGAAATTTCTTCTTTGGGCGAAGTAACTAAATCACGCATGAAAAAAGATTATTGTTACGAGCCATGAAACAACGCTGCTACAACTCTCCATTTGCAGGGACCTTGTTCCAATTGAAATCCTGGTCTGTGACTTTCAACAGATTGACTCAAAGAATTCCTAATTTTTCTTCCTGCTATCGTCCAATTTCAACAACCTTACTGTCACTTGATAAAGTCAGATGGGTCAGGTGACCAAGTCTTGTTCATACATGTATACACACACACACACACACACACACACACTTTCTCTCTCTCTCTCTCTCTCTCACACACACACATATATATTTAAATGTTTATTTACATGAGCATTTCGTATATTATTCAATATAAAACACCAGTCATATATATATATATATATATATATATATATATACAAGGGAATCATACTGACACCATGAAAAAGAGGATCCAGTCCACCCTGTAAGGTGATTGGCATTTGGAAGAGAATCTAGCTATAGAAAACCAAGCCCAAAATGGATAATATGAACAAGATGTGATCACCTGATCTCTCTAGCTCATAACATGATAATCCATCTCACCCATGCAGGCATGGAAAATAGATATTAAATTGTAAATATATATATCAAAATATGAGTCATATATCATAAGACAAAGCGAAGTGTACTCAATGCTTAAGTATGCGAGATTAAATCATCATCCTCATCATTGTTCTCGTTGTCGTCGTCATCACCACCATTTAATGTCCATTTACCACTCTAGCATGGGCTAAACAAGCTGTCCCATTGTGAGACAAGCCAGGTTAGATGACAATATCTTGCCAATACAGAACTGATTTTGGCTTGGTATCTACAGTTGGATGCTCATCCCAACACCAACCACATTTACGGTGTGGACTGGGTGCTTTTTGTTGTGACACCTACATGACCACTTTACAGTGTAGACCAGGTGCTTTTTGTTGTGATACCTACACTACTACTGTACAGTGTGGTCTGGGTGCTTTTTGTTGTGACACCTACAAAACCACATTACAGTGTTGGACTGGGTGCTTTTTGTTGTGACACCTACATGACTACTTTACAGTGTGGACTGGGTGCTTTTTGTTTTGACACCTACACTACTACTTTACAGTGTGGACTGGGTGCTTTTGTTGTGACACTTGCATGACCACTTTACAGTGTGGACTGGTTGCTTTTTGTTGTGACACCTACACTACTACTTTACAGTGTGGACTGGGTGCTTTTTGTTGTGACACCTATATGACCACTTTACAGTGTGGACTGGGTGCTTTTTGTTGTGACACCTACATGACCACTTTACAGTGTGGACTGGGTGCTTTTTGTTGTGACATGTACACTACTACTTTACAGTGTGTAGGGGTGCTTTTTGTTGTGACACCTATATGACCACTTTACAGTGTGGACTGGGTGCTTTTTGTTGTGACACCTACATGAACACTTTACAGTGTGGACTGGGTGCTTTTTGTTGTGACACCTACATGACCACTTTAGAGTGTATGCTAGTCTCTTTTGTTGTGACACCTGCATGACCACTTTACAGTGTGGACTGGGTGCTTTTTGTTTTGACACCTACACTACTACTTTACAGTGTGGACTGGGTGCTTTTTGTTGCCAAACCTACATGACCACTTTACAGTGTGGACTGGGTGCTTTTTGTTGTGACACCTAACATGACCACTTTACAGTGTGGACTGGGTGCTTTTTGTTTTGACACCTACACTACTAACTTACAGTGTGGACTGGGTGCTTTTTGTTGTGACACCTGCATGACCACTTTACAGTATGGACTGGGTGCTTTTTGTTTTGACACCTACACTACTACTTTACAGTGTGGACTGGGTGCTTTTTGTTGTGACACCTACAAAACCACTTTACAGTGTGGACTGGGTGCTTTTTGTTGTGTCACCTACATGACCTCTTTACAGTGTGGACTGGGTGCTTTTTGTTGTGACACCTAGATGACCACTTTACAGTGTGGACTGGGTGCTCTTTGTTGTGACAATTAAATGACCTCTTTACAGTGTGGACTGGGTGCTTTTTGTTGTGGCACCTACATGACCACTTTACTGTGTGAACTGGGTGCTTTTTGTTATGACACCTACATGACCACTTTACAGTGTGGACTGGGTGCTTTTTATTGTAGCACATACATGAACACTTTATAGTGTGAACTGGGTGTATTTTGTTGTGACACCTATATGACGACTTTACAGTGTGGACAGGGTGCTTTTTGTTGTGACACCTACATTGACCACTTTACAGTGTGGACTGTGTGCTTTTTGTTGTGACACATACAGTACTACTTTACAGTGTGGACTGGGTGCTTTTTGTTGTGACACCTACATTGACCACTTTACAGTGTAGACTGGGTGCTTTTTGTTGTGACACCTACATGACCATTTTACAGTGTGGACTGGGTGCTTTTTGTTGTGACACCTACGTGACCACTTTACAGTGTGGACTGGATGCTTTTTGTTGTGACACCTACATGACCACTTTACAGTGTGGACTGGATGCTTTTTGTTGTGACACATACATGACCACTTGACAGTGTGGACTGGGTGCTTTTTGTTGTGACACCTACATGACCACTTTACAGTGTGGACTGGGTGCTTTTTGTTGTGACACCTACATGACCACTTTACAGTGTACGCTAGCCTCTTTTGTTGTGACAGCTGCATGACCACTTTACAGTGTGGACTTGGTGCTTCTTGTTTTGACACCTACACTACTACTTTACAGGGTGGATTGGGTGCTTTTTATTGTGACACATACACTACTACTTTACAGTGTGGACTGGGTGCTTTTTGTTGTGACACCTACATTGACCACTTTACAGTGTAGACTGGGTGCTTTTTGTTGTGACACCTACATGACCACTTTACAGTGTGGACTGGGTCCATTTTGTTGTGACACCTACATGACCACTTTACAGTGTGGACTGGATGCTTTTTCTTGCGACACCTACATGACCACTTGACAGTGTGGACTGGATGCTTTTTGTTGTGACACCTACATGACCACTTTACAATGTACGCTAGCCTCTTTTGTTGTGACACCTGCATGACCACTTTACAGTGTGGACTGGGTGCTTTTTGTTTTGACACCTACACCACTACTTTACAGTGTGGACTGGGTGCTTTTTGTTGTGACACGTACTTGACCACTTTACAGTGTGGACTGGGTGCTTTTTGTTTTGACACCTACGCTACTACTTTACAGTGTGGACTGGGTGCTTTTTGTTGTGACACCTGCATCACCATTTTACAGTATGGACTGGGTGCTTTTTGTTTTGACACCTACACTACTACTTTACAGTGTGGACTGGGTGCTTTTTGTTGTGACACCTACAAAACCACTTTACAGTGTGGACTGGGTGCTTTTTGTTGTGTCACCTACATGACCTCTTTACAGTGTGGATTGGGTGCTTTTTGTTGTGACACCTAGATGACCACTTTACAGTGTGGACTGGGTGCTCTTTGTTGTGACACTTAAATGAACTCTTTACAGTGTGGACTGGGTGCTTTTTGTTGTGGCACCTACATGACCACTTTACAGTGTGAACTGGGTGCTTTTTGTTGTGACACCTACATGACCACTTTACAGTGTGGACTGGGTGCTTTTTGTTGTGTCACCTATATGACCACTTTACAGCGTGGACAGGGTGCTTTTTGTTGTGACACATACACTACTACTTTACAGTGTGGACTGGGTGCTTTTTGTTGTGACACCTACATTGACCACTTTACAGTGTAGACTGGGTGCTTTTTGTTGTGACACCTACATGACCACTTTACAGTGTGGACTGGGTGCTTTTTGTTGTGACACCTACAAAACCACTTTACAGTGTTGGACTGGGTGCTTTTTGTTGTAACACCTACATGACTACTTTACAGTGTGGACTGGTTGCTTTTTGTTTTGACACCTACACTACTACTTTACAGTGTGGACTGGGTGCTTTTGTTGTGACACTTGCATGACCACTTTACAGTGTGGACTGGTTGCTTTTTGTTGTGACACCTACACTACTACTTTACAGTGTGGACTGGGTGCTTTTTGTTGTGACACCTATATGACTACTTTACAGTGTGGACTGGGTGCTTTTTGTTGTGACATGTACACTACTACTTTACAGTGTGGACTGGGTGCTTTTTGTTGTGACACCTATATGACCACTTTACAGTGTGGACTGGGTGCTTTTTGTTGTGACACCTACATGAACACTTTACAGTGTGGACTGGGTGCTTTTTGTTGTGACACCTACATGACCACTTTACAGTGTATGCTAGCCTCTTTTGTTGTGACACCTGCATGACCACTTTACAGTGTGGACTGGGTGCTTTTTGTTTTGACACCTACACTACTACTTTACAGTGTGGGCTGGGTGCTTTTTGTTGCCACACCTACATGACCACTTTACAGTGTGGACTGGGTGCTTTTTGTTGACACCTAACATGACCACTTTACAGTGTGGACTGGGTGCTTTTTGTTTTGACACCTACACTACTAACTTACAGTGTGGACTGGGTGCTTTTTGTTGTGACACCTGCATGACCACTTTACAGTATGGACTGGGTGTTTTTTGTTTTGACACCTACACTACTACTTTACAGTGTGGACTGGGTGCTTTTTGTTGTGACACCTACAAAACCACTTTACAGTGTGGACTGGGTGCTTTTTGTTGTGTCACCTACATGACCTCTTTACAGTGTGGACTGGGTGCTTTTTGTTGTGACACCTAGATGACCACTTTACAGTGTGGACTGGGTGCTCTTTGTTGTGACAATTAAATGACCTCTTTACAGTGTGGACTGGGTGCTTTTTGTTGTGGCACCTACATGACCACTTTACAGTGTGAACTGGGTGCTTTTTGTTATGACACCTACATGACCACTTTACAGTGTGGACTGGGTGCTTTTTATTGTAGCACATACGTGACCACTTTATAGTGTGAACTGGGTGCATTTTGTTGTGACACCTATATGACGACTTTACAGTGTGGACAGGGTGCTTTTTGTTGTGACACCTACATTGACCACTTTACAGTGTGGACTGTGTGCTTTTTGTTGTGACACATACAGTACTACTTTACAGTGTGGACTGGGTGCTTTTTGTTGTGACACCTACATTGACCACTTTACAGTGTAGACTGGGTGCTTTTTGTTGTGACACCTACATGACCACTTTACAGTGTGGACTGGGTGCTTTTTGTTGTGACACCTACGTGACCACTTTACAGTGTGGACTGGATGCTTTTTGTTGTGACGCCTACATGACCACTTTACAGTGTGGACTGGATGCTTTTTGTTGTGACACATACATGACCACTTGACAGTGTGGACTGGGTGCTTTTTGTTGTGACACCTACATGACCACTTTACAGTGAGGACTGGGTGCTTTTTGTTGTGACACCTACATGACCACTTTACAGTGTACGCTAGCCTCTTTTGTTGTGACACCTGCATGACCACTTTACAGTGTGGACTGGGTGCTTTTTGTTTTGACACCTACACTACTACTTTACAGCGTGGAGTGGGTGTTTTTGTTGTGACACCTACATGACCACTTTACAGTGTGGACTGGGTGCTTTTTGTTGTGTCACCTACATGACCTCCTTACAGTGTGGACTGGGTGCTTTTTGTTTTGACACCTACACTACTACTTTACAGTGTGGACTGGGTGCTTTTTATCGTGACACATACACTACTACTTTACAGTGTGGACTGGGTGCTTTTTGTTGTGACACCTACATTGACCACTTTACAGTGTAGACTGGGTGCTTTTTGTTGTGACACCTACATGACCACTTTACAGTGTGGACTGGGTCCTTTTTGTTGTGACACCTACATGACCACTTGAGAGTGTGGACTGGATGCTTTTTGTTGTGACACCTACATGACCACTTTACAGTGTGGACTGGGTGCTTTTTGTTGTGACACCTACATGATCACTTTACAGTGTACGCTAGCCTCTTTTGTTGTGACACCTGCATGACCACTTTACAGTGTGGACTGGGTGCTTTTTGTTGTGACACCTACATGACCACTTTACAGTGTGGACTGGGTGCTTTTTGTTATGACACCTAACATGACCACTTTACAGTGTGGACTGGTTGCTTTTTGTTGTGACACCTACACTACTACTTTACAGTGTGGACTGGGTGCTTTTTGTTGTGACACCTGCATCACCACTTTACAGTATGGACTGGGTGCTTTTTGATTTGACACCTACACTACTACTTTACAGTGTGGACTGGGTGCTTTTTGTTGTGTCACCTACATGACCTCTTTGCAGTGTGGACTGGGTGCTTTTTGTTGTGACACCTAGATGACCACTTTACAGTGTGGACTGGGTGCTCTTTGTTGTGACAATTAAATGAACTCTTTACAATGTGGAATGGGTGCTTTTTGTTGTGACACCTACATGACCACTTTACAGTGTGAACTGGCTGCTTTTTGTTGTGACACCTACATGACCACTTTACTGTGTGGACTGGGTGCATTTTATTGTAGCACATACATGACCACTTTACAGTGTGGACTGGATGCTTTTTGTTGTGACACCTACATGACCACTTTACAGTGTACGCTAGCCTCTTTTGTTGTGACACCTGCATGACCACTTTACAGTGTGGACTGGGTGCTTTTTGTTGTGACACCTACATTGACCACTTTACAGTGTAGACTGGGTGCTTTTTGTTGTGACACCTACATGACCACTTTACAGTGTGGACTGGGTGCTTTTTGTTGTGACACCTACGTGACCACTTAACAGTGTGGACTGGATGCTTTTTGTTGTGACACCTACATGACCACTTTACAGTGTGGACTGGATGCTTTTTGTTGTGACACATACATGACCACTTGACAGTGTGGACTGGGTGCTTTTTGTTGTGACACCTACATGACCACTTTACAGTGTGGACTGGGTGCTTTTTGTTGTGACACCTACATGACCACTTTACAGTGTACGCTAGCCTCTTTTGTTGTGACAGCTGCATGACCACTTTACAGTGTGGACTTGGTGCTTCTTGTTTTGACACCTACACTACTACTTTACAGGGTGGATTGGGTGCTTTTTCTTGTGACACATACACTACTACTTTACAGTGTGGACTGGGTGCTTTTTGTTGTGACACCTACATTGACCACTTTACAGTGTAGACTGGGTGCTTTTTGTTGTGACACCTACATGACCACTTTACAGTGTGGACTGGGTCCATTTTGTTGTGACACCTACATGACCACTTTACAGTGTGGACTGGATGCTTTTTCTTGCGACACCTACATGACCACTTGACAGTGTGGACTGGATGCTTTTTGTTGTGACACCTACATGACCACTTTACAATGTACGCTAGCCTCTTTTGTTGTGACACCTGCATGACCACTTTACAGTGTGGACTGGGTGCTTTTTGTTTTGACACCTACACCACTACTTTACAGTGTGGACTGGGTGCTTTTTGTTGTGACACGTACTTGACCACTTTACAGTGTGGACTGGGTGCTTTTTGTTTTGACACCTACGCTACTACTTTACAGTGTGGACTGGGTGCTTTTTGTTGTGACACCTGCATCACCATTTTACAGTATGGACTGGGTGCTTTTTGTTTTGACACCTACACTACTACTTTACAGTGTGGACTGGGTGCTTTTTGTTGTGACACCTACAAAACCACTTTACAGTGTGGACTGGGTGCTTTTTGTTGTGTCACCTACATGACCTCTTTACAGTGTGGATTGGGTGCTTTTTGTTTTGACACCTACGCTACTACTTTACAGTGTGGACTGGGTGCTTTTTGTTGTGGCACCTACATGACCACTTTACAGTGTGAACTGGGTGCTTTTTGTTGTGACACCTACATGACCACATTACAGTGTGGACTGGGTGCTTTTTATTGTAGCACATACATGACCACTTTACAGTGTGGACTGGGTGCTTTTTGTTGTGTCACCTATATGACCACTTTACAGCGTGGACAGGGTGCTTTTTGTTGTGACACATACACTACTACTTTACAGTGTGGACTGGGTGCTTTTTGTTGTGACACCTACATTGACCACTTTACAGTGTAGACTGGGTGCTTTTTGTTGTGACACCTACATGACCACTTTACAGTGTGGACTGGGTGCTTTTTGTTGTGACACCTACAAAACCACTTTACAGTGTTGGACTGGGTGCTTTTTGTTGTAACACCTACATGACTACTTTACAGTGTGGACTGGTTGCTTTTTGTTTTGACACCTACACTACTACTTTACAGTGTGGACTGGGTGCTTTTGTTGTGACACTTGCATGACCACTTTACAGTGTGGACTGGTTGCTTTTTGTTGTGACACCTACACTACTACTTTACAGTGTGGACTGGGTGCTTTTTGTTGTGACACCTATATGACTACTTTACAGTGTGGACTGGGTGCTTTTTGTTGTGACATGTACACTACTACTTTACAGTGTGGACTGGGTGCTTTTTGTTGTGACACCTATATGACCACTTTACAGTGTGGACTGGGTGCTTTTTGTTGTGACACCTACATGAACACTTTACAGTGTGGACTGGGTGCTTTTTGTTGTGACACCTACATGACCACTTTACAGTGTATGCTAGCCTCTTTTGTTGTGACACCTGCATGACCACTTTACAGTGTGGACTGGGTGCTTTTTGTTTTGACACCTACACTACTACTTTACAGTGTGGGCTGGGTGCTTTTTGTTGCCACACCTACATGACCACTTTACAGTGTGGACTGGGTGCTTTTTGTTGACACCTAACATGACCACTTTACAGTGTGGACTGGGTGCTTTTTGTTTTGACACCTACACTACTAACTTACAGTGTGGACTGGGTGCTTTTTGTTGTGACACCTGCATGACCACTTTACAGTATGGACTGGGTGTTTTTTGTTTTGACACCTACACTACTACTTTACAGTGTGGACTGGGTGCTTTTTGTTGTGACACCTACAAAACCACTTTACAGTGTGGACTGGGTGCTTTTTGTTGTGTCACCTACATGACCTCTTTACAGTGTGGACTGGGTGCTTTTTGTTGTGACACCTAGATGACCACTTTACAGTGTGGACTGGGTGCTCTTTGTTGTGACAATTAAATGACCTCTTTACAGTGTGGACTGGGTGCTTTTTGTTGTGGCACCTACATGACCACTTTACAGTGTGAACTGGGTGCTTTTTGTTATGACACCTACATGACCACTTTACAGTGTGGACTGGGTGCTTTTTATTGTAGCACATACGTGACCACTTTATAGTGTGAACTGGGTGCATTTTGTTGTGACACCTATATGACGACTTTACAGTGTGGACAGGGTGCTTTTTGTTGTGACACCTACATTGACCACTTTACAGTGTGGACTGTGTGCTTTTTGTTGTGACACATACAGTACTACTTTACAGTGTGGACTGGGTGCTTTTTGTTGTGACACCTACATTGACCACTTTACAGTGTAGACTGGGTGCTTTTTGTTGTGACACCTACATGACCACTTTACAGTGTGGACTGGGTGCTTTTTGTTGTGACACCTACGTGACCACTTTACAGTGTGGACTGGATGCTTTTTGTTGTGACGCCTACATGACCACTTTACAGTGTGGACTGGATGCTTTTTGTTGTGACACATACATGACCACTTGACAGTGTGGACTGGGTGCTTTTTGTTGTGACACCTACATGACCACTTTACAGTGAGGACTGGGTGCTTTTTGTTGTGACACCTACATGACCACTTTACAGTGTACGCTAGCCTCTTTTGTTGTGACACCTGCATGACCACTTTACAGTGTGGACTGGGTGCTTTTTGTTTTGACACCTACACTACTACTTTACAGCGTGGAGTGGGTGTTTTTGTTGTGACACCTACATGACCACTTTACAGTGTGGACTGGGTGCTTTTTGTTGTGTCACCTACATGACCTCCTTACAGTGTGGACTGGGTGCTTTTTGTTTTGACACCTACACTACTACTTTACAGTGTGGACTGGGTGCTTTTTATCGTGACACATACACTACTACTTTACAGTGTGGACTGGGTGCTTTTTGTTGTGACACCTACATTGACCACTTTACAGTGTAGACTGGGTGCTTTTTGTTGTGACACCTACATGACCACTTTACAGTGTGGACTGGGTCCTTTTTGTTGTGACACCTACATGACCACTTGAGAGTGTGGACTGGATGCTTTTTGTTGTGACACCTACATGACCACTTTACAGTGTGGACTGGGTGCTTTTTGTTGTGACACCTACATGATCACTTTACAGTGTACGCTAGCCTCTTTTGTTGTGACACCTGCATGACCACTTTACAGTGTGGACTGGGTGCTTTTTGTTGTGACACCTACATGACCACTTTACAGTGTGGACTGGGTGCTTTTTGTTATGACACCTAACATGACCACTTTACAGTGTGGACTGGTTGCTTTTTGTTGTGACACCTACACTACTACTTTACAGTGTGGACTGGGTGCTTTTTGTTGTGACACCTGCATCACCACTTTACAGTATGGACTGGGTGCTTTTTGATTTGACACCTACACTACTACTTTACAGTGTGGACTGGGTGCTTTTTGTTGTGTCACCTACATGACCTCTTTGCAGTGTGGACTGGGTGCTTTTTGTTGTGACACCTAGATGACCACTTTACAGTGTGGACTGGGTGCTCTTTGTTGTGACAATTAAATGAACTCTTTACAATGTGGAATGGGTGCTTTTTGTTGTGACACCTACATGACCACTTTACAGTGTGAACTGGCTGCTTTTTGTTGTGACACCTACATGACCACTTTACTGTGTGGACTGGGTGCATTTTATTGTAGCACATACATGACCACTTTACAGTGTGGACTGGATGCTTTTTGTTGTGACACCTACATGACCACTTTACAGTGTACGCTAGCCTCTTTTGTTGTGACACCTGCATGACCACTTTACAGTGTGGACTGGGTGCTTTTTGTTGTGACACCTACATTGACCACTTTACAGTGTAGACTGGGTGCTTTTTGTTGTGACACCTACATGACCACTTTACAGTGTGGACTGGGTGCTTTTTGTTGTGACACTTACATTGACCACTTTACAGTGTAGACTGGGTGCTTTTTGTTGTGACACCTACATGACCACTTTACAGTGTGGACTGGGTGTTTTTTGTTGTGACACCTACACTACTACTTTACAGTGTGGACTGGGTGCTTTTTGTTGTGACACCTACAAAGCCACTTTACAGTGTGGACTGGGTGCTTTTTGTTTTGACACCTACACTACTACTTTACAGCGTGGACTGGGTGCTTTTTGTTGTGACACCTACATGACCACTTTACAGTGTGGACTGGGTGCTTTTTGTTGTGTCACCTACAGCACCACTTTACAGTGTGCACTGGGTGCTTTTTGTTTTGACACCTACACTACTACTTTACAGTGTGGACTGGGTGTTTTTTGTTGTGACACATACACTACTACTTTACAGTGTGGACTGGGTGCTTTTTGTTGTGACACCTACATTGACCACTTTACAGTGTAGACTGGGTGCTTTTTGTTGTGACACCTACATGACCACTTTACAGTGTGGACTGGGTGCTTTTTGTTGTGACACCTACAAAACCACTTTACAGTGTTGGACTGGGTGCTTTTTGTTGTGACACCTACATGACTACTTTACAGTGTGGACTGGGTGCTTTTTGTTGTGACACATACATGACCACTTTACAGTGTGGACTGGGTGCTTTTTGTTGTGACACCTACATGACCACTTTACAGTGTACGCTAGCCTCTTTTGTTGTGACACCTGCATGACCACTTTACAGTGTGGACTGGGTGCTTTTTGTTTTGACACCTACACTACTACTTTACAGCGTGGACTGGGTGCTTTTTGTTGTGACACCTATATCACTACTTTACAGTGTGGACTGGGTGCTTTTTGTTGTGACACATACACTACTACTTTTCAGTGTGGACTGGTTGCTTTTTGTTGTCATACCTACATTGACCACTTTACAGTGTAGACTGGGTGCTTTTTGTTGTGACACCTACATGACCACTTTACAGTGTGGACTGGGTGCTTTTTGTTGTGACACCTACATGATCACTTTACAGTGTATGCTAGCCTCTTTTGTTGTGACACCTGCATGACCACTTTACAGTGTGGACTGGGTGCTTTTTGTTGTGACACCTACATGACCACTTTACAGTGTGGACTGGGTGCTTTTTGTTATGACACCTAACATGACCACTTTGCAGTGTGGACTGGATGCTTTTTCTTGTGACACCTACATGACCACTTGAGAGTGTGGACTGGATGCTTTTTGTTGTGACACCTACATGACCACTTTACAGTGTGGACTGGGTGCTTTTTGTTGTGACACCTACATGATCACTTTACAGTGTACGCTAGCCTCTTTTGTTGTGACACCTGCATGACCACTTTACAGTGTGGACTGGGTGCTTTTTGTTGTGACACCTACATGACCACTTTACAGTGTGGACTGGGTGCTTTTTGTTATGACACCTAACATGACCACTTTACAGTGTGGACTGGTTGCTTTTTGTTGTGACACCTACACTACTACTTTACAGTGTGGACTGGGTGCTTTTTGTTGTGACACCTGCATCACCACTTTACAGTATGGACTGGGTGCTTTTTGATTTGACACCTACACTACTACTTTACAGTGTGGACTGGGTGCTTTTTGTTGTGTCACCTACATGACCTCTTTGCAGTTTGGACTGGGTGCTTTTTGTTGTGACACCTAGATGACCACTTTACAGTGTGGACTGGGTGCTCTTTGTTGTGACAATTAAATGAACTCTTTACAATGTGGAATGGGTGCTTTTTGTTGTGACACCTACATGACCACCTTACAGTGTGAACTGGCTGCTTTTTGTTGTGACACCTACATGACCACTTTACTGTGTGGACTGGGTGCATTTTATTGTAGCACATACATGACCACTTTACAGTGTGGACTGGATGCTTTTTGTTGTGACACCTACATGACCACTTTACAGTGTACGCTAGCCTCTTTTGTTGTGACACCTGCATGACCACTTTACAGTGTGGACTGGGTGCTTTTTGTTGTGACACCTACATTGACCACTTTACAGTGTAGACTGGGTGCTTTTTGTTGTGACACCTACATGACCACTTTACAGTGTGGACTGGGTGCTTTTTGTTGTGACACTTACATTGACCACTTTACAGTGTAGACTGGGTGCTTTTTGTTGTGACACCTACATGACCACTTTACAGTGTGGACTGGGTGCTTTTTGTTGTGACACCTACATTGACCACTTTACAGTGTAGACTGGGTGCTTTTTGTTGTGACACCTACATGACCACTTTACAGTGTGAACTGGGTGCTTTTTGTTGTGTCACCTACATGACCACTTTACAGTGTGGACTGGGTGCTTTTTGTTTTGACACCTACACTACTACTTTACAGTGTGGACTGGGTGCTTTTTGTTGTGACACATACACTACTACTTTACAGTGTGGACTGGGTGCTTTTTGTTGTGACACCTACATTGACCACTTTACAGTGTAGACTGGGTGCTTTTTGTTGTGACACCTATATGACCACTTTACAGTGTGGACTGGGTGCTTTTTGTTGTGACACCTACATGACCACTTTACACTGTGGACTGGGTGCTTTTTGTTGTGACACCTACATGACCACTTTACAGTGTGGACTGGGTGCTTTTTGTTGTAGCACCTACATGACCACTTTACAGTGTACGCTAGCCTCTTTTGTTGTGACACTTGCATGACCACTTTACAGTGTGGACTGGGTGCTTTTTTGTTTTGACACCTACTCTACTACTTTACAGTGTGGACTGGGTGCTTTTTGTTGTGACACCTACATGACCACTTTACAGTGTGGACTGGGTGCTTTTTGTTTTGACACCTACACTACTACTTTACAGTGTCGACTAGGTGGTTTTTGTTGTGACACCTACAAAACCACTTTACAGTGTGGACTGGGTGCTTTTTGTTGTGTCACCTACATGACCTCTTTACAGTGTGGACTGGGTGCTTTTTGTTGTGACACCTACATGACCACTTTACAGTGTGGACTGGGTGCTCTTCGTTGTGACATTTAAATGACTACTTTACAGTGTGGACTGGGTGCTTTTTGTTGTGGCACCTACATGACCACTTTACAGTGTGAACTGGGTGCTTTTTTTTGTGACACCAACATGACCACTTTACAGTGTAGACTGGGTGCTTTTTGTTGTGACACCTACATGACCACTTTACAGTGTGGACTGGGTGCTTTTTGTTGTGTCACCTACGTGACCACTTTACAGTGTGGACTGGGTGCTTTTTGTTGTGACACCTACATGACCACTTTACATTGTCGACTGGGTGCTTTTTTTGTGACACCTACATGACCACTTTACAGTGTGGACTGGGTGCTTTTTTTTGTGACACCTACATGACCACTTTACAGTGTGGACTGGGTACTTTTTGTTGTGACATCTACATGACCACTTTACAGTGTGGACTGGGTGCTCTTCGTTGTGACATTTAAATGACCACTTTACAGTGTGGACTGGGTGCCTCTTGTTGTGGCCCCTACATGACCACTTTACAGTGTGAACTGGGTGCTTTTTTTTGTGACACCAACATGACCACTTTACAGTGTAGACTGGGTGCTTTTTGTAGTGACACCTACATGACCACTTTACAGTGTGGACTGGGTGCTTTTTGTTGTGACACCTACATGACCCCTTTACAGTGTAGACTGGGTGCTTTTTGTTGTGACACCTACATGACCACTTTACAGTGTGGACAGGGTGCTTTTTGTTGTGACATCTACGTGACCACTTTACAGTGTGGACTGGGTGCTTTTTGTTGTGACACCTACATGACCACTTTACAGTGTACGCTAGCCTCTTTTGTTGTGACACCTGCATGACCACTTTACAGTGTGGACTGGGTGCTTTTTGTTTTGTCACCTACACTACTACTTTACAGTGTGGACTGGGTGCTTTTTGTTGTGACACCTACATGACCACTTTACAGTGTGGACTGGGTGCTTTTTGTTGCGACACCTACATTGATCACTTTACAGTGTGGACTGTGTGCTTTTTGTTGTGACGCATACACTACTACTTCACAGTGTGGACTGTGTGCTTTTTGATGTGACACATACACTACTACTTTACAATGTGGACTGGGTGCTTTTTGTTGTCATACCTACAAAACCACTTTACAGTGTGGGCTGGGTGCTTTTTGTTGTGGCACCTACATGACCACTTTACAGTGTGGACTGGGTGCTTTTTGTTTTGACACATACACTACTACTTTACAGTGTGGACTGGGTGCTTTTTGTTGTGGCACCTACATGACCACTTTACAGTGTGAACTGGGTGCTTTTTGTTGTGACACCTACATGACCACTTTACAGTGTGGACTGGGTGCTTTTTGTTGTGACACCTACATTGATCACTTTACAGTGTGGACTGTGTGCTTTTTGTTGTGACGCATACACTACTACTTCACAGTGTGGACTGGGTGCTTTTTGTTGTGACACCTACATTGACCACTTTACAGTGTAGACTGGGTGCCTTTTGTTGTGACACCTACATGACCCCTTTACAGTGTAGACTGGGTGCTTTTTGTTGTGACACCTACTTGACCACTTTACAGTGTGGACAGGGTGCTTTTTGTTGTGACACCTACGTGACCACTTTACAGTGTGGACTGGGTGCTTTTTGTTGTGACACCTACGTGACCACTTTACAGTGTGGACTGAGTGCTTTTTGTTGTGACACCTACATGAACACTTTACAGTGTGGACTGGATGATTTTTGGTGTGACACATACATGACCACTTGACAGTGTGGACTGGGTGCTTTTTGTTGTGACACCTAAATGACCACTTTACAGTGTGGACTGCGTGCTTTTTGTTGTGACACCTACATGACCACTTTACAGTGTGGACTGGGTGCTTTTTGTTGTGACACCTACATGACCACTTTACAGTGTGGACTGGGTGCTTTTTGTTTTGACACCTACACTACTACTTTACAGTGTGGACTGGGTGCTTTTTGTTGTGACACCTACATGACCACTTTACAGTGTGGACTGTGTGCTTTTTGTTGTGACACCTACATGACCACTTTACAGTGTGGACTGGGTGCTTTTTGTTTTGACACCTACACTACTACTTTACAGTGTCGACTAGGTGCTTTTTGTTGTGACACCTACAAAACCACTTTACAGTGTGGACTGGGTGCTTTTTGTTGTGACACCTACACTACTACTTTACAGTGTGGACTGGGTGCTTTTTGTTGTGACACCTACATGACCACTTGACAGTGTGGACAGGGTGCTTTTTGTTGTGGCACCTACATTGACCACTTTACAGTGTGGACTGGGTGCTTTTTGTTTTGTAACCTACACTACTACTTTACAGTGTGGACTGGGTGCTTTTTGTTGTGACACCTACATGACCACTTTACAGTGTGGACTGGGTGCTTTTTGTTGTGTCACCTACATGACCACTTTACAGTGTGGACTGGGTGCTTTTTGTTTTGACACCTACACTACTACTTTACAGTGTGGACTGGGTGCTTTTTGTTGTGACACATACACTACTACTTTACAGTGTGGACTGGGTGCTTTTTGTTGGGACACCTACATTGACCACTTTACAGTGTAGACTGGGTGCTTTTTGTTGTGACACCTACATGACCACTTTACAGTGTGGACTGTGTGCTTTTTGTTGTAACACCTACGTGACCACTTTACACTGTGGAATGGGTGCTTTTTGTTGTGACTCCTACATGACCACTTTACAGTGTGGACTGGGTGCTTTTTGTTGTGACACCTACGTGACCACTTTACAGTGTGGACTGGGTGCTTTTTGTTGTGACACCTACATGAACACTTTACAGTGTGGACTGGATGCTTTTTATTTTGACACCTACACTACTACTTTACAGTGTCGACTGGGTGCTTTTTGTTGTGACACCTACAAAACCACTTTACAGTGTGGACTGGGTGCTTTTTGTTGTGACACCTACATGACTACTTTACAGTGTACGCTAGCCTCTTTTGTTGTGACACCTGCATGACCACTTTACAGTGTGCACTGGGTGCTTTTTGTTTTGACACCTACACTACTACTTTACAGTGTGGACTGGGTGCTTTTTGTTGTGACACCTACATGACCACTTTACAGTGTGGACTGGGTGCTTTTTGTTGTGACACCTACATGACCACTTTACAGTGTGGACTGGGTGCTCTTCGTTGTGACATTTAAATGACCACTTTACAGTGGGGACTGGGTGCTTTTTGTTGTGGCACCTACATGACCACTTTACAGTGTGAACTGGGTGCTTTTTTTTGTGACACCAACATGACCACTTTACGGTGTAGACTGGGTGCTTTTTGTTGTGACACCTACATGACCACTTTACAGTGTGGACTGGGTGCTTTTTGTTGTCTCACCTACGTGACCACTTTACAGTGTGGACTGGGTGCTTTTTGTTGTGACACCTACATGACCACTTTACAGTGTGGACTGGATGCTTTTTGTTGTGACACCTACATGACCACTTGACAGTGTGGACAGGGTGCTTTTTGTTGTGACACCTACATTGACCACTTTACAGTGTGGTCTGAGTGCTTTTTGTTGTGACACATACAATACTACTTTACAGTGTGGACTGGGTGCTTTTTTTTGTGACACCAACATGACCACTTTACAGTGTAGACTGGGTGCTTTTTGTTGTGACACCTACATGACCACTTTACAGTGTGGACTGGGTGCTTTTTGTTGTGACACCTGCATGATCACTTTACAGTGTGGACTGGGTCCTTTTTGTTGTGACACATACACTACTACTTTAAAGTGTGGACTGGGTGCATTTTGTTGCGACACGTACAGTGACCACTTTACAGTGTGGACTGTGTGCTTTTTGTTGTGACACATACACTACTACTTTACAGTGTGGACTGGGTGCTTTTTGTTGTGACACCTACATTAACCACTTTACAGTGTAGACTGGGTGCTTTTTATTGTGACACCTACATGACCACTTTACAGTGTACGCTAGCCTCTTTTGTTGTGACACCTGCATGACCACTTTACAGTGTGGACTGGGTGCTTTTTGTTTTGTCACCTACACTACTACTTTACAGTGTGGACTGGGTGCTTTTTGTTGTGACTCCTACATGACCACTTTACAGTGTGGACTGGGTGCTTTTTGTTGTGTCACCTACATGACCACTTTACAGTGTGGACTGGGTGCTTTTTGTTTTGACTCCTACACTACTACTTTACAGTGTGGACTGGGTGCTTTTTGTTGTGACACATACACTACTACTTTACAGTGTGGACTGGGTGCTTTTTGTTGTGACACCTACATTGACCACTTTACAGTGTAGACTGGGTCCTTTTTGTTGTGACACCTATATGACCACTTTACAGTGTGGACTGGGTGCTTTTTGTTGTGACACCTACGTGACCACTTTACACTGTGGACTGGGTGCTTTTTGTTGTGACACCTACATGACCACTTTACAGTGTGGACTGGGTGCTTTTTGTTGTAGCACCTACATGACCACTTTACAGTGTACGCTAGCCTCTTTTGTTGTGACACTTGCATGACCACTTTACAGTGTGGACTGGGTGCTTTTTTGTTTTGACACCTACACTACTACTTTACAGTGTGGACTGGGTGCTTTTTGTTGTGACACCTACATGACCACTTTACAGTGTGGACTGGGTGCTTTTTGTTTTGACACCTACACTACTACTTTACAGTGTCGACTAGGTGGTTTTTGTTGTGACACCTACAAAACCACTTTACAGTGTGGACTGGGTGCTTTTTGTTGTGTCACCTACATGACCTCTTTACAGTGTGGACTGGGTGCTTTTTGTTGTGACACCTACATGACCACTTTACAGTGTGGACTGGGTGCTCTTCGTTGTGACATTTAAATGACTACTTTACAGTGTGGACTGGGTGCTTTTTCTTGTGACACCTACATGACCACTTTACATTGTCGACTGGGTGCTTTTTTTTGTGACACCTACATGACCACTTTACAGTGTGGACTGGGTGCTTTTTTTTGTGACACCTACATGACCACTTTACAGTGTGGACTGGTTGCTTTTTGTTTTGACACCTACACTACTACTTTACAGTGTCGACTAGGTGCTTTTTGTTGTGACACCTACAAAACCACTTTACAGTGTGGACTGGGTGCTTTTTGTTGTGTCACCTACATGACCTCTTTACAGTGTGGACTGGGTGCTTTTTGTTGTGACATCTACATGACCACTTTACAGTGTGGACTGGGTGCTCTTCGTTGTGACATTTAAATGAACACTTTACAGTGTGGACTGGGTGCTTCTTGTTGTGGCCCCTAAATGACCACTTTACAGTGTGAACTGGGTGCTTTTTTTTGTGACACCAACATGACCACTTGACAGTGTGGACTGGGTGCTTTTTTGTTTTGTCACCTACACTACTACTTTACAGTGTGGACTGGGTGCTTTTTGTTGTGACACCTACATGACCACTTTACAGTGTGGACTGGGTGCTTTTTGTTGTGAAACCTACATGACCACTTGACAGTGTGGACAGGTGCTTTTTGTTGTGGCACCTACATTGACCACTTTACAGTGTGGACTGGGTGCTTTTTGTTTTGTAACCTACACTACTACTTTACAGTGTGGACTGGGTGCTTTTTGTTGTGACACCTACATGACCACTTTACAGTGTGGACTGGGTGCTTTTTGTTGTGTCACCTACATGACCACTTTACAGTGTGGACTGGGTGCTTTTTGTTTTGACACCTACACTACTACTTTACAGTGTGGGCTGGGTGCTTTTTGTTGTGACACATACACTACTACTTTACAGTGTGGACTGGGTGCTTTTTGTTGTGACACCTACATTGACCATTTTACAGTGTAGACTGGGTGCTTTTTGTTGTGACACCTACATGACCACTTTACAGTGTGGACTGTGTGCTTTTTGTTGTAACACCTACGTGACCACTTTACACGGTGGACTGGGTGCTTTTTGTTGTGACACCTACATGACCACTTTACAGTGTGGACTGGGTGCTTTTTGTTGTGACACCTACGTGACCACTTTACAGTGTGGACTGGGTGCTTTTTGTTGTGACACCTACATGAACACTTTACAGTGTGGACTGGATGCTTTTTGTTTTGACACCTACACTACTACTTTACAGTGTCGACTGGGTGCTTTTTGTTGTGACACCTACAAAACCACTTTACAGTGTGGACTGGGTGCTTTTTGTTGTGACACCTACATGACCACTTTACAGTGTACGCTAGCCTCTTTTGTTGTGACACCTGCATGACCACTTTACAGTGTGCACTGGCTGCTTTTTGTTTTGACACCTACACTACTACTTTACAGTGTGGACTGGGTGCTTTTTGTTGTAACACCTACATGACCACTTTACAGTGTGGTCTGGGTGCTCTTCGTTGTGACATTTAAATGACCACTTTACAGTGTGGACTGGGTGCTTTTTGTTGTGGCACCTACATGACCACTTTACAGTGTGAACTGGGTGCTTTTTTTTGTGACACCGACATGACCACTTTACGGTGTAGACTGGGTGCTTTTTGTTGTGACACCTACATGACCACTTTACAGTGTGGACTGGGTGCTTTTTGTTGTGACACCTACATGACCACTTTACAGTGTGGACTGGGTGCTTTTTGTTGTGGAACCTACATGACCACTTTACAGTGTGAACTGGGTGCTTTTTTTTGTGACACCAACATGACCACTTTACAGTGTGGACTGGGTGCTTTTTGTTTTGTCACCTACACTACTACTTTACAGTGTGGACTGGGTGCTTTTTGTTGTGACACCTACATGACCACTTTACAGTGTGGACTGGGTGCTTTTTGTTGTGACACCTACATGACCACTTGACAGTGTGGACAGGGTGCTTTTTGTTGTGGCACCTACATTGACCACTTTACAGTGTGGACTGGGTGCTTTTTGTTTTGTAACCTACACTACTACTTTACAGTGTGGACTGGGTGCTTTTTGTTGTGACACCTACATGACCACTTTACAGTGTGGACTGGGTGCTTTTTGTTGTGTCACCTACATGACCACTTTACAGTGTGGACTGGGTGCTTTTTGTTTTGACACCTACATGACCACTTTACAGTGTGGACTGGGTGCTTTTTGTTGTGACACCTACGTGACCACTTTACAGTGTGGACTGGGTGCTTTTTGTTGTGACACCTACATGAACACTTTACAGTGTGGACTGGATGCTTCTTGTTTTGACACCTACACTACTACTTTACAGTGTCGACTGGGTGCTTTTTGTTGTGACACATACACTACTACTTTACAGTGTGGATTGGGTGCTTTTTGTTGTGACACCTACATTGACCACTTTACAGTGTAGACTGGGTGCTTTTTGTTGTGACACCTACATGACCACTTTACAGTGTGGACTGTGTGCTTTTTGTTGTAACACCTACGTGACCACTTTACACTGTGGACTGGGTGCTTTTTGTTGTGACACCTACGTGACCACTTTACAGTATGGACTGGGTGCTTTTTGTTGTGACACCTACATGAACACTTTACAGTGTGGACTGGAGGCTTTTTGTTTTGACACCTACACTACTACTTTACAGTGTCGACTGGGTGCTTTTTGTTGTGACACCTACAAAACCACTTTACAGTGTGGACTGGGTGCTTTTTGTTGTGACACCTACATGACCACTTTACAGTGTACGCTAGCCTCTTTTGTTGTGACACCTGCATGACCACTTTACAGTGTGCACTGGGTGCTTTTTGTTTTGACACCTACACTACTACTTTACAGTGTGGACTGGGTGCTTTTTGTTGTGACACCTACATGACCACTTTACAGTGTGGACTGGGTGCTCTTCATTGTGACATTTAAATGACCACTTTACAGTGTGGACTGGGTGCTTTTTGTTGTGGAACCTACATGACCACTTTACAGTGTGAACTGGGTGCTTTTTTTGTGACACCAACATGACCACTTTACGGTGTAGACTGGGTGCTTTTTGTTGTGACACCTACACTACTACTTTACAGTGTGGACTGGGTGCTTTTTGTTGTGACACCTACATGACCACTTTACAGTGTGGACTGGGTGCTTTTTGTTGTGACACCTACATGATCACTTTACAGTGTGGACTGGATGCTTTTTGTTGTGACACCTACATGACCACTTGACAGTGTGGACAGGGTGCTTTTTGTTGTGACACCTACATTGACCACTTTACAGTGTGGTCTGGGTGCTTTTTGTTGTGACACATACAATACTACTTTACAGTGTGGACTGGGTGCTTTTTTTTGTGACACCAACATGACCACTTTACAGTGTAGACTGGGTGCTTTTTGTTGTGACACCTACATGACCACTTTACAGTGTGGACTGGGTGCTTTCTGTTGTGACACCTGCATGATCACTTTACAGTGTGGACTGGGTCCTTTTTGTTGTGACACATACACTACTACTTTACAGTGTGGACTGGGTGCATTTTGTTGCGACACGTACATTGACCACTTTACAGTGTGGACTGTGTGCTTTTTGTTGTGACACATACACTACTACTTTACAGTGTGGACTGGGTGCTTTTTGTTGTGACACCTACATTAACCACTTTACAGTGTAGACTGGGTGCTTTTTGTTTTGACACCTACACTACTACTTTACAGTGTCGACTAGGTGCTTTTTGTTGTGACACCTACAAAACCACTTTACAGTGTGGACTGGGTGCTTTTTGTTGTGACACCTACATGACCACTTTACAGTGTGGACTGGGTGCTCTTCGTTGTGACATTTAAATGACTACTTTACAGTGTGGACTGGGTGCTTTTTGTTGTGGCACCTACATGACCACTTTACAGTGTGAACTGGGTGCTTTTTTTTGTGACACCAACATGACCACTTTACAGTGTAGACTGGGTGCTTTTTGTTGTGACACCTACATGACCACTTTACAGTGTGGACTGGGTGCTTTTTGTTGTGTCACCTACGTGACCACTTTACAGTGTGGACTGGGTGCTTTTTGTTGTGACACCTACATGACCACTTTACATTGTAGACTGGGTGCTTTTTTTTGTGACACCTACATGACCACTTTACAGGGTGGACTGGGTGCTTTTTTTTGTGACACCTACATGACCACTTTACAGTGTGGACTGGGTACTTTTTGTTGTGACATCTACATGACCACTTTACAGTGTGGACTGGGTGCTCTTCGTTGTGACATTTAAATGAACACTTTACAGTGTGGACTGGGTGCCTCTTGTTGTGGCCCCTACATGACCACTTTACAGTGTGAACTGGGTGCTTTTTTTTGTGACACCAACATGACCACTTTACAGTGTAGACTGGGTGCTTTTTGTTGTGACACCTACATGACCACTTTACAGTGTGGACAGGGTGCTTTTTGTTGTGACATCTACGTGACCACTTTACAGTGTGGACTGGGTGCTTTTTGTTGTGACACCTACATGACCACTTTACAGTGTACGCTAGCCTCTTTTGTTGTGACACCTGCATGACCACTTTACAGTGTGGACTGGGTGCTTTTTGTTTTGTCACCTACACTACTACTTTACAGTGTGGACTGGGTGCTTTTTGTTGTGACACCTACATGATCACTTTACAGTGTGGACTGGGTGCTTTTTGTTGTGACACCTACATGACCACTTTACAGTGTACGCTAGCCTCTTTTGTTGTGGCACCTACATGACCACTTTACAGTATGAACTGGGTGCTTTTTTTTGTGACACCAACATGACCACTTTACAGTGTAGACTGGGTGCTTTTTGTTGTGACACCAACATGACCACTTTACAGTGTGGACTGGGTGCTTTTTGTTGTGTCACCTACGTGACCACTTTACAGTGTGGACTGGGTGCTTTTTGTTGTGACACCTACATGACCACTTTACATTGTGGACTGGATGCTTTTTGTTGTGACACCTACATGACCACTTGACAGTGTGGACAGGGTGCTTTTTGTTGTGACACCTACATTGACCACTTTACAGTGTGGTCTGGGTGCTTTTTGTTGTGACACATACACTAATACTTTACTGTGTGGACTGGGTGCTTTTTTTTGTGACACCAACATGACCACTTTACAGTGTAGACTGGGTGCTTTTTGTTGTGACACCTACATGACCACTTTACAGTGTGGACTGGGTGCTTTTTGTTGTGACACCTGCATGATCACTTTACAGTGTGGACTGGGTGCTTTTTGTTGTGTCACCTACAAAACCACTTTACAGTGTGGACTGGGTGCTTTTTGTTGTGACACCTACATGACCACTTTACAGTGTGGACTGGATGCTTTTTGTTGTGACACCTACATGACCACTTTACAGTGTAGACTGGGTGCTTTTTGTTGTGACACCTACATGACCACTTTACAGTGTGGACTGGGTGCTTTTTGTTGTGTCACCTACGTGACCACTTTACAGTGTGGACTGGGTGCTTTTTGTTCTGACACCTACATGACCACTTTACAGTGTGAACTGGGTGCTTTTTTTTGTGACACCAACATGACCACTTTACAGTGTAGACTGGGTGCTTTTTGTTGTGACACCTACATGACCATTTTACAGTGTGGACTGGGTGCTTTTTGTTGTGTCACCTACGTGACCACTTTACAGTGTGGACTGGGTGCTTTTTTTTGTGACACCTACATGACCACTTTACATGGTCGACTGGGTGCTTTTTTTTGTGACACCTACATGACCACTTTACAGTGTGGACTGGGTGCTTTTTTTTGTGACACCTACATGACCACTTTACAGTGTGGACTGGGTACTTTTTGTTGTGACATCTACATGACCACTTTACAGTGTGGACTAGGTGCTCTTCGTTGTGACATTTAAATGACCACTTTACAGTGTGGAATGGGTGCCTCTTGTTGTGGCCCCTACATGACCACTTTACAGTGTGAACTGGGTGCTTTTTTTTGTGACACCAACATGACCACTTTACAGTGTAGACTGGGTGCTTTTTGTTGTGACACCTACATGACCACTTTACAGTGTGGACTGGGTGCTTTTTGTTGTGTCACCTACGTGACCACTTTACAGTGTGGACTGGGTGCTTTTTGTTGTGACACCTACATGACCACTTTACAGTGTGGACTGGATGCTTTTTGTTGTGACACCTACATGACCACTTGACAGTGTGGACAGGGTGCTTTTTGTTGTGACACCTACATTGACCACTTTACAGTGTGGTCTGGGTGCTTTTTGTTGTGACACATACAATACTACTTTACAGTGTGGACTGCGTGCTTTTTTTTGTGACACCTACATGACCACTTTACAGTGTGGACTGGGTGCTTTTTGTTGTGACACCTGCATGATCACTTTACAGTGTGGACTGCGTGCTTTTTGTTGTGACACATACACTACTACTTTACAGTGTGGACTGGGTGCTTTTTGTTGTGACACCTACATTGACCACTTTACAGTGTGGACTGTGTGCTTTTTGTTGTGACGCATACACTACTACTTTACAGTGTGGACTGGGTGCTTTTTGTTGTGACACCTACATTGACCACTTTACAGTGTAGACTGGGTGCTTTTTGTTGTGACACCTACATGACCCCTTTACAGTGTAGACTGGGTGCTTTTTGTTGTGACACCTACATGAACACTTTACAGTGTGGACAGGGTGCTTTTTGTTGTGACATCTACGTGACCACGTTACAGTGTGGACTGGGTGCTTTTTGTTGTGACACCTACATGACCACTTTACAGTGTACGCTAGCCTCTTTTGTTGTGACACCTGCATGACCACTTTACAGTGTGGACTGGGTGCTTTTTGTTTTGTCACCTACACTACTACTTTACAGTGTGGACTGGGTGCTTTTTGTTGTGACACCTACATGATCTCTTTACAGTGTGGACTGGGTGCTTTTTGTTGTGACACCTACATGACCACTTTACAGTGTACGCTAGCCTCTTTTGTTGTGGCACCTACATGACCACTTTACAGTGTGAACTGGGTGCTTTTTTTTGTGACACCAACATGACCACTTTACAGTGTAGACTGGGTGCTTTTTGTTGTGACACCTACATGACCACTTTACAGTGTGGACTGGGTGCTTTTTGGTGTGACACCTACATGACCACTTTACAGTGTGGACTGGATGCTTTTTGTTGTGACACCTACATGACCACTTGACAGTGTGGACAGGGTGCTTTTTGTTGTGACACCTACATTGACCACTTTACAGTGTGGTCTGGGTGCTTTTTGTTGTGACACATACACTACTACTTTACTGTGTGGACTGGGTGCTTTTTTTTGTGACACCAACATGACCACTTTACAGTGTAGACTGGGTGCTTTTTGTTGTGACACCTACATGACCCCTTTACAGTGTAGACTGGGTGCTTTTTGTTGTGACACCTACATGAACACTTTACAGTGTGGACAGGGTGCTTTTTGTTGTGACATCTACGTGACCACTTTTCAGTGTGGACTGGGTGCTTTTTGTTGTGACACCTACATGACCACTTTACAACGTACGCTAGCCTCTTTTGTTGTGACACCTACATGACCACTTTACAGTGTGGACTGGGTGCTTTTTGTATTGACACCTGCATGATCACTTTACAGTGTGGACTGGGTGCTTTTTTTTGTGACACCTACAAAACCACTTTACAGTGTGGACTGGGTGCTTTTTGTTGTGACACCTGCATGATCACTTTACAGTGTGGACTGGGTGCTTTTTGTTGTGTCACCTACAAAACCACTTTACAGTGTGGACTGGGTGCTTTTAGTTGTGACACCTACATGACCACTTTACAGTGTGGACTGGATGCTTTTTGTTGTGACACCTACATGACCACTTTACAGTGTAGACTGGGTGCTTTTTGTTGTGACACCTACATGACCACTTTACAGTGTGGACTGGGTGCTTTTTGTTGTGACACCTACATGACCACTTTACAGTGTGGACTGGATGCTTTTTGTTGTGACACCTACATGACCACTTGACAGTGTGGACAGGGTGCTTTTTGTTGTGACACCTACATTGACCACTTTACAGTGTGGTCTGGGTGCTTTTTGTTGTGACACATACACTACTACTTTACTGTGTGGACTGGGTGCTTTTTTTTGTGACACCAACATGACCACTCTACAGTGTAGACTGGGTGCTTTTTGTTGTGACACCTACATGACCACTTTACAGTGTGGACTGGGTGCTTTTTGTTGTGACACCTGCATGATCACTTTACAGTGTGGACTGGGTGCTTTTTTTTGTGACACCTACAAAACCACTTTACAGTGTGGACTGGGTGCTTTTTGTTGTGACACCTACATTGACCACTTTACAGTGTAGACTGGGTGCTTTTTGTTGTGACACCTACATGACCCCTTTACAGTGTAGACTGGGTGCTTTTTGTTGTGACACCTACATGAACACTTTACAGTGTGGACAGGGTGCTTTTTGTTGTGACATCTACGTGACCACTTTACAGTGTGGACTGGGTGCTTTTTGTTGTGACACCTACATGACCACTTTACAGTGTACGCTAGCCTCTTTTGTTGTGACACCTGCATGACCACTTTACAGTGTGGACTGGGTGCTTTTTTGTTTTGTCACCTACACTACTACTTTACAGTGTGGACTGGGTGCTTTTTGTTGTGACACCTACATGATCTCTTTACAGTGTGGACTGGGTGCTTTTTGTTGTGACACCTACATGACCACTTTACAGTGTACGCTAGCCTCTTTTGTTGTGGCACCTACATGACCACTTTACAGTGTGAACTGGGTGCTTTTTTTTGTGACACCAACATGACCACTTTACAGTGTAGACTGGGTGCTTTTTGTTGTGACACCTACATGACCACTTTACAGTGTGGACTGGGTGCTTTTTGGTGTGACACCTACATGACCACTTTACAGTGTGGACTGGATGCTTTTTGTTGTGACACCTACATGACCTCTTGACAGTGTGGACAGGGTGCTTTTTGTTGTGACACCTACATTGACCACTTTACAGTGTGGACTGGGTGCTTTTTTTTGTGACACCTACATGAGCACTTTACAGTGTGGACTGGGTGCTTTTTTTTGTGACACCTACATGACCACTTTACAGTGTGGACTGGGTACTTTTTGTTGTGACATCTACATGACCACTTTACAGTGTGGACTAGGTGCTCTTCGTTGTGACATTTAAATGACCACTTTACAGTGTGGACTGGGTGCCTCTTGTTGTGGCCCCTACATGACCACTTTACAGTGTGAACTGGGTGCTTTTTTTTGTGACACCAACATCACCACTTTACAGTGTAGACTGGGTGCTTTTTGTTGTGACACCTACATGACCACTTTACAGTGTGGACTGGGTGCTTTTTGTTGTGTCACCTACGTGACCACTTTACAGTGTGGACTGGGTGCTTTTTGTTGTGACACCTACATGACCACTTTACAGTGTGGACTGGATGCTTTTTGTTGTGACACCTACATGACCACTTGACAGTGTGGACAGGGTGCTTTTTGTTGTGACACCTACATTGACCACTTTACAGTGTGGTCTGGGTGCTTTTTGTTGTGACACATACAATACTACTTTACAGTGTGGACTGCGTGCTTTTTTTTGTGACACCTACATGACCACTTTACAGTGTGGACTGGGTGCTTTTTGTTGTGACACCTGCATGATCACTTTACAGTGTGGACTGCGTGCTTTTTGTTGTGACACATACACTACTACTTTACAGTGTGGACTGGGTGCTTTTTGTTGTGACACCTACATTGACCACTTTACAGTGTAGACTGGGTGCTTTTTGTTGTGACACCTACATGACCCCTTTACAGTGTAGACTGGGTGCTTTTTGTTGTGACACCTACATGAACACTTTACAGTGTGGACAGGGTGCTTTTTGTTGTGACATCTACGTGACCACTTTACAGTGTGGACTGGGTGCTTTTTGTTGTGACACCTACATGACCACTTTACAATGTACGCTAGCCTCTTTTGTTGTGACACCTACATGACCACTTTACAGTGTGGACTGGGTGCTTTTTGTTGTGACACCTGCATGATCACTTTACAGTGTGGACTGGGTGCTTTTTTTTGTGACACCTACAAAACCACTTTACAGTGTGGACTGGGTGCTTTTTGTTGTGACACCTGCATGATCACTTTACAGTGTGGACTGGGTGCTTTTTGTTGTGTCACCTACAAAACCACTTTACAGTGTGGACTGGGTGCTTTTTGTTGTGACACCTACATGACCACTTTACAGTGTGGACTGGATGCTTTTTGTTGTGACACCTACATGACCACTTTACAGTGTAGACTGGGTGCTTTTTGTTGTGACACCTACATGACTACTTTACAGTGTGGACTGGATGCTTTTTGTTGTGACACCTACATGACCACTTGACAGTGTGGACAGGGTGCTTTTTGTTGTGACACCTACATTGACCACTTTACAGTGTGGTCTGGGTGCTTTTTGTTGTGACACATACACTACTACTTTACTGTGTGGACTGGGTGCTTTTTTTTGTGACACCAACATGACCACTTTACAGTGTAGACTGGGTGCTTTTTGTTGTGACACCTACATGACCACTTTACAGTGTGGACTGGGTGCTTTTTGTTGTGACACCTGCATGATCACTTTACAGTGTGGACTGGGTGCTTTTTTTTGTGACACCTACAAAACCACTTTACAGTGTGGAGTGGGTGCTTTTTGTTGTGACACCTACATTGACCACTTTACAGTGTAGACTGGGTGCTTTTTGTTGTGACACCTACATGACCCCTTTACAGTGTAGACTGGGTGCTTTTTGTTGTGACACCTACATGAACACTTTACA
The DNA here is from genome assembly GCA_964016885.1 of Eledone cirrhosa. Lineage (NCBI taxonomy): Eukaryota > Metazoa > Mollusca > Cephalopoda > Octopoda > Eledonidae > Eledone > Eledone cirrhosa. Next base: position 337,419,185 of record OZ024742.1, on the reverse strand, counting down.
GTGTGGACAGGGTGCTTTTTGTTGTGACATCTACGTGACCACTTTACAGTGTGGACTGGGTGCTTTTTGTTGTGACACCTACATGACCACTTTACAGTGTACGCTAGCCTCTTTTGTTGTGACACCTGCATGACCACTTTACAGTGTGGACTGGGTGCTTTTTTGTTTTGTCACCTACACTACTACTTTACAGTGTGGACTGGGTGCTTTTTGTTGTGACACCTACATGATCTCTTTACAGTGTGGACTGGGTGCTTTTTGTTGTGACACCTACATGACCACTTTACAGTGTGGACTGGGTGCTTTTTGTTGTGACACCTGCATGATCACTTTACAGTGTGGACTGGGTGCTTTTTGTTGTGTCACCTACAAAACCACTTTACAGTGTGGACTGGGTGCTTTTTGTTGTGACACCTACATGACCACTTTACAGTGTGGACTGGATGCTTTTTGTTGTGACACCTACATGACCACTTTACAGTGTAGACTGGGTGCTTTTTGTTGTGACACCTACATGACCCCTTTACAGTGTGGACTGGGTGCTTTTTGTTGTGTCACCTACGTGACCACTTTACAGTGTGGACTGGGTGCTTTTTGTTCTGACACCTACATGACCACTTTACAGTGTGAACTGGGTGCTTTTTTTTGTGACACCAACATGACCACTTTACAGTGTAGACTGGGTGCTTTTTGTTGTGACACCTACATGACCATTTTACAGTGTGGACTGGGTGCTTTTTGTTGTGTCACCTACGTGACCACTTTACAGTGTGGACTGGGTGCTTTTTGTTGTGACACCTACATGACCACTTTACATGGTCGACTGGGTGCTTTTTTTTGTGACACCTACATGACCACTTTACAGTGTGGACTGGGTGCTTTTTTTGTGACACCTACATGACCACTTTACAGTGTGGACTGGGTACTTTTTGTTGTGACATCTACATGACCACTTTACAGTGTGGACTAGGTGCTCTTCGTTGTGACATTTAAATGACCACTTTACAGTGTGGAATGGGTGCCTCTTGTTGTGGCCCCTACATGACCACTTTACAGTGTGAACTGGGTGCTTTTTTTTGTGACACCAACATGACCACTTTACAGTGTAGACTGGGTGCTTTTTGTTGTGACACCTACATGACCACTTTACAGTGTGGACTGGGTGCTTTTTGTTGTGTCACCTACGTGACCACTTTACAGTGTGGACTGGGTGCTTTTTGTTGTGACACCTACATGACCACTTTACAGTGTGGACTGGATGCTTTTTGTTGTGACACCTACATGACCACTTGACAGTGTGGACAGGGTGCTTTTTGTTGTGACACCTACATTGACCACTTTACAGTGTGGTCTGGGTGCTTTTTGTTGTGACACATACAATACTACTTTACAGTGTGGACTGCGTGCTTTTTTTTGTGACACCTACATGACCACTTTACAGTGTGGACTGGGTGCTTTTTGTTGTGACACCTGCATGATCACTTTACAGTGTGGACTGCGTGCTTTTTGTTGTGACACATACACTACTACTTTACAGTGTGGACTGGGTGCTTTTTGTTGTGACACCTACATTGACCACTTTACAGTGTGGACTGTGTGCTTTTTGTTGTGACGCATACACTACTACTTTACAGTGTGGACTGGGTGCTTTTTGTTGTGACACCTACATTGACCACTTTACAGTGTAGACTGGGTGCTTTTTGTTGTGACACCTACATGACCCCTTTACAGTGTAGACTGGGTGCTTTTTGTTGTGACACCTACATGAACACTTTACAGTGTGGACAGGGTGCTTTTTGTTGTGACATCTACGTGACCACTTTACAGTGTGGACTGGGTGCTTTTTGTTGTGACACCTACATGACCACTTTACAGTGTACGCTAGCCTCTTTTGTTGTGACACCTGCATGACCACTTTACAGTGTGGACTGGGTGCTTTTTGTTTTGTCACCTACACTACTACTTTACAGTGTGGACTGGGTGCTTTTTGTTGTGACACCTACATGATCTCTTTACAGTGTGGACTGGGTGCTTTTTGTTGTGACACCTACATGACCACTTTACAGTGTACGCTAGCCTCTTTTGTTGTGGCACCTACATGACCACTTTACAGTGTGAACTGGGTGCTTTTTTTTGTGACACCAACATGACCACTTTACAGTGTAGACTGGGTGCTTTTTGTTGTGACACCTACATGACCACTTTACAGTGTGGACTGGGTGCTTTTTGGTGTGACACCTACATGACCACTTTACAGTGTGGACTGGATGCTTTTTGTTGTGACACCTACATGACCACTTGACAGTGTGGACAGGGTGCTTTTTGTTGTGACACCTACATTGACCACTTTACAGTGTGGTCTGGGTGCTTTTTGTTGTGACACATACACTACTACTTTACTGTGTGGACTGGGTGCTTTTTTTTGTGACACCAACATGACCACTTTACAGTGTAGACTGGGTGCTTTTTGTTGTGACACCTACATGACCCCTTTACAGTGTAGACTGGGTGCTTTTTGTTGTGACACCTACATGAACACTTTACAGTGTGGACAGGGTGCTTTTTGTTGTGACATCTACGTGACCACTTTACAGTGTGGACTGGGTTCTTTTTGTTGTGACACCTACATGACCACTTTACAATGTACGCTAGCCTCTTTTGTTGTGACACCTACATGACCACTTTACAGTGTGGACTGGGTGCTTTTTGTTGTGACACCTGCATGATCACTTTACAGTGTGGACTGGGTGCTTTTTTTTGTGACACCTACAAAACCACTTTACAGTGTGGACTGGGTGCTTTTTGTTGTGACACCTGCATGATCACTTTTCAGTGTGGACTGGGTGCTTTTTGTTGTGTCACCTACAAAACCACTTTACAGTGTGGACTGGGTGCTTTTTGTTGTGACACCTACATGACCACTTTACAGTGTGGACTGGATGCTTTTTGTTGTGACACCTACATGACCACTTTACAGTGTAGACTGGGTGCTTTTTGTTGTGACACCTACATGACCACTTTACAGTGTGGACTGGGTGCTTTTTGTTGTGACACCTACATGACCACTTTACAGTGTGGACTGGATGCTTTTTGTTGTGACACCTACATGACCACTTGACAGTGTGGACAGGGTGCTTTTTGTTGTGACACCTACATTGACCACTTTACAGTGTGGTCTGGGTGCTTTTTGTTGTGACACATACACTACTACTTTACTGTGTGGACTGGGTGCTTTTTTTTGTGACACCAACATGACCACTTTACAGTGTAGACTGGGTGCTTTTTGTTGTGACACCTACATGACCACTTTACAGTGTGGACTGGGTGCTTTTTGTTGTGACACCTGCATGATCACTTTACAGTGTGGACTGGGTGCTTTTTTTTGTGACACCTACAAAACCACTTTACAGTGTGGACTGGGTGCTTTTTGTTGTGACACCTACATTGACCACTTTACAGTGTAGACTGGGTGCTTTTTGTTGTGACACCTACATGACCCCTTTACAGTGTAGACTGGGTGCTTTTTGTTGTGACACCTACATGAACACTTTACAGTGTGGACAGGGTGCTTTTTGTTGTGACATCTACGTGACCACTTTACAGTGTGGACTGGGTGCTTTTTGTTGTGACACCTACATGACCACTTTACAGTGTACGCTAGCCTCTTTTGTTGTGACACCTGCATGACCACTTTACAGTGTGGACTGGGTGCTTTTTTGTTTTGTCACCTACACTACTACTTTACAGTGTGGACTGGGTGCTTTTTGTTGTGACACCTACATGATCTCTTTACAGTGTGGACTGGGTGCTTTTTGTTGTGACACCTACATGACCACTTTACAGTGTACGCTAGCCTCTTTTGTTGTGGCACCTACATGACCACTTTACAGTGTGAACTGGGTGCTTTTTTTTGTGACACCAACATGACCACTTTACAGTGTAGACTGGGTGCTTTTTGTTGTGACACCTACATGACCACTTTACAGTGTGGACTGGGTGCTTTTTGGTGTGACACCTACATGACCACTTTACAGTGTGGACTGGATGCTTTTTGTTGTGACACCTACATGACCTCTTGACAGTGTGGACAGGGTGCTTTTTGTTGTGACACCTACATTGACCACTTTACAGTGTGGACTGGGTGCTTTTTTTTGTGACACCTACATGACCACTTTACAGTGTGGACTGGGTGCTTTTTTTTGTGACACCTACATGACCACTTTACAGTGTGGACTGGGTACTTTTTGTTGTGACATCTACATGACCACTTTACAGTGTGGACTAGGTGCTCTTCGTTGTGACATTTAAATGACCACTTTACAGTGTGGACTGGGTGCCTCTTGTTGTGGCCCCTACATGACCACTTTACAGTGTGAACTGGGTGCTTTTTTTTGTGACACCAACATGACCACTTTACAGTGTAGACTGGGTGCTTTTTGTTGTGACACCTACATGACCACTTTACAGTGTGGACTGGGTGCTTTTTGTTGTGTCACCTACGTGACCACTTTACAGTGTGGACTGGGTGCTTTTTGTTGTGACACCTACATGACCACTTTACAGTGTGGACTGGATGCTTTTTGTTGTGACACCTACATGACCACTTTACAGTGTGGACTGGGTGCTTTTTGTTGTGTCACCTACGTGACCACTTTACAGTGTGGACTGGGTGCTTTTTGTTGTGACACCTACATGACCACTTTACAGTGTGGACTGGATGCTTTTTGTTGTGACACCTACATGACCACTTGACAGTGTGGACAGGGTGCTTTTTGTTGTGACACCTACATTGACCACTTTACAGTGTGGTCTGGGTGCTTTTTGTTGTGACACATACAATACTACTTTACAGTGTGGACTGCGTGCTTTTTTTTGTGACACCTACATGACCACTTTACAGTGTGGACTGGGTGCTTTTTGTTGTGACACCTGCATGATCACTTTACAGTGTGGACTGCGTGCTTTTTGTTGTGACACATACACTACTACTTTACAGTGTGGACTGGGTGCTTTTTGTTGTGACACCTACATTGACCACTTTACAGTGTGGACTGTGTGCTTTTTGTTGTGACGCATACACTACTACTTTACAGTGTGGACTGGGTGCTTTTTGTTGTGACACCTACATTGACCACTTTACAGTGTAGACTGGGTGCTTTTTGTTGTGACACCTACATGACCCCTTTACAGTGTAGACTGGGTGCTTTTTGTTGTGACACCTACATGAACACTTTACAGTGTGGACAGGGTGCTTTTTGTTGTGACATCTACGTGACCACTTTACAGTGTGGACTGGGTGCTTTTTGTTGTGACACCTACATGACCACTTTACAGTGTACGCTAGCCTCTTTTGTTGTGACACCTGCATGACCACTTTACAGTGTGGACTGGGTGCTTTTTGTTTTGTCACCTACACTACTACTTTACAGTGTGGACTGGGTGCTTTTTGTTGTGACACCTACATGATCTCTTTACAGTGTGGACTGGGTGCTTTTTGTTGTGACACCTACATGACCACTTTACAGTGTACGCTAGCCTCTTTTGTTGTGGCACCTACATGACCACTTTACAGTGTGAACTGGGTGCTTTTTTTTGTGACACCAACATGACCACTTTACAGTGTAGACTGGGTGCTTTTTGTTGTGACACCTACATGACCACTTTACAGTGTGGACTGGGTGCTTTTTGGTGTGACACCTACATGACCACTTTACAGTGTGGACTGGATGCTTTTTGTTGTGACACCTACATGACCACTTGACAGTGTGGACAGGGTGCTTTTTGTTGTGACACCTACATTGACCACTTTACAGTGTGGTCTGGGTGCTTTTTGTTGTGACACATACACTACTACTTTACTGTGTGGACTGGGTGCTTTTTTTTGTGACACCAACATGACCACTTTACAGTGTAGACTGGGTGCTTTTTGTTGTGACACCTACATGACCCCTTTACAGTGTAGACTGGGTGCTTTTTGTTGTGACACCTGCATGATCACTTTACAGTGTGGACTGGGTGCTTTTTTTTGTGACACCTACAAAACCACTTTACAGTGTGGACTGGGTGCTTTTTGTTGTGACACCTGCATGATCACTTTACAGTGTGGACTGGGTGCTTTTTGTTGTGTCACCTACAAAACCACTTTACAGTGTGGACTGGGTGCTTTTTGTTGTGACACCTACATGACCACTTTACAGTGTGGACTGGATGCTTTTTGTTGTGACACCTACATGACCACTTGACAGTGTGGACAGGGTGCTTTTTGTTGTGACACCTACACTACTACTTTACTGTGTGGACTGGGTGCTTTTTTTTGTGACACCAACATGACCACTTTACAGTGTAGACTGGGTGCTTTTTGTTGTGACACCTACATGACCACTTTACAGTGTGGACTGGGTGCTTTTTGTTGTGACACCTGCATGATCACTTTACAGTGTGGACTGGGTGCTTTTTTTTGTGACACCTACAAAACCACTTTACAGTGTGGACTGGGTGCTTTTTGTTGTGACACCTGCATGATCACTTTACAGTGTGGACTGGGTGCTTTTTGTTGTGTCACCTACAAAACCACTTTACAGTGTGGACTGGGTGCTTTTTGTTGTGACACCTACATGACCACTTTACAGTGTGGACTGGATGCTTTTTGTTGTGACACCTACAAAACCACTTTACAGTGTGGACTGGGTGCTTTTTGTTGTGACACCTACATGACCACTTTACAGTGTGAACTGGGTGCTTTTTGTTGTGACACCTACAAAACCACTTTACAGTGTGCGCTAGCCACTTTTTTTGTGACACCTACAAAACCACTTTACAGTGTGGACTGGGTGCTTTTTGTTGTGACACCTACATGACCACTTTACAGTGTGGACTGGATGCTTTTTGTTGTGACACCTACATGACCACTTTACATTGTCGACTGGGTGCTTTTTTTTGTGACACCTACATGACCACTTTACAGTGTGGACTGGGTGCTTTTTTTTGTGACACCTACATGACCACTTTACAGTGTGGACTGGGTGCTTTTTGTTGTGACACCTACATGGCCACTTTACATTGTCGACTGGGTGCTTCTTGTTGTGACACCTACAAAACCACTTTCCAATGTGCATTAGCCACTTTTGTTGTGACACCTACAAAACCACTTTACAGTGTGCACTAGCCACTTTTGTGTTGACCACTTTACATTGTGGACTGGACGCTCATTGTTGTGGCTCCAAAACAACCACTTTACAGTGAGGGACTGGGGGACTTGGATGTGGGGAGGTGCAAGGGGATTGGGTAGGTAGATATAGGGGCATAGGTGAGGGCGGGGGGTGGTAATACGTGTGTTGGGTGTTACATGTGAGGTCTATGGGAGGGGTGATGGGTTAGGTGGCACATACTTAATGTATGCCTCAGTCCATGCACATGAGAAGGTGAGTCTTCTGTATTCCTGCATAATACCAGAGATCACAGTCCTGCATCATATCTTTTGCCTGAGTTTGCAACTGGGTGATAGTATCAGCAATGGAAAGCCCAATGTTTCCTTTGTCTGAACTTATTTCCATTTTTAGACTTTTATATTATAACATAAACATATTTTTATGTGAAGGCACATAGCTTAGTGGTAAGAGCGTCAAGCTTACAATCGTGAGGTTATGAGTTTGTTTCTTGGACCGGGCTTTGTGTTGTGTTCAAGACACTTTATTTCACATTACTCCAGTTTATTCTGCTATAGAAATGAGTTGCAATGTCACTGGTGCCAAGCTGTTTTGGCCATTGCCTTTCCCTTGGGCAATATTTGAGGTGTGGAGAAAGGATACTGGTATGCTATGGCGACTGCTGGTCTTCCACAAACACACCTTGCCCCTGTGCCTTGGAGGGGGATCTTTCTAGGTGTATATCCCATGGTCATTCATGACCGAAGTAGGGTCATTACACTTTACCCTAACATATTTTTACACATTTTTCTCTGGTGGAAGGTAGTAGCTAATCAACTCATTCCGCTGCCATTACTGACTACTATTCCTTTCCTTAGATTTACTTTCAGCTATAACTTCTACTCACTCCATTTCTAAATGACCTTTGCCAACATAGTCATTACATCATCTTAGTTCTTATCTACCATACAGATCAGTCTGAACAATATTACCTTGACCATCTTCACTAGATTTTTCTCACTCCAGTTGCTGAGTTGCCAGTCCACTTCCCTTTCTGCCCACCTAATGTCACTCCTGCTATTTCCCCCACACCGCCCATAACCCCACATTGACCAAAACCAAATCTTCTCCCAACTCTCTATATGATGTATAATATAACATAGGTTGTTGTTCTAGAGAAATCTTTCTACATTGTACAGGTTTGTGCCATTAGTGTCCTAGTCTCTAGGACCACCTCCCTAATCACTATTGGCACGGAGTTGGTTACCCACAGGTGTAAGCCTCGTGAGCTGGAATAGCTCTTCCAACGCGTCTCCCTCACCATCCTCTGGGGAAACACCTTCCTATTCTGTCTGCTGGGGTCACAGCGCGGCCAACACATGGGACCCATTTGTTTATAATAGTGAGAGATAGGGAGAGCAAGAGAGATGGAGGTAGTGACAATGGGAATTTGATTCCTTTATGTTCAGACCTAATATATATATATTTATTTACCACAACCACATTAATTTCTGCATCATAATATTTTATATCCAACATAATACTTGGAGTGAGTGACTGTACAAAACACACAACAGTTTCACGATTTAGAGTCAATTTGGAGAAAATTTCAATCAAACTTATCGTTGCTTTCTGTAATTTTCCATAAGACTAAACTACTGAAGTGTTTAAATTTGCATATAGCTGAGTCATAGCAGAAGCTCTTATAGAAAAGTAGTGATAAAACGATCATGATGATATATATCTATAATATTATAAAGCTGAGTGTCGTGTGTATGTATCCTACATACCTCCCTATAGTTTCTTAGCTTTACTCTCTCCGTTACTCTTCCCTCTCTCTATAATAGATCATTCCCCTTCTCTATTATTTAACTGCTTTACTCTCTCTCGCTCTTCACTCTCAAAAATTATAAAGTTGAGCGTCGTCTCTCTCTCTCTCTCTTTCTCTCTCTCTCTCTCTCTCTCTCTCTCTCTCTCTCTCTCTCTCTCTCTCTCTCTCTCTCCCTCTTTCACCCTCTCTATAATTTAACTGCTTTACTCTCTGTCTCTCTTCACTCTCTATATGACAACACTCTTACTTTCCGTAGAGATGAGCGTCGTATGTAAATTCGGTCAACACGTATGTATCCTACACACCTCCCTATAGTTTCTTAGCTTTACTCCCTCCGTCGCTCTTCCCTCTCTCTATAATAGACCATTCCCCCTCTATATAATTTAACTGCTTTACTCTCTCTGTCGCTCTTCACTCTCTAATATTATAAAGCTGATCGTCGTCTCTCTCTCTCTCTCTCTCTCTCTCTCTCTCTCTCTCTCTCTCTCTCTCTCTCTCCCTCTTTCACCCTCTCTATAATTTAACTGCTTTACTCTCTGTCTCTCTTCACTCTCTATATGACAACACTCTTTTACTTTCCGTATCTACCTTCAATATGTCAACATAGAGATGAGCGTCTTATGTATGGTTATTTCAAACGGATAACCTCCTTCAAATTCGGTCAACACACAAGCAGGTAATACATACATCAAAAGCAACCCTCTTAGAGAGACAGAGAGTGAAAGAGACAGATTAGGAAATCTACACACACACACACATCTAAAGAGAGAGAGAGAGAGAGAGAGAGAGAGAGAGAGAGAGAGAGAGAGAGAGAGAGAGAGAGAGAGAGAGAGAGAGAGAGAGAGAAAGAGAAACAGAGGGACGGGCAAGAAGGTAATACATACATCTAAAATCATTTGGATACAAATATCATAATATAATGGTTGCAGAACGAAAATACAGACAAATATAATAATGTATGTATCCCACTCACTTTTTCTGTAGTCACACACACACACACACACACACACACACACACACAAATACACATATTTTCACACCTGATTTTGCCAATTGCTGGATAACATCAAGACACACACATGCACATACA
>OZ024742.1:337163079-337408919 GCA_964016885.1 Eledone cirrhosa | reverse complement strand
ACAATTAAAGTGTTAGTTATTCAGAGAGAGAGAGAGTCGGAAGGACAATGTGACACGGGAGGGTTGTGGTATCTTTGCAGTGGAGTGGTGGGACAGGTATACCTAGCCGGGCGCCAGCCGGACGGGCCTGATAGTATATATATATATATGTATATGTTTGTCTGTGTGTGTCTGTGTGTGTGTGTCCGTGTGTGTGCATGTGTGTGTGCGTGTGTATGTGTGCATGTGTGTGTGCGTGTGTATGTGTGCATGTGTGTGTGAGTGCACGTGTGTGCATGTGTGTATGTGTGTGTGTGTCCGTGTGTGTTTATGTGTGTGTGTGTGGGGGGGGGGGGTGACAAAAGTCAACAAGAAAAAAAGCCACATTGGAGAATGATATTGTACAATGATATATATTAGTTTAACGATATAGTAGGAAAAGAGTCTTGACGTTTCAGATGTTAGTCCTTCATCAGAAAATAGAATGGAGAGAGAAGAAGAAATAGAAAAAAATCAAGAGAAAAGAAAGAAAATGGATTTTTTTTTATTTTCAGGAGCAAAACAAAACAAATTCACTATCTTCAATTTGGTATTCGTGCCAATGCTTACCTATGGTAATGAATCTTGGGTAATGACCAAAAGAATACGATTGCAAATGCAAGCAGCTGAAATGGGATTCCACCAAAGGGTCTTTGGAGTAACCTTACTTGATAAAGGGTGTAGCTCAGAGATCAGAGAGCCACTCCAGGTAAAGGCACTACTTAACCGAATTAGAGATCACAGCTCCGATACTACAGACATGTGGTTAGAATGTGTCAGGAAAGAATTTCTGGACAGATTTTATTGGTAAAAATCAGCTGGTAGGAGACCCAGGAGTAGAGGGTTAGATAACATCCATGAGCTTGGCTGATCTCGTTTGGGGATCCAGCCGAATCAAATGTAGACAGTTGCTTCTGACAGGACATGCTGGAGTGTTTGAGCATTCTCCCCCCCCCCCCCTCCCAGGACCTTCCTAAGGAGGAGGAGAAGAAGAATACATGAGCAAAACATGTGTAATACACACACACACACACACACACACACACACACACACACACACACACACACACACACACACACACACACACACACACACACGCACACACAAACACACACCCACACAATTATATGCTGGTATGTATGCATTAAGACTTTTTTGAACAGTGTATAAATGTTGTCATCATCATTTCATTTTACGTCCGCTTTTTCCCTGCTTGCAAGGGTGGGACGGGAACTGATTCTGGCTTGATTTCTACAGCTGGATCATCATCATCATCATCATCATCATCATCATCGTTTAATGTCCATCTTCCACGATTGCATGGGTTTGCACGGGAGTTTTCCCACTTGAGGCAAGAGTGGTTGTCTGGCGGGTTTTCTACGGCTGGATGCTCTTCCTAACACCAACCACGTTTACAGTGTGGACTGGGAGGTTTTTACCGTGTTACCTACACGGCCACATTACAGCGTGGACTGTGTGTTTTTTTGTCGTGACAACTACACAACTTCATTTGTTTTGGACTGGATGTTGTGGAACCAACATAACTTTACATTGAAAGGGGTGTTGTGGATGGGGTGGGGGTAGTGGGACGGGGGTGTATTTTTGTTAGAGGTGCCTACTGACTGTAGTAGGTTTCACTTTGTACTTAGGTAAGGCGGGTCTTCTGTATTACTGTGTAGCGCCAAAGATCTCGGTCCAGTGACATTGTCTTGGAGAGGTGTAAGTGTGTGAGGTCGGAATTTATCAAGTCGTCCCAGGTTTTTCTGGGTCTGCCTACTCCGTGGCTACCGTCTATTTTTATTGCCCTGCACTTTTTTATACAGCTGTCGTCTTTCATGCGCATCACGTGACCGTACCAATGTAGTCTTCTCTCGAGTAAACAACATCTGATCCCTCTTATTTCTGATTTTTCCCTTAGTTCGTTTATGCTTTGTCGTTCACGCATATTACTATTACACATCCAGCGGAGCATGCAAGCTTCGTTTCTCTCCAGTCTGCGTATATCCTCTGCACACAATGCCCAGGTCTCACTGCCATGTAACATTGCTGTTCGTATGCAGGCATCATACAGCCTGCCTTTCATTTTTAGAGACAACCCTTTAGCAGCTAATAGTGGTATAAGCTCTCTGAACTTTTTCCATCCAGTTCTGACTCTAGCTACTGTACTTTCAGAGCACCCTCCACCACTGCTGATTTTGTCACCCAAGTAACGGAAGGTGTCCACTATTTCTATAGAACCATCTGTGCAATGGAATGAGCTGGTATTCTGTGGGCACTTGCTGCTACTTATTGCACCAGAGCACCGGCCACATATAAAATCTATATTCTTAGTTAGCTTACCTGTGATCCCAATACATCTTTTATGCACCCATACTTTGCATTTGGTACATAAAATGGAGTTTCTGCCTACTCCTTTCCTACACACTGAGCATGGCCATTTCCCGGATGGGACCGGTGCCCTATTTTCCTTCCTACAAACTAGAACTTTAGTCTTAGCCAGGTTAATTTTAAGGCCTTTTGATTCTAGGCCATGCTTCCATGTTTGGAATTTCTTCTCTAGTTCAGCCATTGATTCAGCTATGAGCATTAGATCATCTGCATATAGGAGTTCCCATGGGCAGCCGGTCTTGAACTCCTCTGTTATAGCCTGAAGGGCAATGATAAATAGTAGGGGGCTAAGAACGGAACCCTGATGAACACCAACTTTTATGCTAAACTCTTCACTATATTCGTTGTTAATTCTAACCTTGCTGACTGTTTCTTTATACATGGCTTGTATAGCTCTCACAAGCCATTCATCAACACCTAGTTTTCTAAGAGCCCACCAGATAATGGAACGGGGGGCTCTATCAAAGGCTTTCTCCAAGTTGACAAAAGCTAAGTATAGGGGTTTACTTTTAGCTAGGTACTTCTCCTGTAGTTGTCGTACAATGAAAAGAGCGTCTGTGGTACTTTTATCTGACACAAACCCGAACTGCATTTCATCTAGATCAATTTGCTCTCTGATTAGTTGCGCTATTACTTTTTCTGTGACCTTCATGACCTGGTCGATTAATTTAATGCCTCTATAGTTACCCCTATCTAGGGCATCTCCTTTACTCTTGTAGCAGTTAATGATGATGCTGCTACGCCAGTCATTTGGTATGACCCCATTCTGTATGACTTGGTTTACTATCCGGGTGACCATAGTGTGTCCCACCGTTCCAGAAGCTTTCAGCATTTCAGCAACTATTTCCGAAGGCCCAGCCGCCTTATCCGTCTTCATATCTTTGATTGCCTTACTTATTATACTACCTTCAACTAACACTGCTGGTCCCTCTATTGGATCGATGTGGGGAAGACTGTCTTTCTCCCATTTATTCTCCTCATTTAGTAGCCTTTTGTAGTGACACTTCCAAGCTACCTTCTTATCAGCGTCAGTGATGGCAAGTACACCATCATCATTAAGGACACACTTCTCCCCAACAATATCACGGTTTTCCTTGACACATTGCCTAGCAATCCTGAACACCTCACGTTTTTGGTCCTCGCGTTGTAGAACATGCTTGAACTTTCTTTCCTCTGCTTCCCTTCTTGCGAAGTACACTTGTCTCCTAGCTTCCCTCCTGGCCACTTGATAGTCTTCTCTACTTCCCCCATCCCGCCATACTTTCCAAGCCTGCTTTTTGGCCTTAATTGACTCCTCCACCTTAGTGTTCCACCACCACGTTACACTCCTCCTGCCTATAGGCCTACTCCAGCCCCAGACTTCATCTGACGGCATCAGCAGGTTTGCTTTCAGGAATTCCCACTGTTCCTCTATATTGTACGACTCTAATTGCTCTTCCTTACTGTCGAAAGCATCAAGTAATATGCTTTTAAATTTATTACTGGCTGTGGGGTCCTTTAGCTTCCATATTTTTCTCCTGAGGATAGTCCTCTTCTGTTGTCGAGTACGTCTCATCCTGACTATGAGGTCGCTAATTATGAGTCTATGTAGAGAGGTGCATTCTTCATGGGGGAGGGATTTAGTGTTTACAACAGACACTCTGTCACGTCTTCTTGTAATGATATAATCTACCTGGCTGGTATGTTCCCCTGATCTGTAGGTGATCAAGTGATTGTCTCGTTTTTTGAAGTTAGTGTTACAGATAGTTAGGTTATTTGCGTCACAGAATTCCAGGATTCTGGAGCCTTCCTCATTTCTAGTACCAAACCCATAGCCTCCATGGATTCCATCATAGACATCACAATGTTGTCCAATGTGACCATTTAGGTCGCCAGCAATAATTATATAGTCACTGTCGGTTATTTGGGAAGTAGTGAGCATCAGTGTCTCATAGAATCTGTCTTTTATAGCGCCAGGCAGTCTGGATTGGGGTGTGTATGCAGATATTACTGTCACAGTAGTTCTATTTAGAATAAGTCTTATTTTAATTATTCTGTCGTTCACTCTATTTACGTCTATTATCTTATCCACCCATTTTTCTGCTAACATGATTCCTACCCCACCCAGCCCATTGTCATTTCCCACCCAGAAAAGCTTATAGCATCGTTTTTTACCCACAATGAATCTAGCAGACCCGCCCCTCCACCTGGTCTCTTGGATACAGCAAACATCAATCTCCTTACGTTCAAGCATTTCTACAACCTCGTTAGAGCGACCTTTTAAGGTTGCCCTTCCTAACACCAACCTCATTTACAGTGAGTGCTGAGTGCTTTTTTGCCGTGGCACCTCCACAACCACTTTGCAGTGGAATGATAGGGGTGGGGTCCATATCATTCCACTTTGCAGTGGAATGATATGGACCCCACTCCCTATCATCTCATTTCTACAGCTGAGTAAACTGGAGCAATGTGAAATAAAGTGTCTTGCTCAAGGAAACAACACATCACCCGGTCTGAGAATTGAACTCACAACCTTTCGATTGCAAGGCCTATGCTCTAACCACTAAGCCATGTGCCTTGTGTTTCAAATAATAAAATAATACAATTTATACATTATTGCCGGGATTCTTGTCCAAGAAAGATTTAACCAACTGATCCATCTATTTCCCAGCAATGCCCGGGTATTGTGCTAGTAGATAATAAAGAGCATATCTCTCTATAATAATGTGAAGGTTTCTAATTAGACAGTCTTCATTATCTCGGTCCCTGCCGCAGGCAGTCATTTGTTGTCCAGTCAACATTTTCGCGTTTTCTTGAAATTCTTTTTTTTTTCCATTGTTTTGTTTTATTTTGTGTGTTTGTTATATTTCCAAATATATCATTAAACTTTCTCTACTCTTCTTGGCTCATCTCCATTCAGATGACATGACACTTTTATCAAATGAAGAGTGACACAAGGTCACATACTTTCAAACTTTCAACCAATCAACTACACTTCATTCACTGCACCAATTGCAGCATTGTCTTCCAATATGCATATAGGCAATTAACAGATGATTTCTGTTATATGAAACACCTGAACAGGTATGGAAAAGGCGAGTATGCTGAATAATTAGTTTAATGCATTGGTTTGTATTTGAAAGTTATTCATAATATTTACATCTAAAGTAACTCTAGTTCTAAGAAAGTAATTCTGATATCACACAAAATATAGCAATTCATTCTTAATTTGATAGATTATTTTCTACACAATTTTCAGTAAACCCAGTTTTGATAAATTATATAATATACAATTTATGGTAAGACCAGTTTTGATAAATTATACACTAAAGACTGCAACAAACTCACAAGTAAGTGGATTATATTTCAATTTTGTTATTCTTTATTATATTTTGCTTTTGTTAGTTTCTGCCACAATTTTCAATTTAAACTCGATAATTCAGTTTCTTTTAAAATACTTTCATTGGGCATATATTTCATTATTTAGTATATCGCAAATGTATATATAATCATATTTCATACAAGTGTATATCAATTTGTAAAAGTATATATTCCCACTTGTAAAAGTTTGTATCTACACTAGTAAATATGTGTGTGTGTGTGTGTGTGCGCGTGCGCACGTGTGTGTGCATGTGTGTATGTCAGATCGTATAGGTGTCATGACAAACAAGCACCCAGTACACATTGTAAGGTGGCCATGTAGGTATCACAACAAAAAGTACCCAGCACACACTGTAATGTGGCCATGTAGGAGTCATCATAAAAAGCACCCAGTATATACTGTAGGGTGGTCATGTAGGTATCATGACAAACAGCACACAGTACTCACTGTAAATGTAGATGTTAGGAAGGGCATCCAGCTATAAAAACCAAGGCCAAATCAGTTCTGTATGAGCAAAACAAGGTCATCTGACCTGTCTTGCCTCACAATGGGACAGCTTGTCTAACCCATGCTAGTGTGGAAAATGGACGTTAAATAGTGATAATATGATGATATATACATATAATCTTGAACAATGAAATAATAAGAAAAGCAAGGTGAAGTAGTTAATTAATCCAATGTTTTATAATTGTTTCAGAGAGCAAAATTATTGATGTGTAGACTTATTGATGGCAGTTATGCAATTCCATACCATCAGCCTCTAAAGTGCACATCTATTGTGCTATCTAGCCTCTGAAACAATGTATCAGATTTTTTGTAGATGAGTAAGTAGGATGGATAGAAGGAAAACATTTAGGTAGATAACAGAATAAATAAGTTAGATAATAGTGAAGAAAATATATGAAAGTGTATATCTTCTTCTTCTTCTTGAGAGAGGTTTGTGGGGGGGGGGGGGCATAGCCCTCAAACACTCCTTCCAGAGGGTCCTGTCAGAAGCAACCATCTCCAATTGATCTGGCTAGATCCCATATATATCATCATCATCATCGTTTATCGTCCATTTCCCATGCTATATGTATATGTATGTGTAAACTCTTACGAGTGAGTATATATGTAAATAAAAATCAGAATAGAATCAGTTTGAAACTGGTTTGACCATTTGTTATTTTCTGTAACCAAGATTCTTTCACTAAAGCCACATGTTCTGCACTAACACATATTCACCTGACCCAGAAAACATTATATCCAACTACATTATTTATATCCAAATGTCATGGATTGGCAGTATCGGTAGAGGGTCGAACGCCATGCTTTGACGCATAGAGTTACGGCCCTTGCCATTCTGAGTTCAAATCCCGCCGAGGTTAACTTTGCCTTTCATCCTTACAGGGTCGATAAAATAAAGTACCAGTAATGCACTGGGTAATTGCTGGCCTTGTGCCAAAAGTAGAAACAATTATTTATATCCAAGTGTCTGCAAGTACAACCAAAGGCTCACTGTAATCTACATTAAATTAAAACAAAACATTACAGACAACCGTCTAAATAAATCGATAAATTGCCGTCTGCCACACCACCAGATGAGACAGTGAGCTTGACTGATGCTCAAGCCTCGCTGGTCAACATCGCTCAGTTCAGGTGGCTCCAGAAGATTCCGCTCAAGATCCTGAGAGCAGCCCGGCTGCTGCTGCTGGCCAATGCCCTCGCTTCCTCAATTAAGAGGGCCTTGGACTATAATCGATCCAGCAACTGGGAGCACCTTTTTTATTTTGCGCTACTTGCACTCGGTCTCCCCAACCCTGGCGCTGACCAAGATGGCCTGTCGACCGCAGCTTTTGTCAAGGCCAATGTTTTGACCTTTGTGCAAGTGCCCAACACAAGTGTGCCGAAGGACGCCACACCCTCTGCTCTCAGGTGTTTTCAATCCTCCACCCTTGAAGCCAGCGCAAAGAATTTACGTGACCACTAAAACACCAAACTAATCATGGGTGATGTCTTGGCTGCAGTCAGAGCGCTTGCCTCGGCAGACACTGTCCTCCAACCCATCGCGGATCTTAGACACATACCTCCACCTGATCCTCACTTGCTCCTTGTGGCTTCCGATGCAGACATCATGTCTGCCATCAAGTCCTTCCCAGCCAGCAGCAGTGGAGGTACTGACGGTCTCCGACCTGGCCACCTCAAGGAGTTGTTTTTCCCCCTCTCTGCTGAGGGCAGGCTCTGCCTTCTGAGTGCAATTGTGGCACTCACGAATAGGCTCATCCCTGACACCCTGAACCATTAAGCCCGAGGCGTCTTTTTTTCAGTTAGTCTGACTGCTCTCAGGAAGAAAGAGGGTGGCATACGCTCCATCATTGTGGGCAATGTCTTCCGGAGGCTGTCTGCTAAGGTGGTCTGCAGGTCCATCATACCTGAACTGGGTGAGGAGCTCAGTCTGGTGCAATTGAGTGTCAGCGTGTCTGGTGGCTGTGAGGGGGTCGCACATGCAGCCAGGCAGTTCTTCAACAGCTGCCCACCAGAACTGGCATGCATGGACTACAGGCACCTCATTGTCAAGCTTGACATGAGGAATGCCTTCAACTGCCTACGCTGGGACCATCTGCTGGATGCCTGCCTCAGCTGAGCCCCTTCTGCCTACCCGCTGGCCTACCTGTGATATGGAAGCCCGAGCATACTCCTTCCTGCCGATATGGTCATACCTTTAGCCACTGGAGTCCAACAGGGTGACCCTTTAGACCCCCTCTTATTTGCCTTTTGTATATACCATATTGCCCGGAGTATCACGGTCTCTCTCAACGTTTGGTACCTGGATGATGCAACGTTGGGCAGGCCTGTACAGACTGTCTGCCATGACTTACAATCAATGGTTCCTGCCTTGGCAGGAATTGGCCTCCAGGTCAACTTGTCCAAGTCAGAGGTGGTAAATGTCAACCATGATGCTGAGAGCTTTGCAGTCTCCGTCTTGGACATGTGGTCCATTCTCCTCCAGGTATAGGTGACCCCCAAAGAGGATGTTCTCATCCTCGGGTCACCGATCCGCTCCACCATCCGGTCCAGGCTCCAGCAACTCAGGACCCTCACAAGCCAACTGGGCATGATTGATGCCCACCCAGCCCTCTTCCTGTTGAGGAACTGCTTCGCCATGCCAAAGATTCTCTATACCCTTTGCAGCACTCTGTGGTACAGCCACATATCTCTCCTTGCTGACCTTGACAGTTGTACCCGTGCAGCAGCTGAGGAAATATGCAACGTCAGGTTTGATAACATTGGATGGCAACAGGCTACCTTACCTGTTAGATATGGTGGCCTTGGCCTCCGATCCCCGATCTCGCTGGCTTTGCCGGTGTTTCTTTCATTGGTAACCTCATGCCTCGTCCTCATCAGCAGGATTCTCTAAACACAATGGAACCCACTGTGATCAAGGAACATGAGACCGCCTGCAAGACATGGAACCAGCTTGGACTTAGCCCAGTAGACAGCCCTCCTCCTTCTCTCCCTGCTGACATCAAGTCCCCCCCAGTGCAACCTGGCCTCAGAGAGGCTGGCGCACCAGCTTGACCAGCACTGCCTTGCATGTTTTTGCTTGGCCTCACAATCCCACAGCGATGCCTGGCTCCATGCCTTACCTTCCTTCGGAGCTGGACAACGATAGCTTGCACATCCGGGTTTCCCTGAGGCTTGGCCTCCGGATCTGCAAGCCACACAAATCTCTCTGCAGATCCACCGTGGACTCCTTTGGCCTCCACCTACTTCCCTGTCGCTACAGTGCCAGCTGCCTTCCACGCTATGCTGCCTTCCATGCCATGCCACCCTCAATAAGGTCATAAAGCATGGCTTGGATGCTGCAGGCCTCCCCTCTCAGTTCGAGCCGGTGGGGCTGGACCAAGAAGATGGCAAAAGGCCAGAGAATATGACTATCTTCTTGTTCTGTGGTGGCAAACCCCTCATATGGGATGCCACTTTCTCCCTGATGCAGTTTCAACCTGATGCAGTCTGCGGTTAACCCAGGTTCTGCTGCATGTTGAGCTGAGGAGGCCAAGCTCTCCAACAGGATTGCGGTTGTGCCCTTGGCTGTGGAGACTTCTGGTGTCCTTGGCCCTAGGGTTACCTCCCTACTCACCACCATATGTGCTGAGCTGGCTAGCTGCAGGTGTGAGCCTCGCGAGATGGAATGGCTCTCCCAGCGCATCTCCCTTACCATCCTCCAGGGAAACGCCTTCTCCATTCTGTCCGCCGGGGTCGTGAGGCGGCCAACATGTGGGATCCCATTTGCTCATAATACAGAGAGATAGAGGCGATGACAGTGGGAGTTCAGCTCTTCCGTGTTCGGACCTGGTGTGCAGTGTCAGTTGCCCATAGGGAGGTAGTGGTTTGTACTTAGCAAAGGTTTTTAGAACCTTGTGTTTGCAATACCTATATGTATTATGAAGATGTTATAGTAGGGTTCCAAGTTTGTTGAAAGAGCATATATAGTATATATATATATATATATATATACATTCATATATATATATAAATATATATATATATATATATATATTTATATTTACTTCTAGAATTCTGCGACGCCAATGACATGTCGATATGTAACACAAACTTTAAAAAACCCGACAACCACCTGATCACCTATAGATCAGGGGAGCACTCTAGTCAGTTAGATTTTATTCTCATCAGAGGACGTGACAGATGGACGGTCGTAAACACAAAAGCCTTCCCTAGTGAGGAATGTACATCCCAACATAGCTTAGTTGTCAGCGACCTCACGGTCAGAACTAGACGAGCCCTGAAACAGAGGCCAACCTGGAGAAGAAAGATCTGGAAGCTGAAAGTCCCCTCAACCAGTAACAGATTTAAAGATATTTTACTCAACGCCTACGACAGTAAAGAAGAACAGATAGAGACATTTAACGTAGAAGAGAACTGGGAGTTCCTAAAAAATAACTTACTAGAGGCGACGGATGAGGTTTGTGGCTGGAGTAAGACCTCAAGCAGGAGGAGAGTGACTTGGTGGTGGAACAATAAGGTAGATGAAGCAGTCAAGGCCAAGAGACAGGCATGGAAAGAATGGAAGAACGGGGGGAGCAGGGTACATTACATAGAGACCAAGAGGGAAGCTAGGCGACAAGTATACTTAGCTAGGAGGGAAGCAGAGGATAGAAAATTCAAGCATGTTTTACAACGTGAGGACCAGAAACAGGAGGTATTCAAGATTGCGAGGCAGTGTGTCAGAGATAGTTGTGATGTCATTGGAGAGAAGTGTATCCGGAATGATAAAGGTGAGCTTGCCCTCACAAGTGCTGAGAAGAAAGATGCATGGAAGAGTCATTATGATAGATTACTAAATGAGGAGAATGCATGGGAAGAAGAGACCCTACCCCACGTAGACCCTATAGAGGGACCAGCAGTACAAGTCAGCGGCAGCGTAGTAAGTAAGGCAATCAGAGATATGAAGATAGGGAAGGCAACCGGTCCATCGGGTGTAGCTGCCGAGATGCTGAAGGCATCTGGGTCTGTAGGTCACACTATAACCACACGTATCGTTAACCAGGTAATACTAGAGGGGGCCATACCAAAAGATTGGTGCAGTAGCATCATTGTCAACTGCTACAAAGGTAAAGGCGATGCACTAGATAGAGGAAACTATAGAGGTATAAAGTTGATGGACCAGGTCATGAAAGTAACAGAAAGAGTTATAGCACAGCTGATTAGGGACCGGGTGAATATAGACGAGATGCAATTTGGGTTTGTTCCAGGGAAAGGCACCACTGATGCGCTCTTCCTTGTGAGGCAATTACAGGAAAAGTACCTAGCTAAAAGTAAGCCACTCTACTTGGTATTTGTCGACCTTGAGAAAGCCTTTGACAGAGTTCCACGTGCAGTAATCTGGTGGGCTCTTAGAAAACTAGGAGTAGATGAATGGCTTGTGAAAGCGGTACAAGCCATGTATAGGGGAGCAGTCAGCAAAGTTAGGATTGGCAATGAGTATAGCGAGGAATTTAGCGTACAGGTTGGGGTCCACCAGGGCTCTGTTCTTAGCCCTCTCCTGTTCATCATAGTCCTGCAGGCAATAACGGAGGAGTTTAAGACCGGATGCCCATGGGAACTCCTGTATGCTGATGACCTCGCACTCATAGCTGAATCTATGGTAGAACTAGAGAATAAATTCCAAACCTGGAAGCAGGGACTAGAGAGAAAGGGCCTCAAAGTCAACATGACAAAGACTAAGGTCCTTATAAGTAGACGAGAAAACAGAACCCAGATCCCCTCAGGGAAATGGCCTTGCTCAGTATGTAGGAAAGGTGTAGGTAGGAACTCCATTCTTTGCCCCAAATGCAAACAATGGGTACACAAGAGATGTAGCGGGATCTCAGGAAGCTTAATTAAGAATGTAGGATTCACATGCAGCAGCTGTGCTGAAACAGCAAGCAAACAGCCACAGGAAACAAGTACCACCAATCTCTGGGAGGGCCCTGTAGAAACAGTAGACAGCTTCTGCTACCTAGGTGACCGAATTAGCAACGGAGGTGGGTGCTCAGAAAGTACAATAACTAGGGTAAGAACGGGATGGAAGAAGTTTAGGGAACTACTACCACTGCTAGCTGCAAAAGGCTTCTCCCTCAGAATGAAAGGCAGACTGTATGATGCGTGTATCCGAACAGCGATGTTGCATGGTAGTGAGACCTGGGCGCTGAAGGTGGAAGACTTACGTAGATTAGAGAGAAACGAAGCCTGCATGCTCCGATGGATGTGTAACAGTAATATACGTGAACGACAAAGCATAAATGAATTGAGAGAGAGACTGAGCATAAGAGGAATCAAATGCTGCGTGCAGGAGAGGCGGTTACGCTGGTATGGACATGTGATGCGTATGAAGGATGACAGCTGCATAAAAAGGTGCAGAGCACTAGAAGTTGATGGAAACCGCGGAGTGGGGAGACCCAAGATGACTTGGGATGAGGTGATAAAAGCCGACCTTACCCAACTACACCTCTCAAAGTCAATGACACACGACCGTGACTTCTGGCGTCACGCAGTAATACAGGGTACCCGACCTCCCATGGGTACATGCTGAAGCATATAAACAATATGCCCCCCCCCCCACCGCAAGGTGGTCGTGGAGGTGCCACGGCAAAAAAAGCACCCAGCCCACACTGTAAAGTGGACGTGTAGGCGCCACGAAAAAGCACCCAGCACTCACTGTAAATGAGGTTGGTGTTAGGAAGGGCATCCAGCTGTAGAAATCAAGCCAGATCAGTTCCTGTATGAGCAAGGCATGGTCAGCCGACCAGACACTGCCCACAACAGGACAACCCGTCTAACCCATGCTAGCGTGGAAGAACGGACGTAAAACGGTGATGATGATGATGATGATATATATATAAATATATATATATGAATGTATATATACAGTGTATTTTGCAATACACTGTATGCTTAATTAAAAGCATTTCGAAGACCTTACGCTATTGTTTTAGAGTAGTGACAGTCTCACTTACTTTAATTTTCAGCAAACAGGGGAGATAAAGCTGACAGAGCTCTCTTTCGCACTTTTTGGTGTTTATCAAAGCTAATTCATATATATATCGCTATTTCAGAGCACCAATTCTAATTTTCAATTTCTGCTTGACCAGCAACCGCTCTGTATAATCAGTTCCTGATTATTACTAGAATTCTATAAGAATCAAACATTCATGATTTTCAGCAAACAGGCGGAGTACTTAACTTTGATAAGCACCAAAAAGTGCGAAACAGAGCTCTGTCAGCTTTATCTCCCCTGTTTGCTGAAAATTAAAGTAAGTGAGACTATCACTACTCTAAAGCAATAGCGTAAGGCCTTCGAAATGCTTTTACTTAAGCATACAGTGTATTGCAAAATACACTATATATACATTCATATGTATATCGCTATTTCAGAGCATCAATTCTAATATATATATATATATATATATATATATGGACATGGACACACTAGAAGAGGAAGACCAAGGTTAACATATGTTGATGCCCTAAGGACAGACACTGGTCTGTTGGAGATGCAGGATATGGCAGCGATAATGAGGGACAGAGACCGCTGGAGAGAACTCGTCCATGGATCTCGGGAATTTTACCCGCCTTAGATAGATATATATATATATATAAATACCCACTTGTAAGAGTATGTAACATACATATATACTTAGCCCCGCTTTAGTATTTACTTGGTTTGTGATGACTTGTCTACTTCTTGCTAGCAAGGAAGACAGATGTTAAATACTGATGATGATTATGATGATAATGATTTATATCTCTATCATTCTCTCTCTCTCTCTCTCTCTCTCTCTCTCTATATATATATATATATATATATATATATATATATATATATATATATATATATATAGAGAGAGAGAGAGAGAGAGAGAGAGAGAGAGAGAGAGAAATCTACCAAAATATACGGTAGTGTCCAATCCATATGAAGAACTCAATGTAATCCAAATATCATGAAAAGAGAAGATGCATTCAAAAATGTTCGATGAAAATCATAGGAAAACAGAGTTAAGATAAATTAATAAAAACAATGAATAAAAACAAAAAACAAGTTCCTTATATTAAAAAATTCCTCATTTTACGATCGTTTCTAGGATATATATGTGTGTTGGTATGTATATCATATAGATCTATGTAAAAATTTTACAAACTATCAGAGGAAATATACATATCTTCACATATATATGCTGTCTTCAGAAATGATGAGATTTGTTTATTGAAAAAAAACACCAAAGATTTAATATAAGATTTAATACCCATAAACATAGTTTTAAAAATGCTGCATTAGCTAATACAACATCCTTGGCTGAAACAATTAATAATTATAGAAAAAAGAATATCGATTACAACCTGACCTGGAGTCTGCTCAAAAGGGCCACCCCTTATCAAAATAACAGATATGAGTGTAGATTATGTTCCCAGGAACTTTTTGAAATAATGAAATCTAAGGATATCCTATTAAATAAGCGACAAGAATTAATTATATCTTGCAATCATAGAATTAGAAGAACTTTCAAATATTATAAACCTAATTAATATACACCTTACACTTATATTTTACATATTATTATAATTAGTTTTTTTAATTTAGTTAACCTATAATTAGTACTTTACTACAGAGAACTTTATAATTTTATTTCCCTCTTACAGCTCTCTTTTCCTAAAATTAATACCTAAAAGTATACATATAAATTAATGTAATTTCCTGTTATGAATCTAGATTCCTTGTAGTTTATATAAAATTGGTATTTCTAATTACTACCCTTATCCCAAAATTTTATTTTCCTTCGTTTTTAACAACATTCTTTAATAACATCTAATTCTTATTTATCACATCCATATGAAGTAATATAAATTTATCCCTATAAGTATATTTATCAATTAATTTAATTTCTTGTTATAGATCTAGATTCATTGTGGTTTAAATAAGATTGGTATTTCTCACTTACCCTAAAATTTTACTTTCCTTCGTTTTTAACACTATTCTTTAATAACATCAAATTTTCGTGTACCCTTCACCAGCTTGACCTCTTTTCATCCCCAAAGTATTCTTTTCATTCAAAGTATTCTTTCTATTCAAAACATAAGTCTGCACCCCTCTACCCCTAAATAAAATTTCTACTACTACTATTCTATCAACTTGACCTCTTACTACTTTTCTATTGGTCAATTCAAAACCTGTTCCCAAACAGACCTATTATATTAAATCTTTGTTGGTTTTTTCAATAAACAAATCTCATCATTTCTGAAGACAGCATATATATGTGAAGGTATGTATATTTCCTCTGATAGTTTGTAATATTTTTACATAGATCTATATGATATACATACCAACACACATATATATCCTAGAAACGATCGTAAAATGAGGAATTTTTTAATATAAGGAACTTTTTCTTTGTTTTTATTCATTGTTTTTTTATATATATATATATATAGTTAAAAGAATAGAGGTGTAACACACAAGTTATTATATATTGGTAAACGGAATAGAAAATGCTGACAAATTGTTCACAGTTGAAAAATGGTTTAATTAGGAATAAAAGAGTATTAGTGATTGTATGGGTTAGTATTCAGTTGTGGTTTTAAGTTTTTAATTTTTACCGGTTGCGCATTTCTAAATGCTTTTCAAAAATAATTTTGAGATAGACTGTCCGTGCTGTTTGCTCTGATCTGAGATAGAGTGTTCGTGCTGTTTGCTCAGATCAGAGCAAACAGCACGGACACTCTATCTCAAAATTATTTTTGAAAAGCATTTAGAAATGCGCAACCGGTAAAAACTTAAAAACTTAAAACCACAACTGAATACTAACCCATACAATCACTAATACTCTTTTATTCCTAATTAAACCATTTTTCAACTGTGAACAATTTGTCAGCATTTTCTATTCCGTTTACCAATATATATATATATATATATATATATATATATATATATATATATAGGTAGGTAGGAACTCCATTCTCTGCCGCAAATGCAAACAATGGGTACACAAGAGATGTAGCGGGATCTCAGGAAGCTTAATTAAGAATGTAGGCTTCACATGTAGCAGCTGTGCTGGGACAGCAAGCAGCAGACAGCCACAGGAAACAATTACCACCAATCTCTGGGAGGGCTCTGTAGAAACAGTAGACAGCTTCTGCTACCTAGGTGACCGAATTAGCAGCGGAGGTTTGGTGTTCAAAAAAACAAAATAACTAGGGTAAGAACGGGATGGAAGAAGTTCAAGGAGCTACTGCCACTGCTAGCTGCAAAAGGCTTTTCCCTCAAAATGAAAGGCAGACTGTATGATGTGTGTATACGAACAGCAATGTTACATGGTAGTGAGACCTGGGCGCTGAAGGTGGAAGACTTACGTAGATTAGAAAGAAACGAAGCCTGCATGCTCCGATGGATGTGTAATAGTAATATACGTGAACGGTAAAGCATAAATGAATTGAGAGAGAGACTGATCATAAGAGGAATCAAATGCTGTGTGCAGGAGAGGCGGTTGCGTTGGTATGGACATGTGATGCGTATGAAGGATGACAGCTGCATAAAAAGGTGCAGAGCACTAGAAGTCAATGGAAACCACGGAGTGGGGAGACCCACGAAGACCTGGGATGAGGTGGTAAAAGCCGACCTTACCCAATTACACCTCTCAAAGGCGATGACACACGACCCTGACCTCTGGCGTCACGCAGTAATACAGAGTACCCGATCTCCCATGGGTACAAGCCGAAGCTGAAGCATATAGACAATATGCCTCCACACCCTCCCACTGCAAAGTGATCGTGGAGGTGCCACGGCAAAAAATCACCCAGCCCACACTGTAAAGTGGACGTGTAGGCGCCACGGAAAAAAGCACCCAGCACTCACTGTAAATGAGGTTGGTGTTAGGAAGGGCATCCAGCTGTAGAAATCAAGCCAAAATCAGTTCCTGTATCAGCAAGACAAGGTCAGCCAACCAGACACTTCCCACAACAGGACAACCCGTCTAACCCATGCTAGCGTGGAAGAACGGACGTAAAACGGTGATAATGATGATGATGATGATATATATATATATATATATTGTTATACTTAAGGAGGGTCATATTGTTGTAATAATATTACTAGGAGTAATAACAGAACACACTCACTGTTTGGTTGGTTTTCGCTTCTGTATCTTTTACATCTCTACAGTTAATTCATTCGGTCCTCAATGTTTATCATTGACTGACCAACGGTCAAAAATACAGAATAAATACATATATATATAGTCTAACAAAGTTCTTTCGTTGCACATTTGCAACATCATCAGTGGTACTATTATGTTCCTCCTGTTGTATTGTATATCTACGCCATTTTTATTTTATCTGTTTATTTATTTATTTATTTTTGTCTTCTTCTCTGCGCATGCGTTTGCGTGTGTGTATAGTGTTTGATGTGTGTTCGCGTTTGGGTGACTGTGTTTTGGTTATTGTATTCTATCTTAGTTTACTAGTGTGTGTTTATATGTGTTTGTTGTTATTGTGCTTGTATATATGTGTGTGTGTGTGTGTATACACTTATTCCTAAGAAGGTCATGTGGGACACAGTCCTCAAACACTCCTTCCAGTGGGTTCTGTCAGAAAGAACCGTCCCCAACTGATCCGGCTGGATCAACACTCAGCAAACATGACAAATCATTTTAGGAATGGGATTTTAAGTAAATCTGATTAAAAGCCAGTCCCCTTGCCAGTAAACTCAACATGTTGTATTATAGGAAAAAGTAAAATAAATCATCCAATAATCTCAAGCAGGTGATAAAAAAGGCAGTGCTTGAATTTGAACAGCGCATAGCAACCAGCCCTGACAGTAAGGTGTTCTGGAAATATGTACACTCAAAGCAGAGGCCTCACTCTCCAGTTGGTCCTCTTCGCAATCCCTACACAAGCCAGATTACTGACGATCCCAAGGAATGCGCAGAACTCATTGCTGAATGCTATGCAGGCATTTTCACTGTTGAAGACCAAAATGTACCATCTCCACCACTTCTGACATCAAATTCTATAACAACTATGGAGTTTACACCTGCAATGCTGCGATGTCACCTTGAGGATAAACGCAACCATGCCTCTCCTGGTCTTGATGGTGTTACATACCTGCTTCTCAAACGTGGTGGGTACTTCCTTGTGCACCAGCTATCACTCTTTCAATTCTGTCTTAACAACGGTGTTACTCCAGAGCAGTGGAAAACTGCTAGTGTCATTCCTCTGTTCACAAAGGGTGACCGCACGTCACCTGTCAACTATCGTCCAGTCAGTCTTACTAGCTGCATTGCCAAACTGATGGAATCCTCTGTCAGAGAAACACTTTGGAACTTCTGGAACTCTCACAGTCTTATCTGGCCCTCGCAATTTGGATTTATCCCTGACTCCAGCTGCTGTGATCAATTTATTGAGTTTCTTGAAGACATCATCCGGATCACTGATGGTAGCTCATGGGTGGATGTTGTTTACCTTGACTTTGCTAAAGCTTTTAATTCTGTGCCACACAAAAGACTTATGGCAAAACTCTCTGCAATAGGTGTGAAGGATGATCTTTTTAACTGGTTGAAGTCCTTCATTCTCAGTCGAAGAGAGGTAGTCACGGTTCTAGGACAGCATTCCTCACTGTCTGAGATGTCATCTAGTGTACTACAGGGATCTGTTGTTGGTCTCCTTTTGTTTGTGGCATATATTAATTACATAGATGCCAACTTAAAGAATGCCACAATACTGAAATATGAAGATGACATCAAGCTGTACCTTGAGATAAAATGGACAGATCTTGAACATTATAGATCTTTCCTGCAATCAGACCTGGACACAATGCAGCAATGGATCACAGACTGGCAACTCTAGCTGGCTGTGGACAAGTGTACCACCATGCATTTTGTGAGGAAAAATCCAGCGTCCACATACTCCCTCCACAACACTAATATCAAGAAGTCTTCTTGTGAACGTGACCTGGGCATTACTGTCAGTAGCGATTTGCGTTGGTCAAAGCACATCTCTAAAATTGTCAAGAAAGCCGAGGATGTCTTAGCATCACTCAGCAAGACCTTTGTCAACCGCTCTCCAGCTATCTATTTAAAGCTATGGTGCGGCCACACTTAGAATTTGCATCACCATTCTGGAACCCGTCTTGCTCCGAACATTGACCTCCTGGAAACTGTTCAGAGATGTGCAACCAAGCAAATACCCTCCATCAGGCATCTACCATACTCTGAATGCCTTACTTCCCTGGGCATGGATACATTGAAGCTCCGACATCTGGCAACTAACTTGGTAAACACCCACACAATTATTAACCATCTTGCCAACAACAACCCTGAGCACCTTTTTGATTTCTATGTATCTAACACCTGTGGACATGCCAATAAAGTCAGAAAACAGCACAGCTCCCATGACTTTCGGAAACATTTCTTCACACTCAGAGTTGTTAGCTGCCGAGACATTGCATCCTTTAAAAACCTCCATGCTTCCTGATATCCCCCTCCATACACACACACATGTATATCCTGACTCAACACTGTTCTTTCATTTTCCTGACATTTGAACATTATTCTATGTACTATACATGCACCTTTGATGAGTTGTAGTACACAATAATTTCATTATTATTATTATCATAACAATATTCCAGCTATAATCCAATATGGTAACGATATATTCCTACTATAATCCAATATGCTACATGGAAACGATAAGTTCCTATTATAATCCAATATGCTACATGGTAATGATATATTCCTACTATAATCCAATATGCTATATGGAAACGATATGTTTCTATTATAATCCAATAGAGGAGCTAGAGATTCTGGCTTTGGAAGTAGCAGTTGGAATCAAGGTGACTGAGATTGAACTTAGCAAAGACTAAAGTGTTGATAAGTAGGAAAGAGGTCAAGACTCCTGATTCCATCAGGGAACTGGCCATCCTTGATATGTATAAAAGGAGTTGGCATAAACTCCATAAAATGTACACAATGTAAATCTTGGGCACACAAGAGGTATAGTGGGATAGCAGGCAAACTAATAGGAAAGGAAAACTTTATATGTAGTAGATGTTCAGGGAAAATTGATAGCAGAAGTGTCAGTGATAGGCACATTTTTCAGGTAGGATCTATAGAGGTGGTTGATAGCTTCCGATATCTAGGTGATCAAACTAGCAAGAGAGGAGGATGCTCCGAGGCTATAGTATCTAGAATATGGATAGGATGGAAGAAGTTTAGGAACCTGCTTCTACTGTTGACAACGAAAGGTCGGTTGTATGACACCTGTGTGAGATGTGCAATCCCACATGGGCAGCAACTGCGAAGGATATGCAGGATATGCAGAAGACTGGAGAGAAATGAAGCAAGCATGCTCTGATTGATGTACAATGTCCATGGACAACCAAGCATGGACGAGTTGAGAGTGAAACTGTGTATAAGAGGAATAAACTGTAGTGTGCAGGAGCGAAGACTGTGTTGGTATGGCCATGTGATGCACATGGATGATGACAGCTGGGTGAAGAAGTGCCAAGTAATCCAAGTAGAAGGAAGACGCAGTAGAGGAAGACCACGAAAAACATGGGCGGAGGTGGTGAGAGCTGACCTCAGATTGCTGAAGCTCACAGAGGAAATGACAAAGGACCATGACGAATGGAGAGATACTGTGCTGAAGAGGACCCATCCCATCCTTGCAAGCAGGGAAAAGCAGACGTAAAATGATGATATTGGTGATGATGATGATGATGATAACGATGTATTCCTACTATAATTCAATATGCTACATGATAACGATATATTCCTACTATAATTCAATATGCTACATGGTAACGATATATTCCTACTATAACCCAATATGCTACATGATAACGATATATTCCTACTATAACCCAATATGCTACATGATAACGATATATTCCTACTATAATTCAATATGCTACATGATAACGATATATTCCTGCTATAACCCAATATGCTACATGGTAACGATATATTCCTGCTATAACCCAATATGCTACATGGTAACGATATATTCCTGCTATAACCCAATATGCTACATGATAACGATATATTCCTACTATAACCCAATATGCTACATGGTAACGATATATTCCTGCTATAACCCAATATGCTACATGATAATGATATATTCCTACTATAATCCACTATGCTACATGGTAACGATATATTTCTACTATAACCCAATATGCTACATGGTAACGATATACAGTAATCCCCTGTTTATCGTGGGGTATATGTTCCAGAAGCAACTGTGATAAATGAAAATCCGCGATACAGAGAGACCATAAAAACATCCGTTGTTTTCATAGTCTTAAAATACCTCTCCTACATGCTTTAAGTACATATAAACTCAAAACATACTTTTGTATTTAAACACCAAAAACAACCAGTAACAGTCATATAGAAACTATCACCAATGATCGTACCACTAGTTAACAATGACAACCATTACCAGCCACTGTAGCCACTTGGTTATACACTACACTTCTCCTGTCAATCTATGAAAGGTTCGTAGTAGATTAGAGAAAAATACAATCAGTAAAATATTCTTTTAATGTTGCAATATTAAAGAAAATGTAAAGGAAGGGGTGAACAACGGAGCCAACACCAGAGAAAAAGACAGCAACGTTGCGAGGAGTACTGGGCAACCTCTCTAATGATTTTTGAGGCAAGCCAGCACACTCGCAGTGTTGCCTCGGATGATGGCGAGGCTGATGCGCTGAAACAGCCAAGCGTCCTCGTGAGATTCGCCAGTTACCTCTATTAGGTGAGCCACCAGTGAAGAGAGGAACCTCGCAGTCAGCGGCCCGACTCCCCCAAACGTCTCGAAAGCCACAGGCTGACAGATCATAGTATTTGAGGGTCTTACTCCGCTCGGCTGCAGAAGCTGTGGCTCTCGTCCTAACCGCAGCATCCAGGTTGTGGGAAAGAGCAAAAGAGTCACTAACAGGGACGTCCCAGACAAGGCACCTGCCTCTCGACCAGGGGCACAGGGTAAGGCCGTCAGGTCTTTTGCTGTCACTTCTGGACAACCCAGATGGTTCCAAGACTGAAGGGATATTCGCCCGGGTCAAAGCTCTCTTCAGAATGGGGTTTAGCTCCGTGTGACGCGCGAAGCGTCCGGCATTCAGGCGGCAAGAAATACCGTGGAGGCCTGTGGAGTAGAGGAGTTTGCCGTATCGGCACCTCAAACCCATGCAGACGTCAGCTCCCACTCTGAGGGCGATGGAGACACGGTAATGGAATGAAAAATAAAATCTTTTTCATAGTTAAAGCCTTAATATGCCCCTTCCTTACGTTACACACTTCAATCATATCGAAACTTATTTAATAAGTTTAAATTTTAAACACTTTTTATTCAGACGTATGTACCGTGATAAGAAAACAGATATGTTCAAACTAAAAATCAGCGATGTAGCAGGACCACGAAAAGTGAACCGCAATATAGTGGAGGATTACTGTATTCCTATTATAATCCAATATGCTACATGGTAACGATATATTCCTATTGTAATCCAATATGCTACATGGTAACGATATATTCTTATTATAATTCACTGTGCTGTATTATAAAGTCAGTCATATTACTAAACTCTTTCAAATTCCTGATTAATTTCAAAATGATTTGAAAATTATAGGCAATATTTATCATTATAAATATAGTAATGAAAGGGTTAATCAAATTTTAATATTGAATAAAATAAAATATCAAAGTTGTTTCACTGATTTTGCTCTCGTTTCAGGTTCAAATAAACAATGTGGTTTTCACTAAAATCGTTGGTTGTTATTTGTGTGATGGTATTAATATCTGTCTATCATGAGAGGATTCATGCCAAAGGTAAACTACATACAAGTTAATGGTTCATTGTGAGCAAAGTTAAATGACAATAAGCAAAAGAAAGAAGCCAATCATCAGATTAGACCAAGGAAGCTATGTTTCCATTGGTCTTTCGAATTCTGATACTCCTGGCAATACTCCTGGCAAAAGAAAGGACTCAGTTGTTAGACTGGGCCAAAGAAGCAAAGTTTCCATTGGTGCTTTCACTACTCATAATATCTGCTGATCAATTCTTGGCAGAAGAAAAAAGCTGATCATCAGATTAGACCAAGGAAGCAAAGTTTCCATTGGCCCTTCCACTACTGATATAATATGCCAGTCACAACTCCTGGCTAGAGTGCTGCTGGATGAAATAAATGCCTTACAGTTCTGAGTTCAAATCCCACCTAGGTTGTCTTGAGGGTCAATGAAATAAAAACTAATCTAGAGCTGGTATTGATTAAATTACTAACATCTACTCAAAACGAGGTTGTAATCACATGAGTTAGAAATTATTGTAATTATTTACTCCATAGATTGGCAGAATTGGTAGAGTGCCGGACACCATGCTTTGTAGCACAGAGTTACGGCACTTTACGTTCTGGGTTCAAATCCTGCTGAGGTTAGCTTTGCCTTTTGTCCTTACGGGGTTGATAAAATAAAGCACCAGTAATCAACTTTCCCCTCCCCTTCAAATTGCTGGTCTTGTGCCTAAAGTAGAATTAATTATTTATTCCATAGATAGGGACAGTGAACAGGCAGTATTGGTAGAGCTTCAGACATTTGCAGTATCTAATTATAATTTTTAACATTCTGAGTTCAACTTTGCCTTTCATCCTTTGAAGGTTGATAAAACAATGTACCGGTTAAGTACTGGCTCAATATAATATACTTTTCCCTTCCCCTTCTCCCAAATTACTGGTCCTGTGTCAATGTTTCAAGGAGTTATTCATTCCTTATTGCCACTCAATGCTCTGATGTAGATCAGACTGTTTGGGGATGGTGCCAGCAGCATATAAGCCTTTCTATTAAAATAGGTTGCGAGCTCATAGTACAACATAACTGATCCAGAGAGAGAGAGAGCGAGAGAGAGAGAGAGAGAGAGAGAGAGAGAGAGAGAGAGAGAGAGAGAGAGAGAGAGAGAGAGAGAGAGAGAGAGACCCCAATACTTGACTAATACTTTATCGATCTCTGAATGATGAAAGGCAAAGTTGACTTTGACAGATTTTGAAGCCAGTGTGTGGTGAACTGGAAGAAATTCTACAAGTGTGCTAATGGCTTTGCCAATTCACTTCTTTAGAAATCATCTCTTAACATCCTGTAATGATTTAGCAGAAAATATCTAAAAATGATGTTGTCAAAATATTTATAATAACTTTACTAGTGGACAGATCATTGTGAAAATTTGCAGTAAACTAAAGTAATAACTATTATGTTTAATGTGATGCAGTCATAGTGTTGTCTTGTACTTTTCAAGAATATCTTGTTAATGTGGTGTCGTCCAGTACAGAATGTTAAGGGTTAATATAATCAATGATTATTTATAGAAATATAACTCTGATTTATATTGCAAAGTTATCTTGATGCTTTATAATTGCATGTGATCTGTTGTCGCAGTAATTTCAGGTTTGAAATGTGGTCAGCCAGTAGATGTTGTCATTTTGATTGATGGTTCGGACAGCATTAGTGATAACCATTGGGAGATGAGCAAAAACTTTGTCAAAGGATTAATCAATAGTTTTGACATTGGTCCAAACACAATACATGTTGGAATAGTTGTCTATTCTAGTAGCATTGGTGATGTGATTGGGTTGAAAACATTTCATTCAAAAGAAACATTGAAGTTTTTGGCAGGCAGACTGCATCATCCGAAAGAGGGAACAAACACGGCAGCTGGAATCAGAAAGGTTACTCAAATGATGGAGGTAAATCTTAATCACAAATAAATACATATATTTAACGCTTTTGTTATCATATTTCTAGTGAAAAACAGTCGTATAGTTTTCAAATAATTTTGAAAATAATCAAGAATTTGCAGGGATTTAATATAATTAACTTCAAATTAAAAAAAAACAATGTTATCTCTGATCGAGATAAAGCGAGAGCATATTTGAAAACATATAAAAATGAGAAAACTCATCACTAGAACAGCTGTCAAAACAGCTAAATGCTGTCCAAGACAACGATGGGCAAAAGTGCCTCAGAGGACAGTGACCAGTGGCCAGTGGTCAACATTGAGACAATCCACAAGGTGGGTGACAGGCAGATGAAATATAGAAAATATTGAAAGAGAAGGAGAACAAGGAGAAATGTGCATTTTTATATGTATAACTAACTTTCTTATTATTAAGTTTGTGTTTGTAACATAACAAAAGTTTGTGCGTAAAATTATGATGGGAGGTTTTTAGATAAATATAAACATTTTAAACATTCCATTACTATATTTCTAATGAAAAATACTGCTTATGGCTACCAAATGATTTAGAAAATAATCGAAAATTTCGAGGGATATAGTATTATAACTACCTTTGAGATAAATATATACAAGTTAATCTTCTTATTGCTATATTTCTAGTGAAAGACGCTGTCTTATGAATTTCAAATAATTTTAAAATAATCAATAATTTGTGGAAAGTTAGTAATATAACCAATAGGTGGTGAATTGGCAGAGCTGTTAGAATAGTGTATAGAATGCTGTCCTGTATTTGTTCCGGCCCTCTGCTCTCTGAGTTCAAATCCTGCTGAGGTCAACTAAAAAAACGTACCAGTCTAGTACTCTAGTTCTTCCTCTATATCTCTCTTTCGTTTCCTCTCTCTCACTTTCTATCTTTCCGTGAAAGAAGATGGGCTCCACCAGGCTTTAAGTGCCCAAGAAACGGTACCTCTACGACTTCCCCAGGAGTTATGGGACCATACCAAGTAATATAACCAACTTTCTCCTTATTAAGTTGGTGTTTAAAGGATCGGGTATTGGTAGACTAGGTAGAAAGGATCGGGTATTGGTAGACTAGGTAGAAAGGATCGGGTATTGGTAGACTAGGTAGAAAGGATCGGGTATTGGTAGACTAGGTAGAAAGGGTCGGGTATTGGTAGACTAGGTAGAAAGGGTCGGGTATTGGTAGACTAGGTAGAGTGGCAGATAAAATGCTTTGCAGTTTATGTTCTGGGTCTTTACTTTCTGAGTTCAAATTCCACTGAGGTCAATTCTAACTTTTATTCTTCCGAGATCGATAAATTAAAGTACCAGTCAGGCACAGGGATTGATATAATCGACTTTCCCTTCCCACAAGATAACTGACCTTGTGTCTAAATGTTGTCCTTGTTTCCCCCAGATTAGCTCTGATAGAGAAGACAATCCTATATACAAATGCGTTCTAAC
The DNA here is from genome assembly GCA_964016885.1 of Eledone cirrhosa. Classification (NCBI taxonomy): domain Eukaryota; kingdom Metazoa; phylum Mollusca; class Cephalopoda; order Octopoda; family Eledonidae; genus Eledone; species Eledone cirrhosa. The sequence goes on along the minus strand of OZ024742.1, from coordinate 337,382,429 downwards.
AATGACTTACCTGAACGATATTTTCAGTCATTTACATTTGGAACTGCTATAGCGAATGTGTTCTTCCTTTATAAATGAATAGGCTGTGATATGAGGAAGAATTGTTTGCTATTTCTAGTTGTTTGATTGGCTGTGTAGAAACTCCCCGGTTGTCATTGTGTAATCAGTGCAAGTGAAACGTTTGAATCACTAGTTTATGTGGTACATTTATCATATCTCCAGTACTAACGTGGGCAAGTCTCTGAAATAGTAAAGACCTTCGTATATGTGTGTGTGTGTGCGTGCGCGTGTGCATATATATATATATATATATATATATATATATATATATATATATATATATATATATTAAAATAACAGATTAAAGTTTAAGCAAAGAATCGGTGCTTTGACCCTTAACGGGATCTTCTGAAACTAACAGTCAATCTGTGAATGCAGAAGTGAATATTTCAAAATACGTTGCAACCGAAGGAAGCTAGGAAGACGATACTTATATATATATATATATATATATATATATATATATATATATATATATATATATATATATATATATATAAACACTTAACATTTAATATTCTACCATACTATTTCATTCTAATACCATTATAAATTTTAAAAGATTGTAAATAAAACGAGTAAATCAGACAAAGTTGGAATTCCTTTTATTAATATATATATATGTATATATGTAAGTATATATATATATATATATATATATATATATATATATATATATATATATATATATATTGTTATACTTTGGGAGGGTCATGCTGCCAATAAAAACACTTGCACCTGTTGGTTTTCACTTCAATTTATTATAAATTTCCAGTTGTAATCAGATGATTGTTTATTTAATTCGTGTCAAAAGTCTTTTGTCACACATTCTATGACCTCCTCAGTGATTAATTTGTTATTTTGTATCTCTCCTTTGTTCTTTCCTGCACCATCTTGTTTTTGTGAGTTGTGTGCACACGGCTCTTGATCTCAAGGCTGTGATTTTGATTCCTGGACTGAGTGACATGTGTTCTTGAGCCAGACACTTTATCTAATGTTGCTCAGTCCACTCAGCAGACGAAAATAAGATGTACTCATAATTCAAGAGAACTACATTAAGTGTGCACATGTCTATGGAATGCTCAGCCACTTTCACGCTAATTTCATGATCAGTTCCATTGATTGCATCAACTGGAGAACTTGTCATCAGAAACACTAGAAGTTCAACAACAACAACAATCTTTACAAGCACATTCACTTAATCTCAGCTAATCCTTTACTGTATATGTTCAGATAAGTATTTATCATATATTTCGAGATCAGGAGTATCCATCAATGAGTGAACCTTATGGATTTCAGTGATGTTGACACTGTAAACACTTATAAACTTTTAACCTCCTATCCACGGAAGAGAATAGACTTTCCAAGAGTGACTTGTTCTATGTACCCTACTTCCTCTACAATACTTCCTGTATACTACTTCCTGTACACTACATCCTATACAATACTTATTCACCACTTCCTATACAAGGTTTTATATACACTGATTCTTATACAATACTTCCTGTATACTACTTCCTGTACACTGCTTCTGATACATTACTTCCTATACAATACTTCCTGTACACTACTTCCTGTACACTGCTTTCTATACACTATTTCCTATACTCTACTTCCTATACACTACTTCCTGTACACTACTTCCTGTATGTTATTTCCTGTACACTGCTTCCTATAAAATACTTCCTGCTTACAATTTCCTGTACACTACTTCCTATACGCTACTACATGTACACTACTTCCTATACTCTACTACATGTACACTACTTCCTATACACTACTACATGTACACTACTTCCTATATTCTACTACATGTACACTACTTCCTATACTCTACTACATGTACACTACTTCCTATACTCTACTACATGTACACTACTTCCTATACACTACTACATGTACACTACTTCCTATACCCTTCTACATGTACACTACTTCCTATACTCTACTACATGTACACTACTTCCTATACTCTACTACATGTACACTACTTCCTATACACTACAACATGTAAACTACTTCCTATACTCTACTACATGTACACTACTTCCTATATTCTACTACATGTACAGTACTTCCTATACTCTACTACATGTACACTACTTCCTATACACTACTACATGTACACTACTTCCTATACTCTACTACATGTACACTACTTCCTATATTCTACTACATGTACACTACTTCCTATACACTACTACATGTACACTACTTCCTATACCTTTCAACATGTACACTACTTCCAGTACTCTACTACATGTACACTACTTCCTATACACTACTACATGTACACTACTTCCTATATTCTACTACATATATACTACTTCCTATACACTACTACATGTACACTACTTCCTATACTCTACTACATGTACACTACTTCCTATCCACTACTACATGTACACTACTTCCTATACTCTACAACATGTACACTACTTCCTATACACTACTACATGTACGCTACTTCCTATACCTTTCAACATGTACACTACTTCCTGTACTCTACTACATGTACACTACTTCCTATACACTACTACATGTACACTACTTCCTATACTCTACTACATATATACTACTTCCTATACACTACTACATGTACACTACTTCCTATACACTACTACATGTACACTACTTCCTATACTCTACTACATGTACACTACTTCCTATACACTACTACATGTACACTACTTCCTATACTCTACTACATGTACACTACTTCCTATATTCTACTACATGTACACTACTTCCTATACCCTTCTACATGTACACTACTTCCTGTACTCTACTACATGTACACTACTTCCTATACACTACTACATGTACACTAATTCCTATACTCTACTACATATATACTACTTCCTATACACTACTACATGTACACTACTTCCTATACCCTACTACATGTACACTGCTTCCTATACTCTACTACATGTACACTACTTCCTATACACTACTACATGTACACTACTTCCTATACGCACCTACATGTACACTACTTCCTATATTCTACTACATGTACACTACTTCCTATACCCTTCTACATGTACACTACTTCCTGTACTCTACTACATGTACACTACTTCCTATACACTACTACATGTACACTACTTCCTATACTCTACTACATATATACTACTTCCTATACACTACTACATGTACACTACTTCCTATACACTACTTCATGTACACTACTTCCTATACTCTACTACATGTACACTACTTCCTATACACTACTACATGTACACTACTTCCTATACTCTACTACATGTACACTACTTCCTATACACTACTACATGTACGCTACTTCCTATACCTTTCAACATGTACACTACTTCCTGTACTCTACTACATGTACACTACTTCCTATACACTACTACATGTACACTAATTCCTATACTCTACTACATATATACTACTTCCTATACACTACTACATGTACACTACTTCCTATACCCTACTACATGTACACTACTTCCTATACTCTACTACATGTACACTACTTCCTATACACTACTACATGTACACTACTTCCTATACGCTACTACATGTACACTACTTCCTATATTCTACTACATGTACACTACTTCCTATACCCTTCTACATGTACACTACTTCCTGTACTCTACTACATGTACACAACTTCCTATACACTACTACATGTACACTACTTCCTATACTCTACTACATATATACTACTTCCTATACACTACTACATGTACACTACTTCCTATACACTACTACATGTACACTACTTCCTATACTCTACTACATGTACACTACTTCCTATACACTACTACATGTACACTACTTCCTATACTCTACTACATGTACACTACTTCCTATATTCTACTACATGTACACTACTTCCTATACCCTTCTACATGTACACTACTTCCTGTACTCTACTACATGTACACTACTTCTTATACACTACTACATGTACACTACTTCCTAAACCCTACTACATGTACATTACTTCCTATACACTACTACATGTACACTACTTCCTATACCCTTCAACATGTACACTACTTCCTGTACTCTACTACATGTACACTACTTCCTATACACTACTACATGTACACTAATTCCTATACTCTACTACATATATACTACTTCCTATACACTACTACATGTACACTACTTCCTATACCCTACTACATGTACACTACTTCCTATACTCTACTACATGTACACTACTTCCTATACACTACTACATGTACATTACTTCCTATACTCTACTACATGTACACTACTTCCTATATTCTACTACATGTACACTACTTCCTATACCCTTCTACATGTACACTACTTCCTGTACTCTACTACATGTACACTACTTCCTATACACTACTACATGTACACTACTTCCTATACTCTACTACATATATACTACTTCCTATACACTACTACATGCACACTACTTCCTATACCCTACTACATGTACACTACTTCCTATACACTACTACATCTACACTACTTCCTATACACTACCACATGCACACTACTTCCTATACCCTACTACATGTACACTACTTCCTATACCCTACTACATGTACACTGCTTCCTATACTCTACTACATGTACACTACTTCCTATACACTACTACATGTACACTACTTCCTATACGCTACTACATGTACACTACTTCCTATATTCTACTACATGTACACTACTTCCTATACCCTTCTACATGTACACTACTTCCTGTACTCTACTACATGTACACTACTTCCTATACACTACTACATGTACACTACTTCCTATACTCTACTACATATATACTACTTCCTATACACTACTACATGTACACTACTTCCTATATTCTACTACATGTACACTACTTCCTATACCCTTCTACATGTACACTACTTCCTGTACTCTACTACATGTACACAACTTCCTATACACTACTACATGTACACTACTTCCTATACTCTACTACATATATACTACTTCCTATACACTACTACATGTACACTACTTCCTATACACTACTACATGTACACTACTTCCTATACTCTACTACATGTACACTACTTCCTATACACTACTACATGTACACTACTTCCTATACTCTACTACATGTACACTACTTCCTATATTCTACTACATGTACACTACTTCCTATACCCTTCTACATGTACACTACTTCCTGTACTCTACTACATGTACACTACTTCTTATACACTACTACATGTAACTACTTCCTAAACCCTACTACATGTACATTACTTCCTATACACTACTACATGTACACTACTTCCTATACCCTTCAACATGTACACTACTTCCTGTACTCTACTACATGTACACTACTTCCTATACACTACTACATGTACACTAATTCCTATACTCTACTACATATATACTACTTCCTATACACTACTACATGTACACTACTTCCTATACCCTACTACATGTACACTACTTCCTATACTCTACTACATGTACACTACTTCCTATACACTACTACATGTACACTACTTCCTATACTCTACTACATGTACACTACTTCCTATATTCTACTACATGTACACTACTTCCTATACCCTTCTACATGTACACTACTTCCTGTACTCTACTACATGTACACTACTTCCTATACACTACTACATGTACACTACTTCCTATACTCTACTACATATATACTACTTCCTATACACTACTACATGTACACTACTTCCTATACACTACTACATGTACACTACTTCCTATACCCTACTACATGTACACAACTTCCTATACACTACTACATGCACACTACTTCCTATACACTACTACATGTACACTACTTCCTATACTCAACTACATGTACACTACTTCCTATATTCTACTACATGTACACTACTTCCTATACCCTTCTACATGTACACTACTTCCTGTACTCTACTACATGTACACTACTCCCTATACACTACTACATATACACTACTTCCTATACTCTACTACATATATACTACTTCCTATACACTACTACATGCACACTACTTCCTATACCCTACTACATGTACACTACTTCCTATACACTACTACATGTACACTACTTCCTATACACTACTACATGTACACTACTTCCTATACCCTACTACATGTACACTACTTCCTATACACTACTACATGTACACTACTTCCTATACTCTACTACATATATACTACTTCCTATACACTACTACATGTACACTACTTCCTATGCCCTGCTACATGTACACTACTTCCTATACACTACTACATGTACACTACTTCCTATACTCAACTACATGTACACTACTTCCTATATTCTACTACATGTACACTACTTCCTATACCCTTCTACATGTACACTACTTCCTGTACTCTACTACATGTACACTACTCCCTATACACTACTACATATACACTACTTCCTATACTCTACTACATGTACACTACTTCCTATACACTACTACATGTACACTACTTCCTATACCCTACTACATGTACACTACTTCCTATACTCTACTACATGTACACTACTTCCTATACACTACTACATGTACACTACTTCCTATACTCTACTACATGTACACTACTTCCTATATTCTACTACATGTACACTACTTCCTATACCTTTCTACATGTACACTACTTCCTGTACTCTACTACATGTACACTACTTCCTATATACTACTACATGTACACTACTTCCTATCCTCTACTACATGTACACTACTTCCTATACGCTACTACATGCACACTACTTCCTATACCCTACTACATGTACACTACTTCCTATACACTACTACATATACACTACTTCCTATACCCTACTACATGTAAACTACTTCCTATACTCTACTTCATGTACACTACTTCCTATACTCTACTACAAGTACACTACTTCCTATATCCTACAACATGTACATTACTTCCTATACACTACTACATGCACACTACTTCCTATACTCTACTACATTTACACTACTTCCTATACACTACTACATGTACACTACTTCCTATACACTACTACATGTACACTACTTCGTATACCCTACTACATGTACACTATTTCCTATACCCTACTACATGTAAACTATTTCCTATATTCTACTTCATGTACACTACTTCCTATACTCTACTACATGTACACTACTTCCTATACCCTACTACATGTACACTACTTCCTATACTCTACTACATGCACACTACTTCCTATACCCTACTACATGTACACTACTTCCTATACACTACTACATGTACACTACTTCCTATACACTACTACACGTATACTACTTCCTATACTCTACTACATGTATACTACTTCCTATACACTACTACATGCACACTACTTCCTATACACTACTACATGTACACTACTTCCTATACACTACTACATGTACACTACTTCCTATACACTACTACATGCACACTACTTCCTATACCCTACTGCATGTACACTGCTTCCTATACACTACTACATGTACACTACTTCCTATACCCTACTACATGTAAACTATTTCCTATATTCTACTTCATGTACACTACTTCCTATACTCTACTACATGTACACTACTTCCTATACCCTACTACATGTACACTACTTCCTATACTCTACTACATGCACACTACTTCCTATACCCTACTACATGTACACTACTTCATATACCCTACTACATGTAAACTACTTCCTATACTCTACTTCATGTACACTACTTCCTATATCCTACAACATGTACATTACTTCCTATACACTACTACATGCACACTACTTCCTATACTCTACTACATTTACACTACTTCCTATACACTACTACATGTACACTACTTCCTATACACTACTACATGTACACTACTTCGTATACCCTACTACATGTACACTACTTCCTATACACTACTACATGTACACTACTTCCTATACACTACTACACGTATACTACTTCCTATACTCTACTACATGTATACTACTTCCTATACACTACTACATGCACACTACTTCCTATACACTACTACATGTACACTACTTCCTATACACCACTACATGTACACTACTTCCTATACACTACTACATGGACACTACTTCCTATACCCTACTACATGTACACGACTTCCTATACACTACTACATGTACACTACTTCCTATACCCTACTACATGTAAACTATTTCCTATATTCTACTTCATGTACACTACTTCCTATACTCTACTACATGTACACTACTTCCTATACCCTACTACATGTACACTACTTCCTATACACTACTACATGCACACTACTTCCTATACCCTACTACATGTACACTACTTCCTATACACTACTACATGTACACTACTTCCTATACACTACTACATGTACACTACTTCCTATACCCTACTACATGTACATTAATTCCTATACACTACTACATGTACACTACTTCCTATACCCTTCAACATGTACACTACTTCCGGTACTCTACTACATGTACACTACTTCCTATACACTACTACATGTATACTACTTCCTATACTCTACTACATGTACACTACTTCCTATATTCTACTACATGTACACTACTTCCTATACCCTACTACATGTACACTACTTCCTATACACTACTACATGCACACTACTTCCTATACCCTACTACATGTACACTACTTCCTATACACTACTACATGTACACTACTTCCTATACCCTACTACATGTACACTACTTCCTATACACTACTACATGCACACTACTTCCTATACACTACTCCATGTACACTACTTCCTATACTCTACTACATGTACACTACTTCCTATATTCTACTACATGTACACTACTTCCTATACCCTTCTACATGTACACTACTTCCTGTACTCTATTACATGTACACTACTTCCTATACACTACTACATGTACACTACTTCCTATACTCTACTACATATATACTACTTCCTATACACTACTACATGCACACTACTTCCTATACCCTACTACATGTACACTACTTCCTATACACTACTACATGTACACTACTTCCTATACACTACTACATGTACACTACTTCCTATACCCTACTACATGCACACTACTTCCTATCCACTACTACATGTACACTACTTCCTATACCCTTCTACATCTACACTACTTCCTGTACTCGACTACATGTACACTACTTCCTATACACTACTACATGTACACTACTTCCTATACTCTACTACATATATACTACTTCCTATACACTACTACATGCACACTACTTCCTATACCCTACTACATGTACACTACTTCCTATACACTACTACATGTACACTACTTCCTATACACTACTACTTGTACACTACTTCCTATACCCTACTACATGTACACTACTTCCTATACCCTACTTCATGTACACTACTTCCTATACTCTACTACATGTACACTACTTCCTATACACTACTACATGTACACTACTTCCTATACTCTACTACATGTACACTACTTCCTATATTCTACTACATGTACACTACTTCCTATACCCTTCTACATGTACACTACTTCCTGTACTCTACTACATGTACAATACTTCCTATACACTACTACATGTACACTACTTCCTATCCTCTACTACATGTACACTACTTCCTATACACTACTACATGCACACTACTTCCTATACCCTACTACATGTACACTACATCCTATACACTACTACATATACACTACTTCCTATACCCTACTACATGTAAACTACTTCCTATACTCTACTTCATGTACACTACTTCCTATACTCTACTACATGTACACTACTTCCTATATCCTACAACATGTACATTACTTCCTATACACTACTACATGCACACTACTTCCTATACTCTACTACATTTACACTACTTCCTATACACTACTACATGTACACTACTTCCTATACACTACTACATGTACACTACTTCCTATACCCTACTACATGTTCACTACTTCCTATACACTACTACATGTACACTACTTCCTATACACTACTACACGTATACTACTTCCTATAGTCTACTACATGTACACTACTTCCTATACACTACTACATGCACACTACTTCCTATACACTACTACATGTGCACTACTTCCTATACACTGCTACATGTACACTACTTCCTATACCCTACTACATGTAAACTATTTCCTATATTCTACTACATGTACACTACTTCCTATACACTACTACATGTACACTACTTCCTATCCTCTACTACATGTACACTACTTCCTATACACTACTACATGTACACTACTTCCTATACTCTACTACATATATACTACTTCCTATACACTACTACATGTACACTACTTCCTATACCCTACTACATGTACACTACTTCCTATACTCTACTACATGTACACTACTTCCTATACACTACTACATGTATACTACTTCCTATACTCTACTACATGTACACTACTTCCTATATTCTACTACATGTACACTACTTCCTATACCCTACTACATGTACACTACTTCCTATACACTACTACATGCACACTACTTCCTATACCCTACTACATGTACACTACTTCCTATACACTACTACATGTACACTACTTCCTATACCCTACTATATGTACACTACTTCCTATACACTACTACATGCACACTACTTCCTATACACTACTACATGTACACTACTTCCTATACTCTACTACATGTACACTACTTCCTATATTCTACTACATGTACACTACTTCCTATACCCTTCTACATGTACACTACTTCATGTACTCTACTACATGTACACTACTTCCTATACACTACTACATGTACACTACTTCCTATACTCTACTACATATATACTACTTCCTATACACTACTACATGCACACTACTTCCTATACCCTACTACATGTACACTACTTCCTATACACTAATACGTGTACACTACTTCCTATACACTACTACATGTACACTACTTCCTATACCCTACTACATGTACACTACTTCCTATACACTACTACATGTACACTACTTCCTATACACTTCTACATGTACACTACTTCCTGTACTCTACTACATGTACACTACTTCCTATACACTACTACATGTACACTACTTCCTATACTCTACTACATATATACTACTTCCTATACACTACTACATGTACACTACTTCCTATACCCTATTACATGTACACTACTTCCTATACCCTACTACATGTACACTACTTCCTATACTCTACTACATGTACACTACTTCCTATACACTACTACATGTACACTACTTCCTATACTCTACTACATGTACACTACTTCATATATTCTACTACATCTACACAACTTCCTATACCCTTCTACATGTACACTACTTCCTGTACTCTACTACATGTACACTACTTCCTATACACTACTACATGTACACTACTTTTTATCCTCTACTACATGTACACTACTTCCTATACACTACTACATGCACACTACTTCCTATACCCTACTACATGTACACTACTTCCTATACACTACTACATATACACTACTTCCTATACCCTACTACATGTAAACTACTTCCTATACTCTACTTCATGTACACTACTTCCTATACTCTACTACATGTACACTACTTCCTATATCCTACAACATGTACATTACTCCCTATACACTACTACATGCACACTACTTCCTATACTCTACTACATGTACACTACTTCCTATACACTACTACATGTACACTACTTCCTATACACTACTACATGTACACTACTGCCTATACCATACTACATGTACACTACTTCCTATACACTACTACATGTACACTACTTCCTATACACTAATACATGTACACTACTTCCTATACACTACTACATGTACACTACTTCCTATACACTACTACATGTACACTACTTCCTATACACTACTACACGTATACTACTTCCTATACTCTACTACATGTACACTACTTCCTATACACAACTACATGTACACTACTTCCTATACACTACTACATGTACACTACTTCCTATACACTACTACATGTACACTACATCCTATACCCTTCTACATGTACACTACTTCCTATACCCTTCTACATGTACACTACTTCCTATACACTACTACATGTACACTACTTCCTATACTCTACTACATGTACACTACTTCCTATATTCTACTGCATGTACACTACTTCCTATACACTACTACATGTACACTACTTCCTATACCCTTCTACATGTACACTACTTCCTGTACTCTACTACATGTACACTACTTCCTATACACTGCTACATGTACACTACTTCCTATACTCTACTACATATATACTACTTCCTATACACTACTAAATGCACACTACTTCCTATACCCTACTACATGTACACTACTTCCTATACACTACTACATGTACACTACTTCCTATACACTACTACATGTAGACTACTTCCTATACCCTACTACATGTACACTACTTCCTGTACTCTACTACATGTACACTACTTCCTATACACTACTACATGTACACTGCTTCCTATACTCTACTACATATATACTACTTCCTATACACTACTACATGTACACTACTTCCTATACCCTACTACATGTACACTACTTCCTATACACTACTACATGTACACTACTTCCTATACCCTACTACATGTACACTACTTCCTATACTCTACTACATGTACACTACTTCCTATACTCTACTACATGTACACTACTTCCTATACCCTACTACATGTACACTACTTCCTATACTCTAATACATGTACACTACTTCCTATACCCTACTACATGTACACTACTTCCTATACACTACTACATGCACTCTACTTCCTATACCCTACTACATGTACACTACTTCCTATACACTACTACATGTAAACTACTTCCTATACACTACTACATGTACACTACTTCCTATACTCTACTACACGTACACTACTTCCTATACACTACTACATGTACACTACTTCCTATACCCTACTACATGTACACTACTTCCTATACACTACTACATGTACACTACTTCCTATACTCTACTACATGTACACTACTTCCTATACACTACTACATGCACACTACTTCCTATACACTACTACATGTACACTACTTCCTATACACTACTACATGTACACTACTTCCTATACACTACTACATGTACACTACATCCTATACCCTTCTACATGTACACTACTTCCTATACCCTTCTACATGTACACTACTTCCTATACACTACTACATGTACACTACTTCTTATACTCTACTACATGTACACTACTTCCTATATTCTACTACATGTACACTACTTCCTATACACTACTACATGTACACTACTTCCTATACCCTTCTACATGTACACTACTTCCTGTACTCTACTACATGTACACTACTTCCTATACACTACTACATGTACACTACTTCCTATACTCTACTACATATATACTACTTCCTATACACTACTACATGTACACTACTTCCTATACACTACTACACGTATACTACTTCCTATACTCTACTACATGTACACTACTTCCTATACACTACTACATGCACACTACTTCCTATACACAACTACATGTACACTACTTCCTATACACTACTACATGTACACTACTTCCTATACACTACTACATGTACACTACATCCTATACCCGTCTACATGTACACTACTTCCTATACCCTTCTACATGTACACTACTTCCTATACACTACTACATGTACACTACTTCCTATACTCTACTACATGTACACTACTTCCTATATTCTACTGCATGTACACTACTTCCTATACACTACTACATTTACACTACTTCCTATACCCTTCTACATGTACACTACTTCCTGTACTCTACTACATGTACACTACTTCCTATACACTGCTACATGTACACTACTTCCTATACTCTACTACATATATATTACTTCCTATACACTACTAAATGCACACTACTTCCTATACCCTACTACATGTACACTACTTCCTATACACTACTACATGTACACTACTTCCTATACACTACTACATGTAGACTACTTCCTATACCCTACTACATGTACACTATTTCCTATACTCTACTACATGTACACTACTTCCTATACCCTTCTACATGTACACTACTTCCTGTACTCTACTACATGTACACTACTTCCTATACACTACTACATGTACACTGCTTCCTATGCTCTACTACATATATACTACTTCCTATACACTACTACATGTACACTACTTCCTATACCCTACTACATGTACACTACTTCCTATACACTACTACATGTACACTACTTCCTATAGCCTACTACATGTACACTACTTCCTATACTCTACTACATGTACACTACTTCCTATACCCTACTACATGTACACTACTTCCTATACTCTACTACATGTACACTACTTCCTATACTCTACTACATGTACACTACTTCCTATACCCTACTACATGTACACTACTTCCTATACTCTAATACATGTACACTACTTCCTATACCCTACTACATGTACACTACTTCCTATACACTACTACATGCACTCTACTTCCTATACCCTACTACATGTACACTACTTCCTATACACTACTACATGTAAACTACTTCCTATACACTACTACATGTACACTACTTCCTATACTCTACTACACGTACACTACTTCCTATACACTACTACATGTACACTACTTCCTATACCCTACTACATGTACACTACTTCCTATACACTACTACATGTACACTACTTCCTATACTCTACTACATGTACACTACTTCCTATACACTACTACATGCACACTACTTCCTATACACTACTACATGTACACTACTTCCTATACACTACTACATGTACACTACTTCCTATACACTACTACATGTACACTACATCCTATACCCTTCTACATGTACACTACTTCCTATACCCTTCTACATGTACACTACTTCCTATACACTACTACATGTACACTACTTCTTATACTCTACTACATGTACACTACTTCCTATATTCTACTACATGTACACTACTTCCTATACACTACTACATGTACACTACTTCCTATACCCTTCTACATGTACACTACTTCCTGTACTCTACTACATGTACACTACTTCCTATACACTACTACATGTACACTACTTCCTATACTCTACTACATATATACTACTTCCTATACACTACTACATGTACACTACTTCCTATACACTACTACACGTATACTACTTCCTATACTCTACTACATGTACACTACTTCCTATACACTACTACATGCACACTACTTCCTATACACAACTACATGTACACTACTTCCTATACACTACTACATGTACACTACTTCCTATACACTACTACATGTACACTACATCCTATACCCTTCTACATGTACACTACTTCCTATACCCTTCTACATGTACACTACTTCCTATACACTACTACATGTACACTACTTCCTATACTCTACTACATGTACACTACTTCCTATATTCTACTGCATGTACACTACTTCCTATACACTACTACATTTACACTACTTCCTATACCCTTCTACATGTACACTACTTCCTGTACTCTACTACATGTACACTACTTCCTATACACTGCTACATGTACACTACTTCCTATACTCTACTACATATATATTACTTCCTATACACTACTAAATGCACACTACTTCCTATACCCTACTACATGTACACTACTTCCTATACACTACTACATGTACACTACTTCCTATACACTACTACATGTAGACTACTTCCTATACCCTACTACATGTACACTATTTCCTATACTCTACTACATGTACACTACTTCCTATACCCTTCTACATGTACACTACTTCCTGTACTCTACTACATGTACACTACTTCCTATACACTACTACATGTACACTGCTTCCTATGCTCTACTACATATATACTACTTCCTATACACTACTACATGTACACTACTTCCTATACCCTACTACATGTACACTACTTCCTATACACTACTACATGTACACTACTTCCTATAGCCTACTACATGTACACTACTTCCTATACTCTACTACATGTACACTACTTCCTATACTCTACTACATGTACACTACTTCCTATACCCTACTACATGTACACTACTTCCTATACTCTACTATATGTACACTACTTCCTATACCCTACTACATGTACACTACTTCCTATACACTACTACATGCACACTACTTCTTATACGCTACTACATGTACACTACTTCCTATAAACTACTACATGTAAACTACTTCCTATACACTACTACATGTACACTACTTCCTATACTCTACTACACGTACACTACTTCCTATACACTACTACATGTACACTACTTCCTATACCCTACTACATGTACACTACTTCCTATACACTACTACATGTACACTACTTCCTATACTCTACTACATGTACACTACTTCCTATACACTACTACATGCACACTACTTCCTATACACTACTACATGTACACTACTTCCTATACACTACTACATGCACACTACTTCCTATACACTACTACATGTACACTACATCCTATACCCTTCTACATGTTCACTACTTCCTATACCCTTCTACATGTACACTACTTCCTATACACTACTACATGTACACTACTTCTTATACTCTACTACATGTACACTACTTCCTATATTCTACTACATGTACACTACTTCCTATACACTACTACATGTACACTACTTCCTATACCCTTCTACATGTACACTACTTCCTGTACTCTACTACATGTACACTACTTCCTATACACTACTACATGTACACTACTTCCTATACTCTACTACATATATACTACTTCCTATACACTACTACATGCACACTACTTCCTATACCCTACTACATGTACACTACTTCCTATACACTACTACATGCACACTACTTCCTATACACTACTACATGTACACTACTTCCTATACCCTACTACATGTACACTACTTCCTATACACTACTACATGCACACTACTTCCTATACACTACTACATGCACACTACTTCCTATACACTACTACATGTGCACTACTTCCTATACACTGCTACATGTACACTACTTCCTATACCCTACTACATGTAAACTATTTCCTATATTCTACTACATGTACACTACTTCCTATACACTACTACATGTACACTACTTCCTATCCTCTACTACATGTACACTACTTCCTATACACTACTACATGTACACTACTTCCTATACTCTACTACATATATACTACTTCCTATACACTACTACATGTACACTACTTCCTATACCCTACTACATGTACACTACTTCCTATACTCTACTACATGTACACTACTTCCTATACACTACTACATGTATACTACTTCCTATACTCTACTACATGTACACTACTTCCTATATTCTACTACATGTACACTACTTCCTATACCCTACTACATGTACACTACTTCCTATACACTACTACATGCACACTACTTCCTATACCCTACTACATGTACACTACTTCCTATACACTACTACATGTACACTACTTCCTATACCCTACTATATGTACACTACTTCCTATACACTACTACATGCACACTACTTCCTATACACTACTACATGTACACTACTTCCTATACTCTACTACATGTACACTACTTCCTATATTCTACTACATGTACACTACTTCCTATACCCTTCTACATGTACACTACTTCATGTACTCTACTACATGTACACTACTTCCTATACACTACTACATGTACACTACTTCCTATACTCTACTACATATATACTACTTCCTATACACTACTACATGCACACTACTTCCTATACCCTACTACATGTACACTACTTCCTATACACTAATACGTGTACACTACTTCCTATACACTACTACATGTACACTACTTCCTATACCCTACTACATGTACACTACTTCCTATACACTACTACATGTACACTACTTCCTATACACTTCTACATGTACACTACTTCCTGTACTCTACTACATGTACACTACTTCCTATACACTACTACATGTACACTACTTCCTATACTCTACTACATATATACTACTTCCTATACACTACTACATGTACACTACTTCCTATACCCTATTACATGTACACTACTTCCTATACCCTACTACATGTACACTACTTCCTATACACTACTACATGTACACTACTTCCTATACACTACTACATGTACACTACTTCCTATACTCTACTACATGTACACTACTTCCTATATTCTACTACATCTACACAACTTCCTATACCCTTCTACATGTACACTACTTCCTGTACTCTACTACATGTACACTACTTCCTATACACTACTACATGTACACTACTTTTTATCCTCTACTACATGTACACTACTTCCTATACACTACTACATGCACACTACTTCCTATACCCTACTACATGTACACTACTTCCTATACACTACTACATATACACTACTTCCTATACCCTACTACATGTAAACTACTTCCTATACTCTACTTCATGTACACTACTTCCTATACTCTACTACATGTACACTACTTCCTATATCCTACAACATGTACATTACTCCCTATACACTACTACATGCACACTACTTCCTATACTCTACTACATGTACACTACTTCCTATACACTACTACATGTACACTACTTCCTATACACTACTACATGTACACTACTGCCTATACCATACTACATGTACACTACTTCCTATACACTACTACATGTACACTACTTCCTATACACTAATACATGTACACTACTTCCTATACACTACTACATGTACACTACTTCCTATACACTACTACATGTACACTACTTCCTATACACTACTACACGTATACTACTTCCTATACTCTACTACATGTACACTACTTCCTATACACAACTACATGTACACTACTTCCTATACACTACTACATGTACACTACTTCCTATACACTACTACATGTACACTACATCCTATACCCTTCTACATGTACACTACTTCCTATACCCTTCTACATGTACACTACTTCCTATACACTACTACATGTACACTACTTCCTATACTCTACTACATGTACACTACTTCCTATATTCTACTGCATGTACACTACTTCCTATACACTACTACATGTACACTACTTCCTATACCCTTCTACATGTACACTACTTCCTGTACTCTACTACATGTACACTACTTCCTATACACTGCTACATGTACACTACTTCCTATACTCTACTACATATATACTACTTCCTATACACTACTAAATGCACACTACTTCCTATACCCTACTACATGTACACTACTTCCTATACACTACTACATGTACACTACTTCCTATACACTACTACATGTAGACTACTTCCTATACCCTACTACATGTACACTACTTCCTATACTCTACTACATGTACACTACTTCCTATACCCTTCTACATGTACACTACTTCCTGTACTCTACTACATGTACACTACTTCCTATACACTACTACATGTACACTGCTTCCTATACTCTACTACATATATACTACTTCCTATACACTACTACATGTACACTACTTCCTATACCCTACTACATGTACACTACTTCCTATACACTACTACATGTACACTACTTCCTATACCCTACTACATGTACACTACTTCCTATACTCTACTACATGTACACTACTTCCTATACTCTACTACATGTACACTACTTCCTATACCCTACTACATGTACACTACTTCCTATACTCTACTACATGTACACTACTTCCTATACTCTACTACATGTACACTACTTCCTATACCCTACTACATGTACACTACTTCCTATACTCTACTACATGTACACTACTTCCTATACCCTACTACATGTACACTACTTCCTATACACTACTACATGCACTCTACTTCCTATACCCTACTACATGTACACTACTTCCTATACTCTACTACATGTACACTACTTCCTATACCCTACTACATGTACACTACTTCCTATACACTACTACATGCACTCTACTTCCTATACCCTACTACATGTACACTAATTCCTATACACTACTACATGTAAACTACTTCCTATACACTACTACATGTACACTACTTCCTATACTCTACTACACGTACACTACTTCCTATACACTACTACATGTACACTACTTCCTATACCCTACTACATGTACACTACTTCCTATACACTACTACATGTACACTACTTCCTATACTCTACTACATGTACACTACTTCCTATACACTACTACATGCACACTACTTCCTATACACTACTACATGTACACTACTTCCTATACACTACTACATGTACACTACTTCCTATACACTACTACATGTACACTACATCCTATACCCTTCTACATGTACACTACTTCCTATACCCTTCTACATGTACACTACTTCCTATACACTACTACATGTACTCTACTTCTTATACTCTACTACATGTACACTACTTCCTATATTCTACTACATGTACACTACTTCCTATACACTACTACATGTACACTACTTCCTATACCCTTCTACATGTACACTACTTCCTGTACTCTACTACATGTACACTACTTCCTATACACTACTACATGTACACTACTTCCTATACTCTACTACATATATACTACTTCCTATACACTACTACATGTACACTACTTCCTATACACTACTACACGTATACTACTTCCTATACTCTACTACATGTACACTACTTCCTATACACTACTACATGCACACTACTTCCTATACACAACTACATGTACACTACTTCCTATACACTACTACATGTACACTACTTCCTATACACTACTACATGTACGCTACATCCTATACCCTTCTACATGTACACTACTTCCTATACCCTTCTACATGTACACTACTTCCTATACACTACTACATGTACACTACTTCCTATACTCTACTACATGTACACTACTTCCTATATTCTACTGCATGTACACTACTTCCTATACACTACTACATTTACACTACTTCCTATACCCTTCTACATGTACACTACTTCCTGTACTCTACTACATGTACACTACTTCCTATACACTGCTACATGTACACTACTTCCTATACTCTACTACATATATATTACTTCCTATACACTACTAAATGCACACTACTTCCTATACCCTACTACATGTACACTACTTCCTATACACTACTACATGTACACTACTTCCTATACACTACTACATGTAGACTACTTCCTATACCCTACTACATGTACACTATTTCCTATACTCTACTACATGTACACTACTTCCTATACCCTTCTACATGTACACTACTTCCTGTACTCTACTACATGTACACTACTTCCTATACACTACTACATGTACACTGCTTCCTATGCTCTACTACATATATACTACTTCCTATACACTACTACATGTACACTACTTCCTATACCCTACTACATGTACACTACTTCCTATACACTACTACATGTACACTACTTCCTATAGCCTACTACATGTACACTACTTCCTAAACTCTACTACATGTACACTACTTCACATACTCTACTACATGTACACTACTTCCTATACCCTACTACATGTACACTACTTCCTATACTCTACTACATGTACACTACTTCCTATACCCTACTACATGTACACTACTTCCTATACACTACTACATGCACACTACTTCTTATACCCTACTACATGTACACTACTTCCTATACACTACTACATGTAAACTACTTCCTATACACTACTACATGTACACTACTTCCTATACTCTACTACACGTACACTACTTCCTATACACTACTACATGTACACTACTTCCTATACCCTACTACATGTACACTACTTCCTATACACTACTACATGTACACTACTTCCTATACTCTACTACATGTACACTACTTCCTATACACTACTACATGCACACTACTTCCTATACACTACTACATGTACACTACTTCCTATACACTACTACATGTACACTACTTCCTATACACTACTACATGTACACTACATCCTATACCCTTCTACATGTACACTACTTCCTATACCCTTCTACATGTACACTACTTCCTATACACTACTACATGTACACTACTTCTTATACTCTACTACATGTACACTACTTCCTATATTCTACTACATGTACACTACTTCCTATACACTACTACATGTACACTACTTCCTATACCCTTCTACATGTACACTACTTCCTGTACTCTACTACATGTACACTACTTCCTATACACTACTACATGTACACTACTTCCTATACTCTACTACATATATACTACTTCCTATACACTACTACATGCACGCTACTTCCTATACCCTACTACATGTACACTACTTCCTATACACTACTACATGCACACTACTTCCTATACACTATTACATGTACACTACTTCCTATACCCTACTACATGTACACTACTTCCTATACACTACTACATGTACACTACTTCCTATACTCTACTACATGTACACTACTTCCTATATTCTACTACATGTACACTACTTCCTATATTCTACTACATGTACACTACTTCCTATATACTACTACATGTACACTACTTCATATACCCTTCTACATGTACACTACTTCCTATACTCTACTACGTGTACACTACTTCCTATACTCTACTACATGTACACTACTTCCTATACACTACTACATGTACACTACTTCCTATACTCTACTACATGTACACTACTTCCTATATTCTACTACATGTACACTACTTCCTATACACTACTACATGTACACTACTTCCTATACTCTACTACATGTACACTACTTCCTATATTCTACTACATGTACACTACTTCCTATACACTACTACATGTACACTACTTCCTATACTCTACTACATGTACACTACTTCCTATATTCTACTACATGTACACTACTTCCTATACACTACTACATGTACACTACTTCCTATACTCTACTACATGTACACTACTCCCTATACTCTACTACATGTACACTACTTCCTATACACTACTACATGTACACTACTTCCTATACACTACTACACGTATACTACTTCCTATACTCTACTACATGTACACTACTTCCTATACACTACTACATGCACACTACTTCCTATACACAACTACATGTACACTACTTCCTATACACTACTACATGTACACTACTTCCTATACACTACTACATGTACACTACATCCTATACCCTTCTACATGTACACTACTTCCTATACCCTTCTACATGTACACTACTTCCTATACACTACTACATGTACACTACTTCCTATACTCTACTACATGTACACTACTTCCTATATTCTACTGCATGTACACTACTTCCTATACACTACTACATTTACACTACTTCCTATACCCTTCTACATGTACACTACTTCCTGTACTCTACTACATGTACACTACTTCCTATACACTGCTACATGTACACTACTTCCTATACTCTACTACATATATATTACTTCCTATACACTACTAAATGCACACTACTTCCTATACCCTACTACATGTACACTACTTCCTATACACTACTACATGTACACTACGTCCTATACACTACTACATGTAGACTACTTCCTATACCCTACTACATGTACACTATTTCCTATACTCTACTACATGTACACTACTTCCTATACCCTTCTACATGTACACTACTTCCTGTACTCTACTACATGTACACTACTTCCTATACACTACTACATGTACACTGCTTCCTATGCTCTACTACATATATACTACTTCCTATACACTACTACATGTACACTACTTCCTATACCCTACTACATGTACACTACTTCCTATACACTACTACATGTACACTACTTCCTATAGCCTACTACATGTACACTACTTCCTATACTCTACTACATGTACACTACTTCCTATACTCTACTACATGTACACTACTTCCTATACCCTACTACATGTACACTACTTCCTATACTCTACTACATGTACACTACATCCTATACCCTACTACATGTACACTACTTCCTATACACTACTACATGCACACTACTTCTTATACCCTACTACATGTACACTACTTCCTATACACTACTACATGTAAACTACTTCCTATACACTACTACATGTACACTACTTCCTATACTCTACTACACGTACACTACTTCCTATACACTACTACATGTACACTACTTCCTATACCCTACTACATGTACACTACTTCCTATACACTACTACATGTACACTACTTCCTATACTCTACTACATGTACACTACTTCCTATACACTACTACATGCACACTACTTCCTATACACTACTACATGTACACTACTTCCTATACACTACTACATGTACACTACTTCCTATACACTACTACATGTACACTACATCCTATACCCTTCTACATGTACACTACTTCCTATACCCTTCTACATGTACACTACTTCCTATACACTACTACATGTACACTACTTCTTATACTCTACTACATGTACACTACTTCCTATATTCTACTACATGTACACTACTTCCTATACACTACTACATGTACACTACTTCCTATACCCTTCTACATGTACACTACTTCCTGTACTCTACTACATGTACAATACTTCCTATACACTACTACATGTACACTACTTCCTATACTCTACTACATATATACTACTTCCTATACACTACTACATGCACACTACTTCCTATACCCTACTACATGTACACTACTTCCTATACACTACTACATGCACACTACTTCCTATACACTACTACATGTACACTACTTCCTATACCCTACTATATGTACACTACTTCCTATACACTACTACATGCACACTACTTCCTATACACTACTACATGTACACTACTTCCTATACTCTACTACATGTACACTACTTCCTATATTCTACTACATGTACACTACTTCCTATATTCTACTACATGTACACTACTTCCTATATACTACTACATGTACACTACTTCATATACCCTTCTACATGTACACTACTTCCTATACTCTACTACGTGTACACTACTTCCTATACTCTACTACATGTACACTACTTCCTATACACTACTACATGTACACTACTTCCTATACTCTACTACATGTACACTACTTCCTATATTCTACTACATGTACACTACTTCCTATACACTACTACATGTACACTACTTCCTATACTCTACTACATGTACACTACTTCCTATATTTTACTACATGTACACTACTTCCTATACACTACTACATGTACACTACTTCCTATACTCTACTACATGTACACTACTTCCTATATTCTACTACATGTACACTACTTCCTATACACTACTACATGTACACTACTTCCTATACTCTACTACATGTACACTACTCCCTATACTCTACTACATGTACACTACTTCCTATACACTACTACATGTACACTACTTCCTATACTCTACTCCATGTACACTACTTCCTATACCCTTCTACATGTACACTACTTCCTGTACTCTACTACACGTACACTACTTCCTACACACTACTACATGTACACTACTTCCTATACTCTACTACATATATACTACTTCCTATACACTACTACATGTACACTACTTCCTATACCCTACTACATGTACACTACTTCCTATACTCTACTACATGTACACTACTTCCTATACTCTACTACATGTACACTACTTCCTATACCCTACTACATGCACACTACTTCCAATACACTACTACATGCACACTACTTCCTATACCCTACTACATGTACACTACTTCCTATACACTACTACATGTACACTACTTCCTATACACTACTACATGTCAACTACTTCCTATACTCTACTTCATGTACACTACTTCCTATACTCTACTACATGTACACTACTTCCTATACCCTACTACATGTACACTACTTCCTATACACTACTACATGTAAACTACTTCCTATACACTACTACATGTACACTACTTCCTATACTCTACTACATGTACACAACTTCCTATACACTACTACATGTATACTACTTCCTATACACTACTACATGTACACTAATTCCTATACACTACTACATGTACACTACTTCCTATACTCTACTACATGTACACTACTTCCTATACTCTACTACATGTACACTACTTCCTATACACTACTACATGTACACTACTTCCTATACACTACTACATGTACACTACATCCTATACCCTTCTACATGTACACTACTTCCTATACACTACTACATGTACACTACTTCCTATACTCTACTACATGTACACTACTTCCTATATTCTACTACATGTACACTACTTCCTATACACTACTACATGTACACTACTTCCTATACTCTACTACATGTACACTACTTCCTATACACTACTACATGTACACTACTTCCTATACACTACTACATGTACACTACTTCCTATACCCTACTACATGTACACTACTTCCTATACACTACTACATGCACACTACTTCCTATACACTACTACATGTACACTACTTCCTATACTCTACTACATGTACACTACTTCCTATATTCTACTCCATGTACACTACTTCCTATACACTACTACATGTACACTACTTCCTATACCCTACTACATTTACACTACTTCCTGTACTCTACTACATGTACACTACTTCCTATCCTCTACTACATGTACACTACTTCCTATACTCTACTACATTTACACTACTTCCTATACACTACTACATGTACACTACTTCCTATACACTACTACATGTACACTACTTCCTATACTCTACTACATGTACACTACTTCCTATACTCTAGTACACATACACTACTTCCTTACACTACTACATGTACACTACTTCCTATACACTACTACATGTACACTACTTCCTATACTCTACTACATGTACACTACTTCCTATATTCTACAACATGTACACTACTTCCTATACACTACTACATGTACACTACTTCCTATACCCTTGTACATGTACACTACTTGCTATACTCTACTACATGTACACTACTTCCTATACTCTACTACATGTACACGACTTCCTATACACTACTACATGTACACTACTTCCTATACTCTACTACATGTACATTACTTCCTATATTCTACTACATGTACACTACTTCCTATACACTACTACATGTACACTACTTCCTATACCCTTCAACATGTACACTACTTCCTGTACTCTACTACACGTACACTACTTCCTATACACTACTACATGTACACTACTTCCTATACTCTACTACATATATACTACTTCCTATACACTACTACATGTACACTACTTCCTATACCCTACTACATGTACACTACTTCCTATACTCTACTACATGTACACTACTTCCTATACTCTACTACATGTACACTACTTCCTATACCCTACTACATGTACACTACTTCCAATACACTACTACATGCAGACTACTTCCTATACCCTACTACATGTACACTACTTCCTATACACTACTACATGTACACTACTTCCTATACCCTACTACATGTAAACTACTTCCTATACTCTACTTCATGTACACTACTTCCTATACTCTACTACATGTACACTACTTCCTATACCCTACTACATATACACTACTTCCTATACACTACTACATGCACACTACTTCCTATACACTACTACATGCACACCACTTCCTATACCCTACTGCATGTATACTACTTCCTATACTCTACTACATGTACAGTACTTCCTATACACTACTACATGTACACTACTTCCTATACTCTACTACATGTATACTACTTCCTATACTCTACTACATGTACACTACTTCCTATACACTACTACATGTACACTACTTCCTATACACTACTACATGTACACTACTTCCTATACTCTACTACATGTACACTACTTCCTATATACTACTACCTGTACACTACTTCCTATATACTACTACATGTACACTACTTCCTATACCCTTCTACATGTACACTACTTCCTATGCCCTTCTACATGTAAACTACTTCCTGTACTCTACTATATGTACACTACTTCCTATACACTACTACATGTACACTACTTCCTATACACTACTACATGTACACTACTCCCTATACCCTAATACATGTACACTACTCCCTATACTCTACTACATGTACACTACTTCCTATACTCTACTACATGTACACTACTTCCTATACTCTACTCCATGTACACTACTTCCTATGCCCTTCTACATGTACACTACTTCCTGTACTCTACTACACGTACACTACTTCCTACACACTACTACATGTACACTACTTCCTATACTCTACTACATATATACTACTTCCTATACACTACTACATGTACACTACTTCCTATACCCTACTACATGTACACTACTTCCTATACTCTACTACATGTACACTACTTCCTATACTCTACTACATGTACACTACTTCCTATACCCTACTACATGCACACTACTTCCAATACACTACTACATGCACACTACTTCCTATACCCTACTACATGTACACTACTTCCTATACACTACTACATGTACACTATTTCCTATTCCCAACTACATGTCAACTACTTCCTATACTCTACTTCATGTACACTACTTCCTATACTCTACTACATGTACACTACTTCCTATACCCTACTACATGTACACTACTTCCTATACACTACTACATGTAAACTACTTCCTATACACTACTACATGTACACTACTTCCTATACTCTACTACATGTACACAACTTCCTATACACTACTACATGTATACTACTTCCTATACACTACTACATGTACACTAATTCCTATACACTACTACATGTACACTACTTCCTATACTCTACTACATGTACACTACTTCCTATACACTACTACATGCACACTACTTCCTATACACTACTACATGTACACTACATCCTATACCCTTCTACATGTACACTACTTCCTATACACTACTACATGTACACTACTTCCTATACTCTACTACATGTACACTACTTCCTATATTCTACTACATGTACACTACTTCCTATACACTACTACATGTACACTACTTCCTATACTCTACTACATGTACACTACTTCCTATACACTACTACATATACACTACTTCCTATACACTACTACATGTACACTACTTCCTATACCCTACTACATGTACACTACTTCCTATACACTACTACATGCACACTACTTCCTATACACTACTACATGTACACTACTTCCTATACTCTACTACATGTACACTACTTCCTATATTCTACTCCATGTACACTACTTCCTATACACTACTACATGTACACTACTTCCTATACCCTACTACATTTACACTACTTCCTGTACTCTACTACATGTACACTACTTCCTATCCTCTACTACATGTACACTACTTCCTTACACTACTACATGTACACTACTTCCTATACACTACTACATGTACACTACTTCCTATACTCTACTACATGTACACTACTTCCTATATTCTACAACATGTACACTACTTCCTATACACTACTACATGTACACTACTTCCTATACCCTTGTACATGTACACTACTTGCTATACTCTACTACATGTACACTACTTCCTATACACTACTACATGTACACTACTTCCTATACTCTACTACATGTACATTACTTCCTATATTCTACTACATGTACACTACTTCCTATACACTACTACATGTACACTACTTCCTATACCCTTCAACATGTACACTACTTCCTGTACTCTACTACACGTACACTACTTCCTATACACTACTACATGTACACTACTTCCTATACTCTACTACATATATACTACTTCCTATACACTACTACATGTACACTACTTCCTATACCCTACTACATGTACACTACTTCCTATACTCTACTACATGTACACTACTTCCTATACTCTACTACATGTACACTACTTCCTATACCCTACTACATGTACACTACTTCCAATACACTACTACATGCACACTACTTCCTATACCCTACTACATGTACACTACTTCCTATACACTACTACATGTACACTACTTCCTATACCCTACTACATGTAAACTACTTCCTATACTCTACTTCATGTACACTACTTCCTATACTCTACTACATGTACACTACTTCCTATACCCTACTACATGTACACTACTTCCTATACACTACTACATGCACACTACTTCCTATACACTACTACATGCACACCACTTCCTATACCCTACTACATGTACACTAATTCCTATACACTATTACATGTACACTACTTCCTATACACTACTACATGTACACTACTTCCTATACCCTACTACATGTACACTACTTCCTATACACTACTACATGCGCACTACTTCCTATACCCTACTGCATGTATACTACTTCCTATACTCTACTACATGTACAGTACTTCCTATACACTACTACATGTACACTACTTCCTATACTCTACTACATGTATACTACTTCCTATACTCTACTACATGTACACTACTTCCTATACACTACTACATGTACACTACTTCCTATACACTACTACATGTACACTACTTCCTATACTCTACTACATGTACACTACTTCCTATATACTACTACCTGTACACTACTTCCTATATACTACTACATATACACTACTTCCTATACCCTTCTACATGTACACTACTTCCTATGCCCTTCTACATGTAAACTACTTCCTGTACTCTACTATATGTACACTACTTCCTATACACTACTACATGTACACTACTTCCTATACACTACTACATGTACACTACTCCCTATACCCTAATACATGTACACTACTTCCTATACTCTACTACATGTACACTACCTCCTATACTCTACTCCATGTACACTACTTCCTATACCCTTCTACATGTACACTACTTCCTGTACTCTACTACATGTACACTACTTCTTATACTCTACTACATGTACACTACTTCCTATACTCTACTCCATGTACATTACTTCCTATACTCTACTACATGTACACTACTTCTTATACTCTACTACATGTACACTACTTCCTGTACTCTACTACATGTACACTACTTCCTGTACTCTACTACATGTACACTACTTCCTTTACTCTACTCCATGTACACTACTTCTTATACTCTACTACATGTTCACTACTTCCTATACACTACTACATGTACGCTACTTCCTATACTCTACTACATGTACACTACTTCTTATACTCTACTACATGTACACTACTTCCTATACTCTACTCCATGTACACTACTTCCTATACTCTACTACATGTACACTACTTCTTATACTCTACTACATGTACACTACTTCCTATACTCTACTCCATGTACATTACTTCCTATACTCTACTCCATGTACATTACTTCCTATACTCTACTACATGTACACTACTTCTTATACCCTACTACATGTACACTACTTCCTGTACTCTACTACATGTACACTACTTTCTGTACTCTATTAATATACTCAATACTGACTCTACAATGTTGACCAACACCCTAATATTCCCAATATAGATTATGTGACTAATCCCTGCTTTTACACATCTATCATTGTAGACTGAAACGAGGTCTAATGCTTCTCGGGTAGCAATTGTCATCACGGATGGTAGATCTCGAGATCCAAGTGAAACCATTCAAGAAGCAGTAAAAGCCAAGACCTCAGGTATTGTGATGTTAACAGTTGGTGTTGGTCATGCTATCTCTAGAGACGAGCTGAGTCAAATAGCAACGTCTGAGAGGGAGATGTTTGATGTTTCTGATTACTCTGGCTTGCAAGGAATCGTTGGAATTCTTCAGAAACTTCTGTGCAAGAGTAAGTGGGAATATGTCTTTTATTTTACTTATTTTATTTAAAAGAAAAGAAGCTGATTTTTAAAAATACAATAAATGTTTATTCTTAATACATGTGTTTCACTCACAAAGTTGGTTTTAAAAAAACATTGATCGTCACCATCATCATCGTTTAATGATAATTACATAAATATGAAAAACAAAGAGAAAAACAAAATTAAGTAATGAGAAAAAGGGAAAGGTAGAGGAAAGGACTATAAATGCGATAAATGAAAGGAAAAGAAGGAAAAAAACAAGGATTCTAGGGCCACAGAAGAAAGGGTGATAGACTCTATGCCAGGGGCAGGACAGTGTTTGGGCTGCACCCCATGGACAAAACTGCAAAGGTATTTCTGCAGACAATGGCCAGCAACACCTGCTGCAACTGCCACCCCTCCTCAGATGGGCTGCTGACATTCTGATTTTGCAGATGAGTTCAGCAATACCAGGTTCAAGGATGCCTGAGGTCTCAACAAAGAAACTTTGTTTCTATTGGTCTTTCCAATGATGATAATATATTCAATGACTCCAGAACAATGAAAAGTTGACTTTAGCGCAATTTGAACTCAGGCACTATACAACCAGAATAAATGCTAGGTCATTCAATCTGATGCCATATGACCCTTCCAATTTACTGTTGAGCAGTATTCATTCCAGCTCCCAGCATTTTGAGTTCATATCTTGCCAATGTCAACATTAACATTAATCCTTTCAGATTTGATTAACAAAATACCAGTCCAAGGAGTGGAGATGGTTTGGCAGAATTATTAAAGATATGGACTGGATACTTTGCAGTATCTGATCTGACACTGTGCATTCCAACTTCAAATTCCATCTCTTTCTGCCAGGAGTTATGACCAACAGTTAGTATCATTACTCCAGTCTGATGATTCACTCCATTCTGTTGCCATCAGTTATGATCAACAGTTAGTATCATTACTCCAGTCTGATGATTCACTCCATTCTGTTGCCATCAGTTATGATCAACAGTTAGTATCATTACTCCAGTCTGATGATTCACTCCATTCTGTTGCCATCAGTTATGACCAACAGTTAGTATCATTACTCCAGTCTGATGATTCACTCCTTTCTTCTGCCATCAGTTGTGACCAACAGTTAGTATCATTACTCCAGTCTGATGATTCACTCCTTTCTTCTGCCATCAGTTGTGACCAACAGTTAGTATCATTACTCCAGTCTGATGATTCACTCCTTTCTTCTGCCATCAGTTGTGACCAACAGTTAGTATCATTACTCCAGTCTGATGATTCACTCCTTTCTTCTGCCATCAGTTGTGACCAACAGTTAGTATCATTACTCCAGTCTGATGATTCACTCCTTTCTTCTGCCATCAGTTGTGACCAACAGTTAGTATCATTACTCCAGTCTGATGATTCACTCCTTTCTTCTGCCATCAGTTGTGACCAACAGTTAGTATCATTACTCCAGTCTGATGATTCACTCCTTTCTTCTGCCATCAGTTGTGACCAACAGTTAGTATCATTACTCCAGTCTGATGATTCACTCCTTTCTTCTGCCAGGAGTTATGACCAACAGTTAGTATCATTACTCCAGTCTAATGATTCACTCCTTTCTTCTGCCATCAGTTATGACCAACAGTTAATATCATTACTCCAGTCTGATGATTCACTCCTTTCTTCTGCCATCAGTTATGACCAACAGTTAATATCATTACTCCAGTCTGATGATTCACTCCTTTCTTCTGCCATCAGTTATGACCAACAGTTAGTATCATTACTCCAGTCTGATGATTCACTCCTTTCTTCTGCCAGGAGTTATGACCAACAGTTAGTATCATTACTCCAGTCTGATGATTCACTCCTTTCTTCTGCCATCAGTTGTGACCAACAGTTAGTATCATTACTCCAGTCTGATGATTCACTCCTTTCTTCTGCCAGGAGTTATGACCAACAGTTAGTATCATTTCTCCAGTCTGATAATTCACTCCTTTCTTCTGCCATCAGTTATGACCAACAGTTAGTATCATTACTCCAGTCTGATAATTCACTCCTTTCTTCTGCCATCAGTTATGACCAACAGTTAGTATCATTACTCCAGTCTGATGATTCACTCCTTTCTTCTGCCATCAGTTATGACCAACAGTTAGTATCATTACTCCAGTCTGATGATTCACTCCTTTCTTCTGCCATCAGTTGTGACCAACAGTTAGTATCATTACTCCAGTCTGATGATTCATTCCTTTCTTCTGCCATCAGTTATGACCAACAGTTAGTATTATTACTCCAGTCTGATGATTCACTCCTTTTTTCTGCCATCAGTTATGACCAACAGATAGTATCATTACTCCAGTCTGATGATTCACTACTTTCTTCTGCCATCAGTTATGACCAACAGTTAGTATCATTACTCCAGTCTGATTATTCCCTCCTTTCTTCTGCCATCAGTTGAGACCAGCAGTTAGTATCATTACTCCAGTCTGATGATTCACTCCTTTCTTCTGCCATCAGTTATGACCAACAGTTAGTATCATTACTCCAGTCTGATGATTCACTCCTTTCTTCTGCCAGGAGTTGTGACCAACAGTTAGTATCATTACTCCAGTCTGATGCTTCACTCCTTTCTTCTACCAGGAGTTGTGACCAACAGTTAGTATCATTACTCCAGTCTGATGATTCACTCCTTTCTTCTACCATCTGTTATGACCAACAGTTAGTATCATTACTCCAGTCTGATTATTCCCTCCTTTCTTCTGCCATCAGTTGTGACCAACAGTTAGTATCATTACTCCAGTCTGATGAATCACTCCTTTCTTCTGCCAGGAGTTATGACCAACAATTAGTATCATTACTCCAGTCTGATGATTCACCCCTTTCTTCTGCCATCAGTTATGACCAACAGTTAGTATCATTACTCCAGTCTGATGATTCACTCCTTTCTTCTGCCATCAGTTATGACCAACAGTTATTATCATTACTCCAGTCTGATGATTCACTCCTTTCTTCTGCCATCAGTTATGACCAACAGTTAGTATCATTACTCCAGTCTGATGATTCACTCCTTTCTTCTGCCATCAGTTATGACCAACAGTTATTATCATTACTCCAGTCTGATGATTCACTCCTTTCTTCTGCCATCAGTTATGAATAACAGTTAGTATCATTACTCCAGTCTGATGATTCACTCCTTTCTTCTGCCATCAGTTATGACCAACAGTTATTATCATTACTCCAGTCTGATGATTCACTCCTTTCTTCTGCCATCAGTTATGACCAACAGTTAGTATCATTACTCCAGTCTGATGATTCACTCCTTTCTTCTGCCATCAGTTATGACCAACAGTTAGTATCATTACTCCAGTCTGATGATTCACTCCTTTCTTCTGCCATCAGTTATGACCAACAGTTAGTATTATTACTCCAGTCTGATGATTCACTCCTTTCTTCTGCCATCAGTTGTGACCAACAGTTAGTATCATTACTCCAGTCTGATGATTCATTCCTTTCTTCTGCCATCAGTTATGACCAACAGTTAGTATCATTACTCCAGTCTGATGATTCACTCCTTTTTTCTGCCATCAGTTATGACCAACAGATAGTATCATTACTCCAGTCTTATGATTCACTACTTTCTTCTGCCATCAGTTATGACCAACAGTTAGTATCATTACTCCAGTCTGATTATTCCCTCCTTTCTTCTGCCATCAGTTGAGACCAACAGTTAGTATCATTACTCCAGTCTGATGATTCACTCCTTTCTTCTGCCAGGAGTTGTGACCAACAGTTAGTATCATTACTCCAGTCTGATGCTTCACTCCTTTCTTCTACCAGGAGTTGTGACCAACAGTTAGTATCATTACTCCAGTCTGATGATTCACTCCTTTCTTCTACCATCTGTTATGACCAACAGTTAGTATCATTACTCCAGTCTGATTATTCCCTCCTTTCTTCTGCCATCAGTTGTGACCAACAGTTAGTATCATTACTCCAGTCTGATGATTCACTCCTTTCTTCTGCCAGGAGTTATGACCAACAGTTAGTATCATTACACCAGTCTGATGATTCACCCCTTCCTTCTGCCATCAGTTATGACCAACAGTTAGTATCATTACTCCAGTCTGATGATTCACTCCTTTCTTCTGCCATCAGTTATGACCAACAGTTAGTATCATTACTCCAGTCTGATGATTCACTCCTTTCTTCTGCCATCAGTTGTGACCAACAGTTAGTATCATTACTCCAGTCTGATGATTCACTCCTTTCTTCTGCCATCAGTTGTGACCAACAGTTAGTATCATTACTCCAGTCTGATGATTCACTCCTTTCTTCTGCCAGGAGTTATGACCAACAGTTAGTATCATTACTCCAGTCTGATGATTCACTCCTTTCTTCTGCCATCAGTTGTGACCAACAGTTAGTATCATTACTCCAGTCTGATGATTCACTCCTTTCTTCTGCCAGGAGTTGTGACCAACAGTTAGTATCATTACTCCAGTCTGATGATTCACTCGTTTCTTCTGCCAGGAGTTGTGAACAACAGTTATTATCATTACTCCAGTCTGATGAACACTCCTTTCTTCTGCCATCAGTTATGACCAACAGTTAGTATCATTACTCCAGTCTGATGATTCACTCCTTTCTTCTGCCATCAGTTGTGACCAACAGTTAGTATCATTACTCCAGTCTGATGATTCACTCCTTTCTTCTGCCATCAGTTGTGACCAACAGTTAGTATCATTACTCCAGTCTGATGATTCACTCCTTTCTTCTGCCATCAGTTATGAACAACAGTTAGTATCATTACTCCAGTCTAATGATTCACTCCTTTCTTCTGCCATCAGTTATGACCAACAGTTAGTATCATTACTCCAGTCTGATGATTCACTCCTTTCTTCTGCCATCAGTTATTAACAACAGTTATTATCATTACTCCAGTCTGATGATTCACTCCTTTCTTCTGCCAGGAGTTGTGACCAACAGATAGTATCCTTACGCCAGTCTGATGATTCACTCCTTTCTTCTGCCATCAGTTATGACCAACAGTTAGTATCATTACTCCAGTCTGATGATTCACTCCTTTCTTCTGCCAGGAGTTGTGACCAACAGTTAGTATCATTACTCCAGTCTGATGATTCACTCCTTTCTTCTGCCATCAGTTATGACCAACAGTTATTATCATTACTCCAGTCTGATGATTCACTCCTTTCTTCTGCCATCAGTTGTGACCAACAGTTAGTATCATTACTCCAGTCTGATGATTCACTCCTTTCTTCTGCCAGGAGTTATGACCAACAGTTAGTATCATTACTCCAGTCTGATGATTCACTCCTTTCTTCTGCCATCAGTTGTGACCAACAGTTAGTATCATTACTCCAGTCTGATGATTCACTCCTTTCTTCTGCCAGGAGTTATGACCAACAGTTAGTATCATTTCTCCAGTCTGATAATTCACTCCTTTCTTCTGCCATCAGTTATGATCAACAGTTAGTATCATTACTCCAGTCTGATAATTCACTCCTTTCTTCTGCCATCAGTTATGATCAACAGTTAGTATCATTACTCCAGTCTGATAATTCACTCCTTTCTTCTGCCATCAGTTATGACCAACAGTTAGTATCATTACTCCAGTCTGATGATTCACTCCTTTCTTCTGCCATCAGTTATGACCAACAGTTAGTATTATTACTCCAGTCTGATGATTCACTCCTTTCTTCTGCCATCAGTTGTGACCAACAGTTAGTATCATTACTCCAGTCTGATGATTCATTCCTTTCTTCTGCCATCAGTTGTGACCAACAGTTAGTATCATTACTCCAGTCTGATGATTCACTCCTTTCTTCTGCCATCAGTTATGACCAACAGTTAGTATCATTACTCCAGTCTGATGATTCATTCCTTTCTTCTGCCATCAGTTGTGACCAACAGTTAGTATCATTACTCCAGTCTGATGATTCACTCCTTTCTTCTGCCATCAGTTGTGACCAACAGTTAGTATCATTACTCCAGTCTGATGATTCACTCCTTTCTTCTGCCATCAGTTGTGACCAACAGTTAGTATCATTACTCCAGTCTGATGATTCATTCCTTTCTTCTGCCATCAGTTGTGACCAACAGTTAGTATCATTACTCCAGTCTGATGATTCACTCCTTTCTTCTGCCATCAGTTGTGACCAACAGTTAGTATCATTACTCCAGTCTGATGATTCATTCCTTTCTTCTGCCATCAGTTGTGACCAACAGTTAGTATCATTACTCCAGTCTGATGATTCACTCCTTTCTTCTGCCATCAGTTGTGACCAACAGTTAGTATCATTACTCCAGTCTGATGATTCACTCATTTCTTCTGCCATCAGTTGTGACCAACAGTTAGTATCATTACTCCAGTCTGATGATTCATTCCTTTCTTCTGCCATCAGTTGTGACCAACAGTTAGTATCATTACTCCAGTCTGATGATTCACTCCTTTCTTCTGCCATCAGTTGTGACCAACAGTTAGTATCATTACTCCAGTCTGATGATTCACTCCTTTTTTCTGCCATCAGTTATGACCAACAGATAGTATCATTACTCCAGTCTTATGATTCACTACTTTCTTCTGCCATCAGTTATGACCAACAGTTAGTATCATTACTCCAGTCTGATTATTCCCTCCTTTCTTCTGCCATCAGTTGAGACCAACAGTTAGTATCATTACTCCAGTCTGATGATTCACTCCTTTCTTCTGCCATCAGTTATGACCATCAGTTAGTATCATTACTCCAGTCTGATTATTCCCTCCTTTCTTCTGCCATCAGTTGTGACCAACAGTTAGTATCATTACTCCAGTCTGATGATTCACTCCTTTCTTCTGCCAGGAGTTATGACCAACAATTAGTATCATTACTCCAGTCTGATGATTCACCCCTTTCTTCTGCCATCAGTTATGACCAACAGTTAGTATCATTACTCCAGTCTGATGATTCACTCCTTTCTTCTGCCATCAGTTATGACCAACAGTTATTATCATTACTCCAGTCTGATGATTCACTCCTTTCTTCTGCCATCAGTTATGACCAACAGTTATTATCATTACTCCAGTCAGATGATTCACTACTTTCTTCTGCCATCAGTTATGACCAACAGTTAGCATCATTACTCCAGTCTGATTATTCCCTCCTTTCTTCTGCCATCAGTTGAGACCAACAGTTAGTATCATTACTCCAGTCTGATGATTCACTCCTTTCTTCTGCCATCAGTTATGACCAACAGTTAGTATCATTACTCCAGTCTGATGATTCACTCCTTTCTTCTGCCAGGAGTTGTGACCAACAGTTAGTATCATTACTCCAGTCTGATGCTTCACTCCTTTCTTCTACCAGGAGTTATGACCAACAATTAGTATCATTACTCCAGTCTGATGATTCACCCCTTTCTTCTGCCATCAGTTATGACCAACAGTTAGTATCATTACTCCAGTCTGATGATTCACTCCTTTCTTCTGCCATCAGTTATGACCAACAGTTATTATCATTACTCCAGTCTGATGATTCACTCCTTTCTTCTGCCATCAGTTATGACCAACAGTTAGTATCATTACTCCAGTCTGATGATTCACTCCTTTCTTCTGCCATCAGTTATGACCAACAGTTATTATCATTACTCCAGTATGATGATTCACTCCTTTCTTCTGCCATCAGTTATGAATAACAGTTAGTATCATTACTCCAGTCTGATGATTCACTCCTTTCTTCTGCCATCAGTTATGACCAACAGTTATTATCATTACTCCAGTCTGATGATTCACTCCTTTCTTCTGCCATCAGTTATGACCAACAGTTAGTATCATTACTCCAGTCTGATGATTCACTCCTTTCTTCTGCCATCAGTTATGACCAACAGTTAGTATCATTACTCCAGTCTGATGATTCACTCCTTTCTTCTGCCATCAGTTATGACCAACAGTTAGTATTATTACTCCAGTCTGATGATTCACTCCTTTCTTCTGCCATCAGTTGTGACCAACAGTTAGTATCATTACTCCAGTCTGATGATTCATTCCTTTCTTCTGCCATCAGTTATGACCAACAGTTAGTATCATTACTCCAGTCTGATGATTCACTCCTTTTTTCTGCCATCAGTTATGACCAACAGATAGTATCATTACTCCAGTCTTATGATTCACTACTTTCTTCTGCCATCAGTTATGACCAACAGTTAGTATCATTACTCCAGTCTGATTATTCCCTCCTTTCTTCTGCCATCAGTTGAGACCAACAGTTAGTATCATTACTCCAGTCTAATGATTCACTCCTTTCTTCTGCCAGGAGTTGTGACCAACAGTTAGTATCATTACTCCAGTCTGATGCTTCACTCCTTTCTTCTACCAGGAGTTGTGACCAACAGTTAGTATCATTACTCCAGTCTGATGATTCACTCCTTTCTTCTACCATCTGTTATGACCAACAGTTAGTATCATTACTCCAGTCTGATTATTCCCTCCTTTCTTCTGCCATCAGTTGTGACCAACAGTTAGTATCATTACTCCAGTCTGATGATTCACTCCTTTCTTCTGCCAGGAGTTATGACCAACAGTTAGTATCATTACACCAGTCTGATGATTCACCCCTTCCTTCTGCCATCAGTTATGACCAACAGTTAGTATCATTACTCCAGTCTGATGATTCACTCCTTTCTTCTGCCATCAGTTATGACCAACAGTTAGTATCATTACTCCAGTCTGATGATTCACTCCTTTCTTCTGCCATCAGTTGTGACCAACAGTTAGTATCATTACTCCAGTCTGATGATTCACTCCTTTCTTCTGCCAGGAGTTATGACCAACAGTTAGTATCATTACTCCAGTCTGATGATTCCCTCCTTTCTTCTGCCATCAGTTGTGACCAACAGTTAGTATCATTACTCCAGTCTGATGATTCACTCCTTTCTTCTGCCAGGAGTTGTGACCAACAGTTAGTATCATTACTCCAGTCTGATGATTCACTCGTTTCTTCTGCCAGGAGTTGTGAACAACAGTTATTATCATTACTCCAGTCTGATGAACACTCCTTTCTTCTGCCATCAGTTATGACCAACAGTTAGTATCATTACTCCAGTCTGATGATTCACTCCTTTCTTCTGCCATCAGTTGTGACCAACAGTTAGTATCATTACTCCAGTCTGATGATTCACTCCTTTCTTCTGCCATCAGTTGTGACCAACAATTAGTATCATTACTCCAGTCTGATGATTCACTCCTTTCTTCTGCCATCAGTTATGAACAACAGTTAGTATCATTACTCCAGTCTAATGATTCACTCCTTTCTTCTGCCATCAGTTATGACCAACAGTTAGTATCATTACTCCAGTCTGATGATTCACTCCTTTCTTCTGCCATCAGTTATTAACAACAGTTATTATCATTACTCCAGTCTGATGATTCACTCCTTTCTTCTGCCAGGAGTTGTGACCAACAGATAGTATCCTTACGCCAGTCTGATGATTCACTCCTTTCTTCTGCCATCAGTTATGACCAACAGTTAGTATCATTACTCCAGTCTGATGATTCACTCCTTTCTTCTGCCAGGAGTTGTGACCAACAGTTAGTATCATTACTCCAGTCTGATGATTCAGTCCTTTCTTCTGCCATCAGTTATGACCAACAGTTATTATCATTACTCCAGTCTGATGATTCACTCCTTTCTTCTGCCATCAGTTGTGACCAACAGTTAGTATCATTACTCCAGTCTGATGATTCACTCCTTTCTTCTGCCAGGAGTTATGACCAACAGTTAGTATCATTTCTCCAGTCTGATAATTCACTCCTTTCTTCTGCCATCAGTTATGATCAACAGTTAGTATCATTACTCCAGTCTGATAATTCACTCCTTTCTTCTGCCATCAGTTATGATCAACAGTTAGTATCATTACTCCAGTCTGATAATTCACTCCTTTCTTCTGCCATCAGTTATGACCAACAGTTAGTATCATTACTCCAGTCTGATGATTCACTCCTTTCTTCTGCCATCAGTTATGACCAACAGTTAGTATTATTACTCCAGTCTGATGATTCACTCCTTTCTTCTGCCATCAGTTGTGACCAACAGTTAGTATCATTACTCCAGTCTGATGATTCATTCCTTTCTTCTGCCATCAGTTGTGACCAACAGTTAGTATCATTACTCCAGTCTGATGATTCACTCCTTTCTTCTGCCATCAGTTGTGACCAACAGTTAGTATCATTACTCCAGTCTGATGATTCACTCCTTTTTTCTGCCATCAGTTATGACCAACAGATAGTATCATTACTCCAGTCTTATGATTCACTACTTTCTTCTGCCATCAGTTATGACCAACAGTTAGTATCATTACTCCAGTCTGATTATTCCCTCCTTTCTTCTGCCATCAGTTGAGACCAACAGTTAGTATCATTACTCCAGTCTGATGATTCACTCCTTTCTTCTGCCATCAGTTATGACCAACAGTTAGTATCATTGCTCCAGTCTGATGATT
This sequence comes from Eledone cirrhosa, assembly GCA_964016885.1. NCBI lineage: Eukaryota > Metazoa > Mollusca > Cephalopoda > Octopoda > Eledonidae > Eledone > Eledone cirrhosa. Next base: position 337,340,324 of record OZ024742.1, on the reverse strand, counting down.
CACTCCTTTCTTCTGCCAGGAAATGTGACCAACAGTTAGTATCATTACTCCAGTCTGATGATTCACTCCTTTCTTCTACCAGGAGTTGTGACCAACAGTTAGTATCATTACTCCAGTCTGATGATTCACTCCTTTCTTCTACCATCTGTTATGACCAACAGTTAGTATCATTACTCCAGTCTGATGATTCACTCCTTTCTTCTGCCATCAGTTATGACCAACAGTTAGTATCATTACTCCAGTCTGATGATTCACTCCTTTCTTCTGCCAGGAGTTGTGACCAACAGTTAGTATCATTACTCCAGTCTGATGCTTCACTCCTTTCTTCTACCAGGAGTTGTGACCAACAGTTAGTATCATTACTCCAGTCTGATGATTCACTCCTTTCTTCTGCCATCAGTTATGACCAACAGTTAGTATCATTACACCAGTCTGATGATTCACTCCTTTCTTCTGCCATCAGTTATTAACAACAGTTATTATCATTACTCCAGTCTGATGATTCACTCCTTTCCTCTGCCAGGAGTTGTGACCAACAGATAGTATCCTTACGCCAGTCTGATGATTCACTCCTTTCTTCTGCCATCAGTTATGACCAACACTTAGTATCATTACTCCAGTCTGATGATTCACTCCTTTCTTCTGCCAGGAGTTGTGACCAACAGTTAGTATCATTACTCCAGTCTGATGATTCACTCCTTTCTTCTGCCATCAGTTATGACCAACAGTTATTATCATTACTCCAGTCTGATGATTCACTCCTTTCTTCTGCCATCAGTTGTGACCAACAGTTAGTATCATTACTCCAGTCTGATGATTCACTCCTTTCTTCTGCCAGGAGTTATGACCAACAGTTAGTATCATTACTCCAGTCTGATGATTCACTCCTTTCTTCTGCCATCAGTTGTGACCAACAGTTAGTATCATTACTCCAGTCTGATGATTCACTCCTTTCTTCTGCCAGGAGTTATGACCAACAGTTAGTATCATTTCTCCAGTCTGATAATTCACTCCTTTCTTCTGCCATCAGTTATGATCAACAGTTAGTATCATTACTCCAGTCTGATAATTCACTCCTTTCTTCTGCCATCAGTTATGATCAACAGTTAGTATCATTACTCCAGTCTGATAATTCACTCCTTTCTTCTGCCATCAGTTATGACCAACAGTTAGTATCATTACTCCAGTCTGATGATTCACTCCTTTCTTCTGCCATCAGTTATGACCAACAGTTAGTATTATTACTCCAGTCTGATGATTCACTCCTTTCTTCTGCCATCAGTTGTGACCAACAGTTAGTATCATTACTCCAGTCTGATGATTCATTCCTTTCTTCTGCCATCAGTTGTGACCAACAGTTAGTATCATTACTCCAGTCTGATGATTCACTCCTTTCTTCTGCCATCAGTTGTGACCAACAGTTAGTATCATTACTCCAGTCTGATGATTCACTCCTTTTTTCTGCCATCAGTTATGACCAACAGATAGTATCATTACTCCAGTCTTATGATTCACTACTTTCTTCTGCCATCAGTTATGACCAACAGTTAGTATCATTACTCCAGTCTGATTATTCCCTCCTTTCTTCTGCCATCAGTTGAGACCAACAGTTAGTATCATTACTCCAGTCTGATGATTCACTCCTTTCTTCTGCCATCAGTTATGACCAACAGTTAGTATCATTGCTCCAGTCTGATGATTCACTCCTTTCTTCTGCCAGGAAATGTGACCAACAGTTAGTATCATTACTCCAGTCTGATGATTCACTCCTTTCTTCTACCAGGAGTTGTGACCAACAGTTAGTATCATTACTCCAGTCTGATGATTCACTCCTTTCTTCTACCATCTGTTATGACCAACAGTTAGTATCATTACTCCAGTCTGATGATTCACTCCTTTCTTCTGCCATCAGTTATGACCAACAGTTAGTATCATTACTCCAGTCTGATTATTCACTCCTTTCTTCTGCCAGGAGTTGTGACCAACAGTTAGTATCATTACTCCAGTCTGATGCTTCACTCCTTTCTTCTACCAGGAGTTGTGACCAACAGTTAGTATCATTACTCCAGTCTGATGATTCACTCCTTTCTTCTACCATCTGTTATGACCAACAGTTAGTATCATTACTCCAGTCTGATTATTCCCTCCTTTCTTCTGCCATCAGTTGTGACCAACAGTTAGTATCATTACTCCAGTCTGATGATTCACTCCTTTCTTCTGCCAGGAGTTATGACCAACAATTAGTATCATTACTCCAGTCTGATGATTCACCCCTTTCTTCTGCCATCAGTTATGACCAACAGTTAGTATCATTACTCCAGTCTGATGATTCACTCCTTTCTTCTGCCATCAGTTATGACCAACAGTTATTATCATTACTCCAGTCTGATGATTCACTCCTTTCTTCTGCCATCAGTTATGACCAACAGTTATTATCATTACTCCAGTCAGATGATTCACTCCTTTCTTCTGCCATCAGTTATGACCAACAGTTAGTATCATTACTCCAGTCTGATGATTCACTCCTTTCTTCTGCCATCAGTTATGACCAACAGTTAGTATCATTACTCCAGTCTGATGATTCACTCCTTTCTTCTGCCATCAGTTATGACCAACAGTTAGTATCATTACTCCAGTCTGATGATTCACTCCTTTCTTCTGCCATCAGTTATGATCAACATTTAGTATTATTACTCCAGTCTGATGATTCACTCCTTTCTTCTGCCATCAGTTGTGACCAACAGTTAGTATCATTACTCCAGTCTGATGATTCATTCCTTTCTTCTGCCATCAGTTATGACCAACAGTTAGTATCATTACTCCAGTCTGATGATTCACTCCTTTTTTCTGCCATCAGTTATGACCAACAGATAGTATCATTACTCCAGTCTTATGATTCATTACTTTCTTCTGCCATCAGTTGTGACCAACAGTTAGTATCATTACTCCAGTCTGATGATTCACTCCTTTCTTCTGCCATCAGTTGTGACCAACAGTTAGTATCATTACTCCAGTCTGATTATTCCCTCCTTTCTTCTGCCATCAGTTGAGACCAACAGTTAGTATCATTACTCCAGTCTGATGATTCACTCCTTTCTTCTGCCATCAGTTGTGACCAACAGTTAGTATCATTACTCCAGTCTGATGATTCACTCCTTTCTTCTACCAGGAGTTGTGACCAACAGTTAGTATCATTACTCCAGTCTGATGCTTCACTCCTTTCTTCTACCAGGAGTTGTGACCAACAGTTAGTATCATTACTCCAGTCTGATGATTCACTCCTTTCTTCTACCATCTGTTATGACCAACAGTTAGTATCATTACTCCAGTCTGATTATTCCCTCCTTTCTTCTGCCATCAGTTGTGACCAACAGTTAGTATCATTACTCCAGTCTGATGATTCACTCCTTTCTTCTGCCAGGAGTTATGACCAACAGTTAGTATCATTACACCAGTCTGATGATTCACCCCTTTCTTCTGCCATCAGTTATGACCAACAGTTAGTATCATTACTCCAGTCTGATGATTCACTCCTTTCTTCTGCCAGGAGTTGTGACCAACAGTTAGTATCATTACTCCAGTCTGATGATTCACTCCTTTCTTCTGCCATCAGTTATGACCAACAGTTATTATCATTACTCCAGTCTGATGATTCACTCCTTTCTTCTGCCATCAGTTGTGACCAACAGTTAGTATCATTACTCCAGTCTGATGATTCACTCCTTTCTTCTGCCAGGAGTTATGACCAACAGTTAGTATCATTACTCCAGTCTGATGATTCACTCCTTTCTTCTGCCATCAGTTATGACCAACAGTTAGTATCATTACTCCAGTCTGATGATTCACTCGTTTCTTCTGCCAGGAGTTGTGAACAACAGTTATTATCATTACTCCAGTCTGATGAACACTCCTTTCTTCTGCCATCAGTTATGACCAACAGTTAGTATCATTACTCCAGTCTGATGATTCACTCCTTTCTTCTGCCATCAGTTGTGACCAACAGTTAGTATCATTACTCCAGTCTGATGATTCACTCCTTTCTTCTGCCATCAGTTATGACCAACAGTTAGTATCATTACTCCATTCTGATGATTCACTCCTTTCTTCTGCCATCAGTTGTGACCAACAGTTAGTATCATTACTCCAGTCTGATGATTCACTCCTTTCTTCTGCCATCAGTTATGAACAACAGTTATTATCATTACTCCAGTCTAATGATTCACTCCTTTCTTCTGCCATCAGTTGTGACCAACAGTTAGTATCATTACTCCAGTCTAATGATTCACTCTTTCTTCTGCCATCAGTTGTGACCAACAGTTAGTATCATTACTCCAGTCTGATGATTCACTCCTTTCTTCTGCCATCAGTTATTAACAACAGTTATTATCATTACTCCAGTCTGATGATTCACTCCTTTCTTCTGCCAGGAGTTGTGACCAACAGTTATTATCATTACTCCAGTCTGATGATTCACTCCTTTCTTCTGCAATCAGTGATGACCAACAGTTAGTATCATTACGCCAGTCTGATGATTCACTCCTTTCTTCTGCCATCAGTTATGACCAACAGTTAGTATCATTACGCCAGTCTGATGATTCACTCCTTTCTTCTGCCATCAGTTATGACCAACAGTTAGTATCATTACGCCAGTCTGAGGATTCACTCCTTTCTTCTGCCATCAGTTATGACCAACAGTTATTATCATTACTCCAGTCTGATGATTCACTCCTTTCTTCTGCCATCAGTTGTGCCCAACAGTTAGTATCATTACTCCAGTCTGATGATTCACTCCTTTCTTCTGCCAGGAGTTATGACCAACAGTTAGCATAATTACTCCAGTCTGATGATTCACTCCTTTCTTCTGCCATTAGTTGTGACCAACAGTTAGTATCATTACTCCAGTCTGATGATTCACTCCTTTCTTCTGCCATCAGTTATGAACAACAGTTATTATCATTACTCCAGTCTGATGATTCATTCCTTTCTTCTGCCATCAGTTATGACCAACAGTTAGTATCATTACTCCAGTCTGATGATTCACTCCTTTCTTCTGCCATCAGTTATGACCAACAGTTATTATCATTACTCCAGTCTGATGATTCACTCCTTTCTTCTGCCAGGAGTTATGACCAACAGTTATTATCATTACTCCAGTCTGATGATTCACTCCTTTCTTCTGCCAGGAGTTATGACCAACAGTTATTATCATTACTCCAGTCTGATGATTCACTCCTTTCTTCTGCCATCAGTTATGAACAACAGTTAGTATCATTACTCCAGTCTAATGATTCACTCCTTTCTTCTGCCATCAGTTGTGACCAACAGTTAGTATCATTACTCCAGTCTGATGATTCACTCCTTTCTTCTGCCATCAGTTGTGACCAACAGTTAGTATCATTACTCCAGTCTGATGATTCACTCCTTTCTTCTGCCATCAGTTATGACCAACAGTTAGTATCATTACTCCAGTCTGATGACTCACCCCTTTCTTCTGCCATCAGTTGAGACCAACACTTAGTATCATTACTCCAGTCTGATGATTCACTCCTTTCTGCTGCCATCAGTTATGACCAACAGTTAGTATCATTACTCCAGTCTGATGACTCACCCCTTTCTTCTGCCATCAGTTGAGACCAACAGTTAGTATCATTACTCCAGTCTGATGATTCACTCCTTTCTTCTGCCATCAGTTGAGACCAACAGTTAGTATCATTACTCCAGTCTGATGACTCACCCCTTTCTTCTGCCATCAGTTGTGACCAACAGTTAGTATCATTACTCCAGTCTGATGACTCACCCCTTTCTTCTGCCATCAGTTGAGACCAACAGTTAGTATCATTACTCCAGTCTGATGATTCACTCCTTTCTTCTGCCATCAGTTATGACCAACAGTTAGTATCATTACTCCAGTCTGATGATTCACCCCTTTCTTCTGCCATCAGTTATGACCAACAGTTAGTATCATTACTACAGTCTGATGATTCACTCCTTTCTTCTGCCATCAGTTGTGACCAACAGTTAGTATCATTATTCCAGTCTGATGATTCACTCCCTTCTTCTGCCATCAGTTGTGACCAACAGTTAGCATCATTACTCCAGTCTGATGATTCACTCCTTTCTTCTGCCATCACTTATGACCAACAGTTAGTATCATTACTCCAGTCTGATGATTCACTCCTTTCTTCTGCCATCAGTTATGACCAACAGTTAGTATCATTACTCCAGTCTGATGATTCACTCCTTTCTTCTGCCATCAGTTATGACCAACAGTTAGTATCATTACTCCAGTCTGATGATTCACTCCTTTCTTCTGCCATCAGTTATAACCAACAGTTAGTATCATTATTCCAGTCTGATGATTCACTCCTTTCTTCTGCCATCAGTTATGACCAACAGTTAGTATCATTACTCCAGTCTGATGATTCACTCCTTTCTTCTGCCATCAGTTATGACCAACAGTTAGTATCATTACTCCAGTCTGATGATTCACTCCTTTCTTCTGCCATCAGTTGTGACCAACAGTTAGCATCATTACTCCAGTCTGATGATTCACTCCTTTCTTCTGCCATCAGTTATGACCAACAGTTAGTATCATTATTCCAGTCTGATGATTCTCTCCTTTCTTCTGCCATCAGTTGTGACCAACAGTTAGCATCATTATTCCAGTCTGATGATTCACTCCTTTCTTGTGCCATCACTTATGACCAACAGTTAGTATCATTACTCCAGTCTGATGATTCACTCCTTTCTTCTGCCATCAGTTATGACCAACAGTTAGTATCATTATTCCAGTCTGATGATTCACTCCTTTCTTCTGCCATCAGTTATGACCAACAGTTAGTATCATTACTCCAGTCTGATGATTCACTCCTTTCTTCTGCTATCAGTTATGACCAACAGTTAGTATCATTACTCCAGTCTGATGATTCACTCCTTTCTTCTGCCATCAGTTATGACCAACAGTTAGTATCATTACTCCAGTCTGATGATTCACTCCTTTCTTCTGCCAGGAGTTGTGACCAACAGATAGTATCATTACTCCAGTCTGATGATTCACACCTTTCTTCTGCCATCAGTTGTGACCAACACTTAGTATCATTACTCCAGTCTGATGATTCACTCCTTTCTTCTGCCAGGAGTTATGACCAACAGTTAGTATCATTACTCCAGTCTGATGATTCACTCCTTTCTTCTGCCAGGAGTTGTGACCAACAGATAGTATCATTACTCCAGTCTGATGATTCACTCCTTTCTTCTGCCATCAGTTATGAACAACAGTTATTATCATTACTCCAGTCTGATGATTCACTCCTTTCTTCTGCCATCAGTTATGACCAACAGTTAGTATTATTACTCCAGTCTGATGATTCACTCCTTTCTTCTGCCATCAGTTGTGACCAACAGTTAGTATCATTACTCCAGTCTGATGATTCATTCCTTTCTTCTGCCATCAGTTGTGACCAACAGTTAGTATCATTACTCCAGTCTGATGATTCACTCCTTTCTTCTGCCATCAGTTGTGACCAACAGTTAGTATCATTACTCCAGTCTGATGATTCACTCCTTTTTTCTGCCATCAGTTATGACCAACAGATAGTATCATTACTCCAATCTTATGATTCACTACTTTCTTCTGCCATCAGTTATGACCAACAGTTAGTATCATTACTCCAGTCTGATTATTCCCTCCTTTCTTCTGCCATCAGTTGAGACCAACAGTTAGTATCATTACTCCAGTCTGATGATTCACTCCTTTCTTCTGCCATCAGTTATGACCAACAGTTAGTATCATTGCTCCAGTCTGATGATTCACTCCTTTCTTCTGCCAGGAAATGTGACCAACAGTTAGTATCATTACTCCAGTCTGATGATTCACTCCTTTCTTCTACCAGGAGTTGTGACCAACAGTTAGTATCATTACTCCAGTCTGATGATTCACTCCTTTCTTCTACCATCTGTTATGACCAACAGTTAGTATCATTACTCCAGTCTGATGATTCACTCCTTTCTTCTGCCATCAGTTATGACCAACAGTTAGTATCATTACTCCAGTCTGATGATTCACTCCTTTCTTCTGCCAGGAGTTGTGACCAACAGTTAGTATCATTACTCCAGTCTGATGCTTCACTCCTTTCTTCTACCAGGAGTTGTGACCAACAGTTAGTATCATTACTCCAGTCTGATGATTCACTCCTTTCTTCTACCATCTGTTATGACCAACAGTTAGTATCATTACTCCAGTCTGATGATTCACTCCTTTCTTCTGCCATCAGTTATGACCAACAGTTAGTATGATTACTCCAGTCTGATGATTCACTCCTTTCTTCTGCCAGGAGTTGTGACCAACAGTTAGTATCATTACTCCAGTCTGATGCTTCACTCCTTTCTTCTACCAGGAGTTGTGACCAACAGTTAGTATCATTACTCCAGTCTGATGATTCACTCCTTTCTTCTACCATCTGTTATGACCAACAGTTAGTATCATTACTCCAGTCTGATTATTCCCTCCTTTCTTCTGCCATCAGTTGTGACCAACAGTTAGTATCATTACTCCAGTCTGATGATTCACTCCTTTCTTCTGCCAGGAGTTATGACCAACAATTAGTATCATTACTCCAGTCTGATGATTCACCCCTTTCTTCTGCCATCAGTTATGACCAACAGTTAGTATCATTACTCCAGTCTGATGATTCACTCCTTTCTTCTGCCATCAGTTATGACCAACAGTTATTATCATTACTCCAGTCTGATTATTCCCTCCTTTCTTCTGCCATCAGTTGAGACCAACAGTTAGTATCATTACTCCAGTCTGATGATTCACTCCTTTCTTCTGCCATCAGTTATGACCAACAGTTAGTATCATTGCTCCAGTCTGATGATTCACTCCTTTCTTCTGCCAGGAAATGTGACCAACAGTTAGTATCATTACTCCAGTCTGATGATTCACTCCTTTCTTCTACCAGGAGTTGTGACCAACAGTTAGTATCATTACTCCAGTCTGATGATTCACTCCTTTCTTCTACCATCTGTTATGACCAACAGTTAGTATCATTACTCCAGTCTGATGATTCACTCCTTTCTTCTGCCATCAGTTATGACCAACAGTTAGTATCATTACTCCAGTCTGATGATTCACTCCTTTCTTCTGCCAGGAGTTGTGACCAACAGTTAGTATCATTACTCCAGTCTGATGCTTCACTCCTTTCTTCTACCAGGAGTTGTGACCAACAGTTAGTATCATTACTCCAGTCTGATGATTCACTCCTTTCTTCTGCCATCTGTTATGACCAACAGTTAGTATCATTACTCCAGTCTGATGATTCACTCCTTTCTTCTGCCATCAGTTATGACCAACAGTTAGTATCATTACTCCAGTCTGATGATTCACTCCTTTCTTCTGCCAGGAGTTGTGACCAACAGTTAGTATCATTACTCCAGTCTGATGCTTCACTCCTTTCTTCTACCAGGAGTTGTGACCAACAGTTAGTATCATTACTCCAGTCTGATGATTCACTCCTTTCTTCTACCATCTGTTATGACCAACAGTTAGTATCATTACTCCAGTCTGATGATTCACTCCTTTCTTCTGCCATCAGTTATGACCAACAGTTAGTATCATTACTCCAGTCTGATGCTTCACTCCTTTCTTCTACCAGGAGTTGTGACCAACAGTTAGTATCATTACTCCAGTCTGATGATTCACTCCTTTCTTCTACCATCTGTTATGACCAACAGTTAGTATCATTACTCCAGTCTGATTATTCCCTCCTTTCTTCTGCCATCAGTTGTGACCAACAGTTAGTATCATTACTCCAGTCTGATGATTCACTCCTTTCTTCTGCCAGGAGTTATGACCAACAATTAGTATCATTACTCCAGTCTGATGATTCACCCCTTTCTTCTGCCATCAGTTATGACCAACAGTTAGTATCATTACTCCAGTCTGATGATTCACTCCTTTCTTCTGCCATCAGTTATGACCAACAGTTATTATCATTACTCCAGTCTGATGATTCACTCCTTTCTTCTGCCATCAGTTATGACCAACAGTTATTATCATTACTCCAGTCAGATGATTCACTCCTTTCTTCTGCCATCAGTTATGACCAACAGTTAGTATCATTACTCCAGTCTGATGATTCACTCCTTTCTTCTGCCATCAGTTATGACCAACAGTTAGTATCATTACTCCAGTCTGATGATTCACTCCTTTCTTCTGCCATCAGTTATGACCAACAGTTAGTATCATTACTCCAGTCTGATGATTCACTCCTTTCTTCTGCCATCAGTTATGATCAACATTTAGTATTATTACTCCAGTCTGATGATTCACTCCTTTCTTCTGCCATCAGTTGTGACCAACAGTTAGTATCATTACTCCAGTCTGATGATTCATTCCTTTCTTCTGCCATCAGTTATGACCAACAGTTAGTATCATTACTCCAGTCTGATGATTCACTCCTTTTTTCTGCCATCAGTTATGACCAACAGATAGTATCATTACTCCAGTCTTATGATTCATTACTTTCTTCTGCCATCAGTTGTGACCAACAGTTAGTATCATTACTCCAGTCTGATGATTCACTCCTTTCTTCTGCCATCAGTTGTGACCAACAGTTAGTATCATTACTCCAGTCTGATTATTCCCTTCTTTCTTCTGCCATCAGTTGAGACCAACAGTTAGTATCATTACTCCAGTCTGATGATTCACTCCTTTCTTCTGCCATCAGTTGTGACCAACAGTTAGTATCATTACTCCAGTCTGATGATTCACTCCTTTCTTCTACCAGGAGTTGTGACCAACAGTTAGTATCATTACTCCAGTCTGATGCTTCACTCCTTTCTTCTACCAGGAGTTGTGACCAACAGTTAGTATCATTACTCCAGTCTGATGATTCACTCCTTTCTTCTACCATCTGTTATGACCAACAGTTAGTATCATTACTCCAGTCTGATTATTCCCTCCTTTCTTCTGCCATCAGTTGTGACCAACAGTTAGTATCATTACTCCAGTCTGATGATTCACTCCTTTCTTCTGCCAGGAGTTATGACCAACAGTTAGTATCATTACACCAGTCTGATGATTCACCCCTTTCTTCTGCCATCAGTTATGACCAACAGTTAGTATCATTACTCCAGTCTGATGATTCACTCCTTTCTTCTGCCAGGAGTTGTGACCAACAGTTAGTATCATTACTCCAGTCTGATGATTCACTCCTTTCTTCTGCCATCAGTTATGACCAACAGTTATTATCATTACTCCAGTCTGATTATTCACTCCTTTCTTCTGCCATCAGTTGTGACCAACAGTTAGTATCATTACTCCAGTCTGATGATTCACTCGTTTCTTCTGCCAGGAGTTGTGACCAACAGTTAGTATCATTACTCCAGTCTGATGATTCACTCCTTTCTTCTGCCATCAGTTATGACCAACAGTTATTATCATTACTCCAGTCTGATGATTCACTCCTTTCTTCTGCCATGAGTTGTGACCAACAGTTAGTATCATTACTCCAGTCTGATGATTCACTCCTTTCTTCTGCCAGGAGTTATGACCAACAGTTAGTATCATTACTCCAGTCTGATGATTCACTCCTTTCTTCTGCCATCAGTTATGACCAACAGTTAGTATCATTACTCCAGTCTGATGATTCACTCGTTTCTTCTGCCAGGAGTTGTGAACAACAGTTATTATCATTACTCCAGTCTGATGAACTCTCCTTTCTTCTGCCATCAGTTATGACCAACAGTTAGTATCATTACTCCAGTCTGATGATTCACTCCTTTCTTCTGCCATCAGTTGTGACCAACATTTAGTATCATTACTCCAGTCTGATGATTCACTCGTTTCTTCTGCCAGGAGTTGTGAACAACAGTTATTATCATTACTCCATTCTGATGATTCACTCCTTTCTTCTGCCATCAGTTGTGACCAACAGTTAGTATCATTACTCCAGTCTGATGATTCACTCCTTTCTTCTGCCATCAGTTGTGACCAACAGTTAGTATCATTACTCCAGTCTGATGATTCACTCCTTTCTTCTGCCATCAGTTATGAACAACAGTTATTATCATTACTCCAGTCTAATGATTCACTCCTTTCTTCTGCCATCAGTTATGACCAACAGTTAGTATCATTACTCCAGTCTGATGATTCACTCCTTTCTTCTGCCATCAGTTGTGACTAACAGTTAGTATCATTACTCCAGTCTGATGATTCACTCCTTTCTTCTGCCATCAGTTGTGACCAACAGATAGTATCATTACTCCAGTCTGATGATTCACTCCTTTCTTCTGCCATCAGTTATGACCATCAGTTAGTATCATTACGCCAGTCTGAGGATTCACTCCTTTCTTCTGCCATCAGTTGTGACCAACAGTTAGTATCATTACTCCAGTCTGATGATTCACTCCTTTCTTCTGCCATCAGTTATGACCAACAGTTATTATCATTACTCCAGTCAGATGATTCACTCCTTTCTTCTGCCATCAGTTATGACCAACAGTTAGTATCATTACGCCAGTCTGAGGATTCACTCCTTTCTTCTGCCATCAGTTGTGACCAACAGTTAGTATCATTACTCCAGTCTGATGATTCACTCCTTTCTTCTGCCATCAGTTATGACCAACAGTTATTATCATTACTCCAGTCAGATGATTCACTCCTTTCTTCTGCCATCAGTTATGACCAACAGTTAGTATCATTACTCCAGTCTGATGATTCACTCCTTTCTTCTGCCATCAGTTATGACCAACAGTTAGTATCATTACTCCAGTCTGATGATTCACTCCTTTCTTCTGCCATCAGTTATGACCAACAGTTAGTATCATTACTCCAGTCTGATGATTCACTCCTTTCTTCTGCCATCAGTTATGATCAACATTTAGTATTATTACTCCAGTCTGATGATTCACTCCTTTCTTCTGCCATCAGTTGTGACCAACAGTTAGTATCATTACTCCAGTCTGATGATTCATTCCTTTCTTCTGCCATCAGTTATGACCAACAGTTAGTATCATTACTCCAGTCTGATGATTCACTCCTTTTTTCTGCCATCAGTTATGACCAACAGATAGTATCATTACTCCAGTCTTATGATTCATTACTTTCTTCTGCCATCAGTTGTGACCAACAGTTAGTATCATTACTCCAGTCTGATGACTCACTCCTTTCTTCTGCCATCAGTTGTGACCAACAGTTAGTATCATTACTCCAGTCTGATTATTCCCTTCTTTCTTCTGCCATCAGTTGAGACCAACAGTTAGTATCATTACTCCAGTCTGATGATTCACTCCTTTCTTCTGCCATCAGTTGTGACCAACAGTTAGTATCATTACTCCAGTCTGATGATTCACTCCTTTCTTCTACCAGGAGTTGTGACCAACAGTTAGTATCATTACTCCAGTCTGATGCTTCACTCCTTTCTTCTACCAGGAGTTGTGACCAACAGTTAGTATCATTACTCCAGTCTGATGATTCACTCCTTTCTTCTACCATCTGTTATGACCAACAGTTAGTATCATTACTCCAGTCTGATTATTCCCTCCTTTCTTCTGCCATCAGTTGTGACCAACAGTTAGTATCATTACTCCAGTCTGATGATTCACTCCTTTCTTCTGCCAGGACTTATGACGAACAGTTAGTATCATTACACCAGTCTGATGATTCACCCCTTTCTTCTGCCATCAGTTATGACCAACAGTTAGTATCATTACTCCAGTCTGATGATTCACTCCTTTCTTCTGCCAGGAGTTGTGACCAACAGTTAGTATCATTACTCCAGTCTGATGATTCACTCCTTTCTTCTGCCATCAGTTATGACCAACAGTTATTATCATTACTCCAGTCTGATTATTCACTCCTTTCTTCTGCCATCAGTTGTGACCAACAGTTAGTATCATTACTCCAGTCTGATGATTCACTCGTTTCTTCTGCCAGGAGTTGTGACCAACAGTTAGTATCATTACTCCAGTCTGATGATTCACTCCTTTCTTCTGCCATCAGTTATGACCAACAGTTATTATCATTACTCCAGTCTGATGATTCACTCCTTTCTTCTGCCATGAGTTGTGACCAACAGTTAGTATCATTACTCCAGTCTGATGATTCACTCCTTTCTTCTGCCAGGAGTTATGACCAACAGTTAGTATCATTACTCCAGTCTGATGATTCACTCCTTTCTTCTGCCATCAGTTATGACCAACAGTTAGTATCATTACTCCAGTCTGATGATTCACTCGTTTCTTCTGCCAGGAGTTGTGAACAACAGTTATTATCATTACTCCAGTCTGATGAACACTCCTTTCTTCTGCCATCAGTTATGACCAACAGTTAGTATCATTACTCCAGTCTGATGATTCACTCCTTTCTTCTGCCATCAGTTGTGACCAACAATTAGTATCATTACTCCAGTCTGATGATTCACTCGTTTCTTCTGCCAGGAGTTGTGAACAACAGTTATTATCATTACTCCATTCTGATGATTCACTCCTTTCTTCTGCCATCAGTTGTGACCAACAGTTAGTATCATTACTCCAGTCTGATGATTCACTCCTTTCTTCTGCCATCAGTTGTGACCAACAGTTAGTATCATTACTCCAGTCTGATGATTCACTCCTTTCTTCTGCCATCAGTTATGAACAACAGTTATTATCATTACTCCAGTCTAATGATTCACTCCTTTCTTCTGCCATCAGTTATGACCAACAGTTAGTATCATTACTCCAGTCTGATGATTCACTCCTTTCTTCTGCCATCAGTTGTGACTAACAGTTAGTATCATTACTCCAGTCTGATGATTCACTCCTTTCTTCTGCCATCAGTTGTGACCAACAGATAGTATCATTACTCCAGTCTGATGATTCACTCCTTTCTTCTGCCATCAGTTATGACCATCAGTTAGTATCATTACGCCAGTCTGAGGATTCACTCCTTTCTTCTGCCATCAGTTGTGACCAACAGTTAGTATCATTACTCCAGTCTGATGATTCACTCCTTTCTTCTGCCATCAGTTATGACCATCAGTTAGTATCATTACGCCAGTCTGAGGATTCACTCCTTTCTTCTGCCATCAGTTGTGACCAACAGTTAGTATCATTACTCCAGTCTGATGATTCACTCGTTTCTTCTGCCATCAGTTGTGACCAACAGTTAGTATCATTACTCCAGTCTGATGATTCACTCCTTTCTTCTGCCAGGAGTTATGACCAACAGTTAGTATCATTACTCCAGTCTGATGATTCACTCCTTTCTTCTGCCATCAGTTATGACCAACAGTTAGTATCATTACTCCAGTCTGATGATTCACTCGTTTCTTCTGCCAGGAGTTGTGAACAACAGTTATTATCATTACTCCAGTCTGATGAACACTCCTTTCTTCTGCCATCAGTTATGACCAACAGTTAGTATCATTACTCCAGTCTGATGATTCACTCCTTTCTTCTGCCATAAGTTGTGACCAACAGTTAGTATCATTACTCCAGTCTGATGATTCACTCCTTTCTTCTGCCATCAGTTATGACCAACAGTTAGTATCATTACTCCATTCTGATGATTCACTCCTTTCTTCTGCCATCAGTTGTGACCAACAGTTAGTATCATTACTCCAGTCTGATGATTCACTCCTTTCTTCTGCCATCAGTTATGAACAACAGTTATTATCATTACTCCAGTCTAATGATTCACTCCTTTCTTCTGCCATCAGTTGTGACCAACAGTTAGTATCATTACTCCAGTCTAATGATTCACTCTTTCTTCTGCCATCTGTTGTGACCAACAGTTAGTATCATTACTCCAGTCTGATGATTCACTCCTTTCTTCTGCCATCAGTTATTAACAACAGTTATTATCATTACTCCAGTCTGATGATTCACTCCTTTCTTCTGCCAGGAGTTGTGACCAACAGTTATTATCATTACTCCAGTCTGATGATTCACTCCTTTCTTCTGCCATCAGTGATGACCAACAGTTAGTATCATTACGCCAGTCTGATGATTCACTCCTTTCTTCTGCCATCAGTTATGACCAACAGTTAGTATCATTACGCCAGTCTGATGATTCACTCCTTTCTTCTGCCATCAGTTATGACCAACAGTTAGTATCATTACGCCAGTCTGAGGATTCACTCCTTTCTTCTGCCATCAGTTATGACCAACAGTTATTATCATTACTCCAGTCTGATGATTCACTCCTTTCTTCTGCCATCAGTTGTGACCAACAGTTAGTATCATTACTCCAGTCTGATGATTCACTCCTTTCTTCTGCCAGGAGTTATGACCAACAGTTAGCATAATTACTCCAGTCTGATGATTCACTCCTTTCTTCTGCCATTAGTTGTGACCAACAGTTAGTATCATTACTCCAGTCTGATGATTCACTCCTTTCTTCTGCCATCAGTTATGAACAACAGTTATTATCATTACTCCAGTCTGATGATTCATTCCTTTCTTCTGCCATCAGTTATGACCAACAGTTAGTATCATTACTCCAGTCTGATGATTCACTCCTTTCTTCTGCCATCAGTTATGACCAACAGTTATTATCATTACTCCAGTCTGATGATTCACTCCTTTCTTCTGCCAGGAGTTATGACCAACAGTTATTATCATTACTCCAGTCTGATGATTCACTCCTTTCTTCTGCCATCAGTTATGAACAACAGTTATTATCATTACTCCAGTCTGATGATTCACTCCTTTCTTCTGCCATCAGTTGTGACCAACAGTTATTATCATTACTCCAGTCTGATGATTCACTCCTTTCTTCTGCCAGGAGTTATGACCAACAGTTATTATCATTACTCCAGTCTGATGATTCACTCCTTTCTTCTGCCATCAGTTATGACCAACAGTTATTATCATTACTCCAGTCTGATGATTCACTCCTTTCTTCTGCCAGGAGTTATGACCAACAGTTATTATCATTACTCCAGTCTGATGATTCACTCCTTTCTTCTGCCATCAGTTATGAACAACAGTTAGTATCATTACTCCAGTCTAATGATTCACTCCTTTCTTCTGCCATCAGTTGTGACCAACAGTTAGTATCATTACTCCAGTCTGATGATTCACTCCTTTCTTCTGCCATCAGTTGTGACCAACAGTTAGTATCATTACTCCAGTCTGATGATTCACTCCTTTCTTCTGCCATCAGTTATGACCAACAGTTAGTATCATTACTCCAGTCTGATGACTCACCCCTTTCTTCTGCCATCAGTTGAGACCAACACTTAGTATCATTACTCCAGTCTGATGATTCACTCCTTTCTGCTGCCATCAGTTATGACCAACAGTTAGTATCATTACTCCAGTCTGATGACTCACCCCTTTCTTCTGCCATCAGTTGAGACCAACAGTTAGTATCATTACTCCAGTCTGATGATTCACTCCTTTCTTCTGCCATCAGTTGAGACCAACAGTTAGTATCATTACTCCAGTCTGATGACTCACCCCTTTCTTCTGCCATCAGTTGTGACCAACAGTTAGTATCATTACTCCAGTCTGATGACTCACCCCTTTCTTCTGCCATCAGTTGAGACCAACAGTTAGTATCATTACTCCAGTCTGATGATTCACTCCTTTCTTCTGCCATCAGTTATGACCAACAGTTAGTATCATTACTCCAGTCTGATGATTCACCCCTTTCTTCTGCCATCAGTTATGACCAACAGTTAGTATCATTACTACAGTCTGATGATTCACTCCTTTCTTCTGCCATCAGTTGTGACCAACAGTTAGTATCATTGTTCCAGTCTGATGATTCACTCCCTTCTTCTGCCATCAGTTGTGACCAACAGTTAGCATCATTACTCCAGTCTGATGATTCACTCCTTTCTTCTGCCATCACTTATGACCAACAGTTAGTATCATTACTCCAGTCTGATGATTCACTCCTTTCTTCTGCCATCAGTTATAACCAACAGTTAGTATCATTATTCCAGTCTGATGATTCACTCCTTTCTTCTGCCATCAGTTATGACCAACAGTTAGTATCATTACTCCAGTCTGATGATTCACTCCTTTCTTCTGCCATCAGTTGTGACCAACAGTTAGCATCATTACTCCAGTCTGATGATTCACTCCTTTCTTCTGCCATCAGTTATGACCAACAGTTAGTATCATTATTCCAGTCTGATGATTCACTCCTTTCTTCTGCCATCAGTTGTGACCAACAGTTAACATCATTATTCCAGTCTGATGATTCACTCCTTTCTTCTGCCATCACTTATGACCAACAGTTAGTATCATTACTCCAGTCTGATGATTCACTCCTTTCTTCTGCCATCAGTTATGACCAACAGTTAGTATCATTATTCCAGTCTGATGATTCACTCCTTTCTTCTGCCATCAGTTATGACCAACAGTTAGTATCATTACTCCAGTCTGATGATTCACTCCTTTCTTCTGCTATCAGTTATGACCAACAGTTAGTATCATTACTCCAGTCTGATGATTCACTCCTTTCTTCTGCCATCAGTTATGACCAACAGTTAGTATCATTACTCCAGTCTGATGATTCACTCCTTTCTTCTGCCAGGAGTTGTGACCAACAGATAGTATCATTACTCCAGTCTGATGATTCACTCCTTTCTTCTGCCATCAGTTGTGACCAACAGTTAGTATCATTACTCCAGTCTGATGATTCACTCCTTTCTTCTGCCAGGAGTTATGACCAACAGTTAGTATCATTACTCCAGTCTGATGATTCACTCCTTTCTTCTGCCAGGAGTTGTGACCAACAGATAGTATCATTACTCCAGTCTGATGATTCACTCCTTTCTTCTGCCATCAGTTATGAACAACAGTTATTATCATTACTCCAGTCTGATGATTCACTCATTTCTTCTGCCAGGAGTTATGACCAACAGTTATTATCATTACTCCAGTCTGATGATTCACTCCTTTCTTCTGCCAGGAGTTATGTCCAACAGTTAGTATCATTACTCCAGTCTGATGATTCACTCCTTTCTTCTGCCAGGAGTTATGACCAACAGTTAGTATCATTACACCAGTCTGATGATTCACTCCTTTCTTCTGCCATCAGTTATGACCAACAGTTAGTATCATTACTCCAGTCTGATGATTCACTCCTTTCTTCTGCCATCAGTTATGACCAACATTTAGTATCATTACTCCAGTCTGATGATTCACTCCTTTCTTCTGCCATCAGTTATGACCAACATTTAGTATCATTACTCCAGTCTGATGATTTACTCCTTTCTTCTGCCATCAGTTGTGACCAACAGTTAGTATCATTACTCCAGTCTGATGATTCACTCCTTTCTTCTGCCATCAGTTGTGACCAACAGTTAGTATCATTACTCCAGTCTGATGATTCACTCCTTTCTTCTGCCATCAGTTATGTCCAAGAGTTAGTATAATTACGCCAGTCTGATGATTCACTCCTTTCTTCTGCCATCAGTTATGACCAACAGTTATTATCATTACTCCAGTCTGATGATTCACTCCTTTCTTCTGCCATCAGTTGTGACCAACAGTTAGTATCATTACTCCAGTCTGATGATTCACTCCTTTCTTCTACCATCAGTTGTGACCAACAGTTAGTATCATTACTCCAGTCTGATGATTCACTCCTTTCTTCTGCCAGGAGTTATGACCAACAGTTAGTATCATTACTCCAGCCAGATGATTCACTCCTTTCTTCTGCCATCAGTTATGACCAAGCAGTTAGTATCATTACTCCAGTCTGATGATTCATTCCTTTCTTCTGCCATCAGTTGTGACCAACAGTTAGTATCATTACTCCAGTCTGATGATTCACTCCTTTCTTCTGCCATCAGTTATGACCAACAGTTAGTATCATTACTCCAGTCTGATGATTCACTCCTTTCTTCTGCCATCAGTGATGACCAACAGTTAGTATCATTACTCCAGTCTGATGATTCACTCCTTTCTTCTGCCATCAGTTATGACCAACAGTTAGTATTATTACTCCAGTCTGATGATTCACTCCTTTCTTCTGCCAGGAGTTGTGACCAACAGATAGTATCATTACTCCAGTCTGATGATTCACTCCTTTCTTCTGCCAGGAGTTGTGACCAACAGATAGTATCATTACTCCAGTCTGATGATTCACTCCTTTCTTCTGCCATCAGTTATGACCAACAGTTAGTATTATTACTCCAGTCTGATGATTCACTCCTTTCTTCTGCCAGGAGTTGTGACCAACAGTTAGTATCATTACTCCAGTCTGATGATTCACTCCTTTCTTCTGCCAGGAGTTGTGACCAACAGATAGTATCATTACTCCAGTCTGATGATTCACTCCTTTCTTCTGCCAGGAGTTATGACCAACAGTTAGTATCATTACTCCAGGCTGATGATTCACTCCTTTCTTCTGCCATCAGTTGTGACCAACAATTAGTATCATTACTCCAGTCTGATGATTCACTCCTTTCTTCTGCCATCAGTTATGACCAACAGTTAGTATCATTACTCCAGTCTGATGATTCACTCCTTTCTTCTGCCATCAGTTGTGACCAACAGTTAGCATCATTACTCCAGTCTGATGATTCACTCCTTTCTTCTGCCATCAGTTATGACCAACAGTTAGTATCATTACTCCAGTCTGATGATTCACTCCTTTCTTCTGCCATCAGTTGTGACCAACAGTTAGCATCATTACTCCAGTCTGATGATTCACTCCTTTCTTCTGCCATCAGTTATGACCAACAGTTAGTATCATTACTCCAGTCTGATGATTCACTCCTTTCTTCTGCCATCAGTTATGACCAACAGTTAGTATCATTACTCCAGTCTGATGATTCACTCCTTTCTTCTGCCATCAGTTGTGACCAACAGTTAGTATCATTACTCCAGTCTGATGATTCACCCCTTTCTTCTGCCAGGAGTTATGACCAACAGTTAGTATCATTACTCCAGTCTGATGATTCACTCCTTTCTTCTGCCATCAGTTATGACCAACAGTTAGTATCATTACTCCAGTCTGATGATTCACTCCTTTCTTCTGCCATCAGTTATGACCAACAGTTAGTATAATTACGCCAGTCTGATGATTCACTCCTTTCTTCTGCCATCAGTTATGACCAACAGTTAGTATCATTACTCCAGTCTCATGATTCACTCCTTTCTTCTGCCATCAGTTGTGACCAACAGTTAGTATCATTAATCCAGTCTCATGATTCACTCCTTTCTTCTGCCATCAGTTATGACCAACAGTTAGTATAATTACGCCAGTCTGATGATTCACTCCTTTCTTCTGCCATCAGTTGTGACCAACAGTTAGTATCATTACTCCAGTCTGATGATTCACTCCTTTCTTCTGCCATCAGTTGTGACCAACAGTTAGTATCATTACACCAGTGTGATGATTCACTCCTTTCTTCTGCCATCAGTTGTGACCAACAGTTAGTATCATTACTCCAGTCTGATGATTCACTCCTTTCTTCTGCCATCAGTTATGACCAACAGTTAGTATCATTATTCCAGTCTGATGATTCACTCCTTTCTTCTGCCATCAGTTATGACCAACAGTTAGTATCATTACTCCAGTCTGATGATCCACTCCTTTCTTCTGCCATCAGTTGTGACCAACAGTTAGTATCATTACGCCAGTCTGATGATTCACTCCTTTCTTCTGCCATCAGTTGTGACCAACAGTTAGTATCATTACTCCAGTCTTATGATTCACTCCTTTCTTCTGCCATCAGTTATGACCAACAGTTAGTATCATTACTCCAGTCTGATGATCCACTCCTTTCTTCTGCCATCAGTTATGACCAACAGTTAGTATCATTACTCCAGTCTGATGATTCACTCCTTTCTTCTGCCATCAGTTATGACCAACAGTTAGTATCATTACTCCAGTCTGATTATTCCCTTCTTTCTTCTGCCATCAGTTGAGACCAACAGTTAGTATCATTACTCCAGTCTGATGATTCACTCCTTTCTTCTGCCAGGAGTTATGACCAACAGTTAGTATCATTACTCCAGTCTGATGATTCACCCCTTTCTTCTGCCATCAGTTATGACCAACAGTTAGTATCATTACTCCAGTCTGATGATTCACTCCTTTCTTCTGCCAGGAGTTGTGACCAACAGTTAGTATCATTACTCCAGTCTGATGATTCACTCCTTTCTTCTGCCATCAGTTATGACCAACAGTTAGTATCATTACTCCAGTCTGATGATTCACTCCTTTCTTCTGCCATCAGTTGTGACCAACAGTTAGCATCATTACTCCAGTCTGATGATTCACTCCTTTCTTCTGCCATCAGTTATGACCAACAGTTAGTATCATTACTCCAGTCTGATGATTCACTCCTTTCTTCTGCCATCAGTTGTGACCAACAGTTAGCATCATTACTCCAGTCTGATGATTCACTCCTTTCTTCTGCCATCAGTTATGACCAACAGTTAGTATCATTACTCCAGTCTGATGATTCACTCCTTTCTTCTGCCATCAGTTATGACCAACAGTTAGTATCATTACTCCAGTCTGATGATTCACTCCTTTCTTCTGCCAGGAGTTGTGACCAACAGTTAGCATCATTACTCCAGTCTGATGATTCACTCCTTTCTTCTGCCATCAGTTATGACCAACAGTTAGTATCATTACTCCAGTCTGATGATTCACTCCTTTCTTCTGCCATCAGTTGTGACCAACAGTTAGCATCATTACTCCAGTCTGATGATTCACTCCTTTCTTCTGCCATCAGTTATGACCAACAGTTAGTATCATTACTCCAGTCTGATGATTCACTCCTTTCTTCTGCCATCAGTTGTGACCAACAGTTAGTATCATTACTCCAGTCTGATGATTCACTCCTTTCTTCTGCCATCAGTTGTGACCAACAGTTAGTATAATTACTCCAGTCTGATGATTCACTCGTTTCTTCTGCCAGGAGTTATGAACAACAGTTATTATCATTACTCCAGTCTGATGATTCACTCCTTTCTTCTGCTATCAGTTATGACCAACAGTTAGTATCATTACTCCAGTCTGATGATTCACTCCTTTCTTCTGCCATCAGTTATGACCAACAGTTAGTATCATTACTCCAGTCTGATGATTCACTCCTTTCTTCTGCCATCAGTTGTGACCAACAGTTAGTATCATTACTCCAGTCTCATGATTCACTCCTTTCTTCTGCCATCAGTTATGACCAACAGTTAGTATCATTACTCCAGTCTGATGATTCACTCCTTTCTTCTGCCAGGAGTTATGACCAACAGTTAGTATCATTACTCCAGTCTGATGATTCACTCCTTTCTTCTGCCAGGAGTTGTGACCAACAGATAGTATCATTACTCCAGTCTGATGATTCACTCCTTTCTGCTGCCATCAGTTATGACCAACAGTTATTATCATTACTCCAGTCTGATGATTCACTCCTTTCTTCATCCATCAGTTATGTCCAACAGTTAGTATCATTACTCCAGTCTGATGATTCACCCCTTTCTTCTGCTATCAGTTGTGACCAACAGTTAGTATCATTACTCCAGTCTGATGATTCACCCCTTTCTTCTGCCATCAGTTGTGACCAACAGTTAGTATCATTACTCCAGTCTGATGATTCACCCCTTTCTTCTGCCATCAGTTGTGACCAACAGTTAGTATCATTACTCCAGTCTCATGATTCACTCCTTTCTTCTGCCATCAGTTATGTCCAAGAGTTAGTATAATTACGCCAGTCTGATGATTCACTCCTTTCTTCTGCCATCAGTTGTGACCAACAGTTAGTATCATTACTCCAGTCTGATGATTCACTCCTTTCTTCTGCCATCAGTTGTGACCAACAGTTAGTATCATTACACCAGTGTGATGATTCACTCCTTTCTTCTGCCATCAGTTATGACCAACAGTTAGTATCATTACTCCAGTCTGATGATTCACTCCTTTCTTCTGCCATCAGTTGTGACCAACAGTTAGTATCATTACTCCAGTCTGATGATTCACTCCTTTCTTCTGCCATCAGTTATGACCAACAGTTAGTATCATTACTCCAGTCTGATTATTCCCTCCTTTCTTCTGCCATCAGTTGTGACCAACAGTTAGTATGATTACTCCAGTCTGATGATTCACTCCTTTCTTCTGCCATCAGTTATGACCAACAGTTAGTATCATTACTCCAGTCTGATGATTCACTCCTTTCTTCTGCCATCAGTTATGACCAACAGTTAGTATCATTACTCCAGTCTGATTATTCCCTTCTTTCTTCTGCCATCAGTTGAGACCAACAGTTAGTATCATTACTCCAGTCTGATGATTCACTCCTTTCTTCTGCCAGGAGTTATGACCAACAGTTAGTATCATTACTCCAGTCTGATGATTCACCCCTTTCTTCTGCCATCAGTTATGACCAACAGTTAGTATCATTACTCCAGTCTGATGATTCACTCCTTTCTTCTGCTATCAGTTATGACCAACAGTTAGTATCATTACTCCAGTCTGATGATTCACTCCTTTCTTCTGCCAGGAGTTATGACCAACAGTTAGTATCATTACTCCAGTCTGATGATTCACTCCTTTCTTCTGCCATCAGTTATGACCAACAGTTAGTATCATTACTCCAGTCTGATGATTCACTCCTTTCTTCTGCCATCAGTTATGACCAACAGTTAGTATCATTACTCCAGTCTGATTATTCCCTTCTTTCTTCTGCCATCAGTTGAGACCAACAGTTAGTATCATTACTCCAGTCTGATGATTCACTCCTTTCTTCTGCCAGGAGTTATGACCAACAGTTAGTATCATTACTCCAGTCTGATGATTCACCCCTTTCTTCTGCCATCAGTTATGACCAACATTTAGTATCATTACTCCAGTCTGATGATTCACTCCTTTCTTCTGCCAGGAGTTATGACCAACAGTTAGTATCATTACTCCAGTCTGATGATTCACTCCTTTCTTCTGCCAGGAGTTGTGACCAACAGTTAGTATCATTACTCCAGTCTGATGATTCACTCCTTTCTTCTGCCATCAGTTATGACCAACAGATAGTATCATTACTCCAGTCTGATGATTCACTCCTTTCTTCTGCCAGGAGTTATGACTAACAGTTAGTATCATTACTCCAGCCAGATGATTCACTCCTTTCTTCTGCCATCAGTTATGTCCAACAGTTAGTATCATTACTCCAGTCTGATGATTCACTCCTTTCTTCTGCCATCAGTGATGACCAACAGTTATTATCATTACTCCAGTTTGATGATTCACTCCTTTCTTCTGCCATCAGTTGTGACCAACAGTTAGTATCATTACTCCAGTCTGATGATTCACTCCTTTCTTCTGCCAGGAGTTATGACCAACAGTTAGTATCATTACTCCAGCCAGATGATTCACTCCTTTCTTCTGCCATCAGTTATGTCCAACAGTTAGTATCATTACTCCAGTCTGATGATTCACTCCTTTCTTCTGCCATCAGTGATGACCAACAGTTAGTATCATTACTCCAGTCTGATGATTCACTCCTTTCTTCTGCCATCAGTTGTGACCAACAGTTAGTATCATTACTCCAGTCTGATGAGTCA
This sequence comes from Eledone cirrhosa, assembly GCA_964016885.1. NCBI lineage: Eukaryota > Metazoa > Mollusca > Cephalopoda > Octopoda > Eledonidae > Eledone > Eledone cirrhosa. The sequence continues at coordinate 337,314,812 of OZ024742.1, read as the reverse complement.
CTCCTTTCTTCTGCCAGTAGTTGTGACCAACAGATAGTATCATTACTCCAGTCTGATGATTCACTCCTTTCTTCTGCCATCAGTGATGACCAACAGTTAGTATCATTACTCCAGTCTGCTGATTCACTCCTTTCTTCTGCCATCAGTTGTGACCAACAGTTAGTATCATTACTCCAGTCTGATGATTCACTCCTTTCTTCTGCCAGGAGTTGTGACCAACAGATAGTATCATTACTCCAGTCTGATGATTCACTCCTTTCTTCTGCCAGGAGTTATGACCAACAGTTAGTATCATTACTCCAGTCTGATGATTCACCCCTTTCTTCTGCCATCAGTTATGACCAACAGTTAGTATTATTACTCCAGTCTGATGATTCACTCCTTTCTTCTGCCATCAGTTATGACCAACAGTTAGTATCATTACTCCAGTCTGATGATTCACTCCTTTCTTCTGCCATCAGTTGTGACCAACAGTTAGTATCATTACTCCAGTCTGATGATTCACCCCTTTCTTCTGCCATCAGTTGTGACCAACAGTTAGTATCATTACGCCAGTCTGATGATTCACTCCTTTCTTCTGCCATCAGTTATGACCAACAGTTAGTATCATTACTCCAGTCTGATGATTCACTCCTTTCTTCTGCCATCAGTTGTGACCATAAGTTAGTATCATTACTCCAGTCTGATGATTCACTCCTTTCTTCTGCCATCAGTTATGACCAACAGTTAGTATCATTACTCCAGTCTGATGATTCACTCCTTTCTTCTGCCATCAGTTGTGACCATAAGTTAGTATCATTACTCCAGTCTGATGATTCACTCCTTTCTTCTGCCATCAGTTATGACCAACAGTTAGTATCATTACTCCAGTCTGATGATTCACTCCTTTCTTCTGCCATCAGTTGTGACCAACAGTTAGTATCATTACGCCTGTCTGATGATTCACTCCTTTCTTCTTCCATCAGTTGTGACCAACAGTTAGTATCATTACTCCAGTCTGATGATTCACCCCTTTCTTCTGCCATCAGTTATGACCAACAGTTAGTATCATTACTCCAGTCTGATGATTCACTCCTTTCTTCTGCCATCAGTTGTGACCATAAGTTAGTATCATTACTCCAGTCTGATGATTCACTCCTTTCTTCTGCCATCAGTTATGACCAACAGTTAGTATCATTACTCCAGTCTGATGATTCACTCCTTTCTTCTGCCATCAGTTGTGACCAACAGTTAGTATCATTACTCCAGTCTGATGATTCACTCCTTTCTTCTGCCATCAGTTATGACCAACAGTTAGTATCATTACTCCAGTCTGATGATTCACTCCTTTCTTCTGCCATCAGTTGTGACCATAAGTTAGTATCATTACTCCAGTCTGATGATTCACTCCTTTCTTCTGCCATCAGTTATGACCAACAGTTAGTATCATTACTCCAGTCTGATGATTCACTCCTTTCTTCTGCCATCAGTTATGACCAACAGTTACTATCATTACGCCAGTCTGATGATTCACTCCTTTCTTCTGCCATCAGTTATGACCAACAGTTAGTATCATTACTCCAGTCTGATGATTCACTCCTTTCTTCTGCCATCAGTTATGACCAACAGTTAGTATCATTACGCCAGTCTGATGATTCACTCCTTTCTTCTGCCATCAGTTATGACCAACAGTTAGTATCATTACGCCAGTCTGATGATTCACTCCTTTCTTCTGCCATCAGTTATGACCAACAGTTAGTATCATTACTCCAGTCTGATGATTCACTCCTTTCTTCTGCCATCAGTTGTGACCATAAGTTAGTATCATTATTCCAGTCTGATGATTCACTCCTTTCTTCTGCCATCAGTTATGACCAACAGTTAGTATCATTACGCCAGTCTGATGATCCACTCCTTTCTTCTGCCATCAGTTATGACCAACCATTATTATCATTACTCCAGTCTTATGATTCACTCCTTTCTTCATCCATCAGTTATGTCCAACAGTTAGTATCGTTACTCCAGTCTGATGATTCACTCCTTTCTTCTGCTGTCAGTTATGACCAACAGTTAGTATCATTACTCCAGTCTGATGATTCACTCCTTTCTTCTGCCATCAGTTGTGACCAACAGTTATTATCATTACTCCAGTCTGATGATTCACTCCTTTCTTCATCCATCAGTTATGTCCAACAGTTAGTATCGTTACTCCAGTCTGATGATTCACTCCTTTCTTCTGCTATCAGTTATGACCAACAGTTAGTATCATTACTCCAGTCTGATGATTCACTCCTTTCTTCTGCCATCAGTTATGACCAACAGTTAGTATCATTACTCCAGTCTGATTATTCCCTCCTTTCTTCTGCCATCAGTTGAGACCAACAGTTAGTATCATTACTCCAGTCTGATGATTCACTCCTTTCTTCTGCTATCAGTTATGACCAACAGTTAGTATCATTATTCCAGTCTGATGATTCACTCCTTTCTTCTGCCAGGAGTTATGACCAACAGTTAGTATCATTACTCCAGTCTGATGATTCACCCCTTTCTTCTGCCATCAGTTATGACCAACAGTTAGTATCATTACTCCAGTCTGATGATTCACCCCTTTCTTCTGCCAGGAGTTGTGACCAACAGTTAGTATCATTACTCCAGTCTGATGATTCACTCCTTTCTTCTGCCATCAGTTGTGACCAACAGTTAGTATCATTACTCCAGTCTGATGATTCACTCCTTTCTTCTGCCATCAGTTATGAACAACAGTTAGTATCATTACTCCAGTCTGATGATTCACTCCTTTCTTCTGCCAGGAGTTGTGACCAACAGTTAGTATCATTACTCCAGTCTGATGATTCACCCCTTTCTTCTGCCATCAGTTATGACCAACAGTTATTATCATTACTCCAGTCTAATGATTCACTCCTCTCTTCTGCCATCAGTTATGACCAACAGTTAGTATCATTACTCCAGTCTGATGATTCACTCCTTTCTTCTGCCATCAGTTGTGACCAACAGTTAGTATCATTACTCCAGTCTGATGATTCACTCCTTTCTTCTGCCAGGAGTTATGACCAACAGTTAGTATCATTACTCCAGTCAGATGATTCACTCCTTTCTTCTGCCAGGAGTTATGACCAACAGTTAGTATCATTACTCCAGTCTGATGATTCACTCCTTTCTTCTGCCAGGAGTTATGACCAACAGTTAGTATCATTACTCCAGTCTGATGATTCACTCCTTTCTTCTGCCAGGAGTTATGACCAACAGTTAGTATCATTACTCCAGTCTGATGATTCACTCCTTTCTTCTGCCAGGAGTTATGACCAACAGTTAGTATCATTACTCCAGTCTGATGATTCACTCCTTTCTTCTGCCAGGAGTTGTGACCAACAGTTAGTATCATTACTCCAGTCTGATGATTCACTCCTTTCTTCTGCCAGGAGTTGTGACCAACAGTTAGTATTATTACTCCACTCTGATGATTCACTCCTTTCTTCTGCCATCAGTTATGAACAACAGTTATTATCATTACTCCAGTCTGATGATTCACTCCTTTCTTCTGCTATCAGTTATGACCAACAGTTAGTATCATTACTCCAGTCTTATTATTCACTCCTTTCTTCTGCCATCAGTTATGAACAACAGTTATTATCATTACTCCAGTCTGATGATTCACTCCTTTCTTCTGCCATCAGTTATGACCAACAGTTAGTATCATTACTCCAGTCTGATGATTCACTCCTTTCTTCTGCCATCAGTTGTGACCAACAGTTAGTATCATTACTCCAGTCTGATGATTCACTCCTTTCTTCTGCCATCAGTTGTGACCAACAGTTAGTATCATTACTCCAGTCTGATGATTCACTCCTTTCTTCTGCCATCAGTTGAGACCAACAGTTAGTATCATTACTCCAGTCTGATGATTCACTCCTTTCTTCTGCCATCAGTTATGACCAACAGTTAGTATCATTACTCCAGTCTAATGATCCACATAGCTTTCTTCTGCCATCAGTTATGACCAACAGTTAGTATCATTACGTCAGTCTGATGATTCACTCCTTTCTTCTGCCATCAGTTGTGACCAACAGTTAGTATCATTACGCCAGTCTGATGATTCACTCCTTTCTTCTGCCATCAGTTATGACCAACAGTTAGTATCATTACTCCAGTCTGATGATTCACTCCTTTCTTCTGCCATCAGTTATGACCAACAGTTAGTATCATTACTCCAGTCTGATGATTCACTCCTTTCTTCTGCCATCAGTTATGACCAACAGTTAGTATCATTACGTCAGTCTGATGATTCACTCCTTTCTTCTGCCATCAGTTGTGACCATAAGTTAGTATCATTACTCCAGTCTGATGATTCACTCCTTTCTTCTGCCATCAGTTATGACCAACAGTTAGTATCATTACTCCAGTCTGATGATTCACTCCTTTCTTCTGCCAGGAGTTGTGACCAACAGTTAGTATCATTACTCCAGTCTGATGATTCACTCCTTTCTTCTGCCAGGTGTTGTGACCAACAGTTAGTATCGTTACTCCAGTCTGATGATTCACTCCTTTCTTCTGCCATCAGTTATGTCCAACATTTAGTATCATTACTCCAGTCTGATGATTCACTCCTTTCTTCTGCCATCAGTTATGACCAACAGTTAGTATCATTACTCCAGTCTGATGATTCACTCCTTTCTTCTGCCAGGAGTTATGACCAACAGTTAGTATCATTACTCCAGTCTTATTATTCACTCCTTTCTTCTGCCATCAGTTATGACCAACAGTTATTATCATTACTCCAGTCTAATGATTCACTCCTCTCTTCTGCCATCAGTTATGACCAACAGTTAGTATCATTACTCCAGTCTGATGATTCACTCCTTTCTTCTGCCATCAGTTGTGACCAACAGTTAGTATCATTACTCCAGTCTGATGATTCACTCCTTTCTTCTGCCAGGAGTTATGACCAACAGTTAGTATCATTACTCCAGTCAGATGATTCACTCCTTTCTTCTGCCAGGAGTTATGACCAACAGTTAGTATCATTACTCCAGTCTGATGATTCACTCCTTTCTTCTGCCAGGAGTTATGACCAACAGTTAGTATCATTACTCCAGTCTGATGATTCACTCCTTTCTTCTGCCAGGAGTTATGACCAACAGTTAGTATCATTACTCCAGTCTGATGATTCACTCCTTTCTTCTGCCAGGAGTTATGACCAACAGTTAGTATCATTACTCCAGTCTGATGATTCACTCCTTTCTTCTGCCAGGAGTTGTGACCAACAGTTAGTATCATTACTCCAGTCTGATGATTCACTCCTTTCTTCTGCCAGGAGTTGTGACCAACAGTTAGTATTATTACTCCACTCTGATGATTCACTCCTTTCTTCTGCCATCAGTTATGAACAACAGTTATTATCATTACTCCAGTCTGATGATTCACTCCTTTCTTCTGCTATCAGTTATGACCAACAGTTAGTATCATTACTCCAGTCTTATTATTCACTCCTTTCTTCTGCCATCAGTTATGAACAACAGTTATTATCATTACTCCAGTCTGATGATTCACTCCTTTCTTCTGCCATCAGTTATGACCAACAGTTAGTATCATTACTCCAGTCTGATGATTCACTCCTTTCTTCTGCCATCAGTTGTGACCAACAGTTAGTATCATTACTCCAGTCTGATGATTCACTCCTTTCTTCTGCCATCAGTTGTGACCAACAGTTAGTATCATTACTCCAGTCTGATGATTCACTCCTTTCTTCTGCCATCAGTTGAGACCAACAGTTAGTATCATTACTCCAGTCTGATGATTCACTCCTTTCTTCTGCCATCAGTTATGACCAACAGTTAGTATCATTACTCCAGTCTAATGATCCACATAGCTTTCTTCTGCCATCAGTTATGACCAACAGTTAGTATCATTACGTCAGTCTGATGATTCACTCCTTTCTTCTGCCATCAGTTGTGACCAACAGTTAGTATCATTACGCCAGTCTGATGATTCACTCCTTTCTTCTGCCATCAGTTATGACCAACAGTTAGTATCATTACTCCAGTCTGATGATTCACTCCTTTCTTCTGCCATCAGTTATGACCAACAGTTAGTATCATTACTCCAGTCTGATGATTCACTCCTTTCTTCTGCCATCAGTTATGACCAACAGTTAGTATCATTACGTCAGTCTGATGATTCACTCCTTTCTTCTGCCATCAGTTGTGACCATAAGTTAGTATCATTACTCCAGTCTGATGATTCACTCCTTTCTTCTGCCATCAGTTATGACCAACAGTTAGTATCATTACTCCAGTCTGATGATTCACTCCTTTCTTCTGCCAGGAGTTGTGACCAACAGTTAGTATCATTACTCCAGTCTGATGATTCACTCCTTTCTTCTGCCAGGTGTTGTGACCAACAGTTAGTATCGTTACTCCAGTCTGATGATTCACTCCTTTCTTCTGCCATCAGTTATGTCCAACATTTAGTATCATTACTCCAGTCTGATGATTCACTCCTTTCTTCTGCCATCAGTTATGACCAACAGTTAGTATCATTACTCCAGTCTGATGATTCACTCCTTTCTTCTGCCAGGAGTTATGACCAACAGTTAGTATCATTACTCCAGTCTTATTATTCACTCCTTTCTTCTGCCATCAGTTATGAACAACAGTTATTATCATTACTCCAGTCTGATGATTCACTCCTTTCTTCTGCCATCAGTTATGACCAACAGTTAGTATCATTACTACAGTCTGATGATTCACTCCTTTCTTCTGCCAGGAGTTATGACCAACAGTTAGTATCATTACTCCAGTCTGATGATTCACTCCTTTCTTCTGCCAGGAGTTATGACCAACAGTTAGTATCATTAATCCAGTCTGATGATTCACTCCTTTCTTCTGCCAGGAGTTATGACCAACAGTTAGTATCATTACTCCAGTCTGATGATTCACTCCTTTCTTCTGCCATCAGTTGTGACCTACAGTTAATATCATTACTCCAGTCTGATGATTCACTCCTTTCTTCTGCCATCAGTTGTGACCAACAGTTAGTATCATTACTCCAGTCTGATGATTCACTCCTTTCTTCTGCCAGGAGTTGTGACCAACAGTTAGTATTATTACTCCACTCTGATGATTCACTCCTTTCTTCTGCCATCAGTTATGAACAACAGTTATTATCATTACTCCAGTCTGATGATTCACTCCTTTCTTCTGCTATCAGTTATGACCAACAGTTAGTATCATTACTCCAGTCTTATTATTCACTCCTTTCTTCTGCCATCAGTTATGAACAACAGTTATTATCATTACTCCAGTCTGATGATTCACTCCTTTCTTCTGCCATCAGTTATGACCAACAGTTAGTATCATTACTCCAGTCTGATGATTCACTCCTTTCTTCTGCCATCAGTTGTGACCAACAGTTAGTATCATTACTCCAGTCTGATGATTCACTCCTTTCTTCTGCCATCAGTTGTGACCAACAGTTAGTATCATTACTCCAGTCTGATGATTCACTCCTTTCTTCTGCCATCAGTTGAGACCAACAGTTAGTATCATTACTCCAGTCTGATGATTCACTCCTTTCTTCTGCCATCAGTTGTGACCAACAGTTAGTATCATTACTCCAGTCTGATGATTCACTCCTTTCTTCTGCCATCAGTTGTGACCAACAGTTAGTATCATTACTCCAGTCTGATGATTCACTCCTTTCTTCTGCCATCAGTTGAGACCAACAGTTAGTATCATTACTCCAGTCTGATGATTCACTCCTTTCTTCTGCCATCAGTTGTGACCAACAGTTAGTATCATTACTCCAGTCTGATGATTCACTCCTTTCTTCTGCCATCAGTTATGACCAACAGTTAGTATCATTACGTCAATCTGATGATTCACTCCTTTCTTCTGCCATCAGTTGTGACCAACAGTTAGTATCATTACGCCAGTCTGATGATTCACTCCTTTCTTCTGCCATCAGTTGTGACCAACAGTTAGTATCATTACTCCAGTCTGATGATTCACTCCTTTCTTCTGCCATCAGTTATGACCAACAGTTAGTATCATTACTCCGGTCTGATGATTCACTCCTTTCTTCTGCCATCAGTTGTGACCAACAGTTAGTATCATTACTCTAGTCTGATGATTCACTCCTTTCTTCTGCCATCAGTTCTGACCAACAGTTAGTATCATTACTCCAGTCTGATGATTCACTCCTTTCTTCTGCCATCAGTTATGACCAACAGTTAGTATCATTACTCCGGTCTGATGATTCACTCCTTTCTTCTGCCATCAGTTATGACCAACAGTTAGTATCATTACTCCAGTCTGATGATCCACTCCTTTCTTCTGCCATCAGTTATGACCAACAGTTAGTATCATTACGTCAGTCTGATGATTCACTCCTTTCTTCTGCCATCAGTTGTGACCAACAGTTAGTATCATTACGCCAGTCTGATGATTCACTCCTTTCTTCTGCCATCAGTTGTGACCAACAGTTAGTATCATTACTCCAGTCTGATGATTCACTCCTTTCTTCTGCCATCAGTTATGACCAACAGTTAGTATCATTACTCCAGTCTGATGATTCACTCCTTTCTTCTGCCATCAGTTATGACCAACAGTTAGTATCATTACGTCAGTCTGATGATTCACTCCTTTCTTCTGCCATCAGTTGTGACCATAAGTTAGTATCATTACTCCAGTCTGATGATTCACTCCTTTCTTCTGCCATCATTTATGACCAACAGTTAGTATCATTACTCCAGTCTGATGATTCACTCCTTTCTTCTGCCAGGAGTTGTGACCAACAGTTAGTATCATTACTCCAGTCTGATGATTCACTCCTTTCTTCTGCCAGGTGTTGTGACCAACAGTTAGTATCGTTACTCCAGTCTGATGATTCACTCCTTTCTTCTGCCATCAGTTATGACCAACATTTAGTATCATTACTCCAGTCTGATGATTCACTCCTTTCTTCTGCCATCAGTTATGACCAACAGTTAGTATCATTACTCCAGTCTGATGATTCACTCCTTTCTTCTGCCAGGAGTTATGACCAACAGTTAGTATCATTACTCCAGTCTTATTATTCACTCCTTTCTTCTGCCATCAGTTATGAACAACAGTTATTATCATTACTCCAGTCTGATGATTCACTCCTTTCTTCTGCCATCAGTTATGACCAACAGTTAGTATCATTACTCCAGTCTGATGATTCACTCCTTTCTTCTGCCATCAGTTATGACCAACAGTTAGTATCATTACTCCAGTCTGATGATTCACTGCTTTCTTCTGCCAGGAGTTATGACCAACAGTTAGTATCATTACTCCAGCCAGATGATTCACCCCTTTCTTCTGCCATCAGTTATGACCAACAGTTAGTATTATTACTCCAGTCTGATGATTCACTCCTTTCTTCTGCCAGGAGTTATGACCAACAGTTAGTATCATTACTCCAGTCTGATGATTCACTCCTTTCTTCTGCCATCAGTTGTGACCAACAGTTAGTATCATTACTCCAGTCTGATGAGTCACTACTTTCTTCTGCCATCAGTTGTGACCAACAGTTAGTATCATTACTCCAGTCTGATGATTCACTCCTTTCTTCTGCCATCAGTTATGACCAACAGTTAGTATCATTACTCCAGTCTGATGATTCACTCCTTTCTTCTGCCATCAGTTATGACCAACAGTTAGTATCATTACTCCAGTCTGATGATTCACTCCTTTCTTCTGCCAGGAGTTATGACCAACAGTTAGTATCATTACTCCAGCCAGATGATTCACCCCTTTCTTCTGCCATCAGTTATGACCAACAGTTAGTATTATTACTCCAGTCTGATGATTCACTCCTTTCTTCTGCCAGGAGTTATGACCAACAGTTAGTATCATTACTCCAGTCTGATGATTCACTCCTTTCTTCTGCCATCAGTTGTGACCAACAGTTCGTATCATTACTCCAGTCTGATGATTCACTCCTTTCTTCTGCCATCAGTTGTGACCAACAGTTAGTATCATTACTCCAGTCTGATGATTCACTCCTTTCTTCTGCCATCAGTTATGACCAACAGTTAGTATCATTACTCCAGTCTGATGATTCACTCCTTTCTTCTGCCATCAGTTATGACCAACAGTTAGTATCATTACGCCAGTCTGATGATTCACTCCTTTCTTCTGCCAGGAGTTATGACCAACAGTTAGTATCATTACTCCAGCCAGATGATTCACCCCTTTCTTCTGCCATCAGTTATGACCAACAGTTAGTATCATTACTCCAGTCTGATGATTCACTCCTTTCTTCTGCCAGGAGTTATGACCAACAGTTATTATCATTACTCCAGTCTGATGATTCACTCCTTTCTTCTGCCAGGAGTTATGACCAACAGTTATTATCATTACTCCAGTCTGATGATTCACTCCTTTCTTCATCCATCAGTTATGTCCAACAGTTAGTATCATTACTCCAGTCTGATGATTCACTCCTTTCTTCTGCCATCAGTTATGTCCAACAGTTAGTATCATTACTCCAGTCTGATGATTCACTCCTTTCTTCTGCCATCAGTTATGACCAACAGTTAGTATCATTACTCCAGTCTGATGATTCACTCCTTTCTTCATCCATCAGTTATGTCCAACAGTTAGTATCATTACTCCAGTCTGATGATTCACTCCTTTCTTCTGCCATCAGTTATGACCAACAGTTAGTATCATTACTCCAGTCTGATGATTCACTCCTTTCTTCTGCCATCAGTTATGACCAACAGTTATTATCATTACTCCAGTCTGATGATTCACTCCTTTTTTCTGCCATCAGTTATGACCAACAGTTAGTATCATTACTCCAATTTGATGATTCACTCCTTTCTTCTGCCATCAGTTATGACCAACAGTTAGTATCATTACTCCAGTCTGATGATTCACTCCTTTCTTCTGCCATCACTTATGACCAACAGTTATTATCATTACTCCAGTCTGATGATTCACTCCTTTCTTCTGCCATCAGTTATGACCAACAGTTAGTATCATTACTCCAATTTGATGATTCACTCCTTTCTTCTGCCATCAGTTATGACCAACAGTTAGTATCATTACTCCAGTCTGATGATTCACTCCTTTCTTCTGCCATCAGTTATGACCAACAGTTAGTATCATTACGCCAGTCTGATGATTCACTCCTTTCTTCTGCCATCAGTTGTGACCAACAGTTAGTATCATTACTCCAGTCTGATGATTCACTCCTTTCTTCTGCCATCAGTTATGACCATAAGTTAGTATCATTACTCCGGTCTGATGATTCACTCCTTTCTTCTGCCATCAGTTATGACCAACAGTTAGTATCATTACTCCAGTCTGATGATTCACTCCTTTCTTCTGCCATCAGTTGTGACCATAAGTTAGTATCATTACTCCAGTCTGATGATTCACTCCTTTCTTCTGCCATCACTTATGACCAACAGTTAGTATCATTACTCCAGCCTGATGATTCACTCCTTTCTTCTGCCAGGAGTTGTGACCAACAGTTAGTATCATTACTCCAGTCTGATGATTCACTCCTTTCTTCTGCCAGGTGTTGTGACCAACAGTTAGTATCATTACTCCAGTCTGATTATTCACTCCTTTCTTCTGCCATCAGTTGTGACCATAAGTTAGTATCATTACTCCAGTCTGATGATTCACTCCTTTCTTCTGCCATCAGTTATGACCAACAGTTAGTATCATTACGCCAGTCTGATGATTCACTCCTTTCTTCTGCCATCAGTTATGACCAACAGTTAGTATCATTACTCCAGTCTGATGATTCACTCCTTTCTTCTGCCATCAGTTGTGACCATAAGTTAGTATCATTACTCCAGTCTGATGATTCACTCCTTTCTTCTGCCATCAGTTATGACCAACAGTTAGTATCATTACTCCAATTTGATGATTCACTCCTTTCTTCTGCCTTCAGTTATGACCAACAGTTAGTATCATTACTATGGTCTGATGATTCACTCCTTTCTTCTGCCATCAGTTATGACCAACAGTTAGTATCATTACTCCAGTCTGATGATTCACTCCTTTCTTCTGCCATCAGTTGTGACCATAAGTTAGTATCATTACTCCAGTCTGATGATTCACTCCTTTCTTCTGCCATCAGTTGTGACCATAAGTTAGAATCATTACTCCAGTCTGATGATTCACTCCTTTCTTCTGCCATCAGTTATGACCAACAGTTAGTATCATTACGCCAGTCTGATGATTCACTCCTTTCTTCTGCCATCACTTATGACCAACAGTTAGTATCATTACGCCAGTCTGATGATTCACTCCTTTCTTCTGCCATCAGTTGTGACCAACAGTTATTATCATTACTCCAGTCTGATGATTCACTCCTTTCTTCATCCATCAGTTATGACCAACAGTTAGTATCATTACTCCAGTCTGATGATCCACTCCTTTCTTCTGCCATCAGTTATGACCAACAGTTATTATCATTACTCCAGTCTGATGATTCACTCCTTTCTTCATCCATCAGTTATGACCAACAGTTATTATCATTACTCCAGTCTGATGATTCACTCCTTTCTTCTGCCATCAGTTATGACCAACAGTTAGTATCATTACTCCAGTCTGATGATTCACTCCTTTCTTCTGCCATCAGTTATGACCAACAGTTAGTATCATTACTCCAGTCTGATGATTCACTACTTTCTTCTGCCATCAGTTATGACCAACAGTTAGTATCATTACTCCAGTCTGATGATTCACTCCTTTCTTCTGCCATCAGTTATGACCAACAGTTAGTATCATTACTCCAGTCTGATGATTCACTCCTTTCTTCTGCCATCAGTTATGACCAACAGTTAGTATCATTACTCCAGTCTGATGATTCACTCCTTTCTTCATCCATCAGTTATGACCAACAGTTAGTATCATTACTCCAGTCTGATGATCCACTCCTTTCTTCTGCCAGGAGTTGTGACCAACATTTAGTATCATTACTCCAGTCTGATGCTTCACTCCTTTCTTCTGCCATCAGTTATGACCAACATTTAGTATCATTACTCCAGTCTGATGCTTCACTCCTTTCTTCTGCCATCAGTTATGACCAACAGTTATTATCATTACTCCAGTCTGATGATTCACTCCTTTCTTCTGCCATCAGTTATGACCAACAGTTAGTATCATTATTCCAGTCTGATGATTCACTCCTTTCTTCTGCCATCAGTTATGACCAACAGTTATTATCATTACTCCAGTCTGATGATTCACTCCTTTCTTCTGCCATCAGTTATGTCCAACAGTTAGTATCATTACTCCAGTCTGATGATTCACTCCTTTCTTCTGCCATCAGTTATGACCAACAGTTATTATCATTACTCCAGTCTGATGATTCACTCCTTTCTTCATCCATCAGTTATGTCCAACAGTTAGTATCATTACTCCAGTCTGATGATTCACTCCTTTCTTCTGCCAGGAGTTATGACCAACAGTTAGTATCATTACTCCAGTCTGATGATTCACTCCTTTCTTCTGCCAGGAGTTATGACCAACAGTTAGTATCATTACTCCAGTCTGATGATTCACTCCTTTCTTCTGCCATCAGTTATGACCAACAGTTAGTATCATTACGCCAGTCTGATGATCGACACCTTTCTTCTGCCATCAGTTGAGACCAACAGTTAGTATCATTACTCCAGTCTGATGATTCACTCCTTTCTTCTGCCAGGAGTTATGACCAACAGTTATTATCATTACTCCAGTCTGATGATTCACTCCTTTCTTCTGCCATCAGTTATGACCAACAGTTAGTATCATTACGCCAGTCTGATGATCCACTCCTTTCTTCTGCCAGGAGTTATGACCAACAGTTAGTATCATTACTCCAGTCTGATGATTCACTCCTTTTTTCTGCCATCAGTTGTGACCAACAGTTAGTATCATTACTCCAGTCTGATGATTCACTCCTTTCTTCTGCCATCAGTTGTGACCAACAGTTAGTATCATTACGCCAGTCTGATGATTCACTCCTTTCTTCTGCCAGGAGTTATGACCAACAGTTAGTATCATTACTCCAGTCTGATGATTCACTCCTTTTTTCTGCCATCAGTTGTGACCAACAGTTAGTATCATTACTCCAGTCTGATGACTCACTCCTTTCTTCTGCCATCAGTTGTGACCAACAGTTAGTATCATTACTCCAGTCTGATGATTCACTCCTTTCTTCTGCCATCAGTTATGACCAACAGTTAGTATCATTACTCCAGTCTGATTATTCACTCCTTTCTTCTGCCAGGTGTTGTGACCAACAGATAGTATCATTACTCCAGTCTGATGATTCACTCCTTTCTTCTGCCATCATTTATGACCAACAGTTAGTATCATTACTCCAGTCTGATGATTCACTCCTTTCTTCTGCCAGGAGTTGTGACCAGCAGTTAGTATCATTACTCCAGTCTGATGATTCACTCCTTTCTTCTGCCATCAGTTATGACCAACAGTTAGTATCATTACTCCAGTCTGATGATTCACTCCTTTCTTCTGCCATCAGTTATGACCAACAGATAGTATCATTACTCCAGTCTGATGATTCACTCCTTTCTTCTGCCAGGAGTTATGACCAACAGTTAGTATCATTACTCCAGTCTGATTATTCACCCCTTTCTTCTGCCAGGTGTTGTGACCAACAGATAGTATCATTACTCCAGTCTGATGATTTACTCCTTTCTTCTGCCATCATTTATGACCAACAGTTAGTATCATTACTCTAGTCTGATGATTCACTCCTTTCTTCTGCCAGGAGTTGTGACCAACAGTTAGTATCATTACTCCAGTCTGATGATTCACTCCTTTCTTCTGCCAGGAGTTATGACCAACAGTTAGTATCATTACTCCAGTCTGATGATTCACTCTTATCTTCTTCCAGGAGTTGTGACAAACAGTTAGTATCATTACTCCAGTCTGATGATTCACTCCTATCTTCTGCCAGGAGTTGTGACCAACAGTTAGTATCATTATTCCAGTCTGATGATTCACTCCCTTCTTCTGCCATCAGTTGTGACCAACATTTAGTATCATTACTCCAGTCTGATGATTCACTCCCTTCTTCTGCCATCATTTATGACCAACAGTTAGTATCATTACTCCAGTCTTATGATTCACTCCTTTCTTCTGCCAGGAGTTGTGACCAACAGTTAGTATCATTACTCCAGTCTGATGATTCACTCCTATCTTCTGCCAGGAGTTGTGACCAACAGTTAGTATCATTATTCCAGTCTGATGATTCACTCCCTTCTTCTGCCATCAGTCGTGACCAACATTTAGTATCATTACTCCAGTCTGATGATTCACTCCTTTCTTCTGCCAGGAGTTGTGACCAACAGTTAGTATCATTACTCCAGTCTGATGATTCACTCCTTTCTTCTGCCATCAGTTATGACCAACAGATAGTATCATTACTCCAGTCTGATGATTCACTCCTTTCTTCTGCCATCAGTTGTGACCAACAGTTAGTATCATTACTCCAGTCTGATGAGTCACTACTTTCTTCTGCCATCAGTTGTGACCAACAGTTAGTATCATTACTCCAGTCTGATGATTCACTCCTTTCTTCTGCCATCAGTTATGACCAACAGTTAGTATCATTACTCCAGTCTGATGATTCACTCCTTTCTTCTGCCATCAGTTATGACCAACAGTTAGTATCATTACTCCAGTCTGATGATTCACTCCTTTCTTCTGCCAGGAGTTATGACCAACAGTTAGTATCATTACTCCAGCCAGATGATTCACCCCTTTCTTCTGCCATCAGTTATGACCAACAGTTAGTATTATTACTCCAGTCTGATGATTCACTCCTTTCTTCTGCCAGGAGTTATGACCAACAGTTAGTATCATTACTCCAGTCTGATGATTCACTCCTTTCTTCTGCCATCAGTTGTGACCAACAGTTCGTATCATTACTCCAGTCTGATGATTCGCTCCTTTCTTCTGCCATCAGTTGTGACCAACAGTTAGTATCATTACTCCAGTCTGATGATTCACTCCTTTCTTCTGCCATCAGTTATGACCAACAGTTAGTATCATTACTCCAGTCTGATGATTCACTCCTTTCTTCTGCCATCAGTTATGACCAACAGTTAGTATCATTACGCCAGTCTGATGATTCACTCCTTTCTTCTGCCAGGAGTTATGACCAACAGTTAGTATCATTACTCCAGCCAGATGATTCACCCCTTTCTTCTGCCATCAGTTATGACCAACAGTTAGTATCATTACTCCAGTCTGATGATTCACTCCTTTCTTCTGCCAGGAGTTATGACCAACAGTTATTATCATTACTCCAGTCTGATGATTCACTCCTTTCTTCTGCCAGGAGTTATGACCAACAGTTATTATCATTACTCCAGTCTGATGATTCACTCCTTTCTTCATCCATCAGTTATGTCCAACAGTTAGTATCATTACTCCAGTCTGATGATTCACTCCTTTCTTCTGCCATCAGTTATGTCCAACAGTTAGTATCATTACTCCAGTCTGATGATTCACTCCTTTCTTCTGCCATCAGTTATGACCAACAGTTAGTATCATTACTCCAGTCTGATGATTCACTCCTTTCTTCATCCATCAGTTATGTCCAACAGTTAGTATCATTACTCCAGTCTGATGATTCACTCCTTTCTTCTGCCATCAGTTATGACCAACAGTTAGTATCATTACTCCAGTCTGATGATTCACTCCTTTCTTCTGCCATCAGTTATGACCAACAGTTATTATCATTACTCCAGTCTGATGATTCACTCCTTTTTTCTGCCATCAGTTATGACCAACAGTTAGTATCATTACTCCAATTTGATGATTCACTCCTTTCTTCTGCCATCAGTTA
This sequence comes from Eledone cirrhosa, assembly GCA_964016885.1. NCBI lineage: Eukaryota > Metazoa > Mollusca > Cephalopoda > Octopoda > Eledonidae > Eledone > Eledone cirrhosa. The sequence continues at coordinate 337,297,964 of OZ024742.1, read as the reverse complement.
TGACCAACAGTTAGTATCATTACTCCAGTCTGATGATTCACTCCTTTCTTCTGCCATCACTTATGACCAACAGTTATTATCATTACTCCAGTCTGATGATTCACTCCTTTCTTCTGCCATCAGTTATGACCAACAGTTAGTATCATTACTCCAATTTGATGATTCACTCCTTTCTTCTGCCATCAGTTATGACCAACAGTTAGTATCATTACTCCAGTCTGATGATTCACTCCTTTCTTCTGCCATCAGTTATGACCAACAGTTAGTATCATTACGCCAGTCTGATGATTCACTCCTTTCTTCTGCCATCAGTTGTGACCAACAGTTAGTATCATTACTCCAGTCTGATGATTCACTCCTTTCTTCTGCCATCAGTTATGACCATAAGTTAGTATCATTACTCCGGTCTGATGATTCACTCCTTTCTTCTGCCATCAGTTATGACCAACAGTTAGTATCATTACTCCAGTCTGATGATTCACTCCTTTCTTCTGCCATCAGTTGTGACCATAAGTTAGTATCATTACTCCAGTCTGATGATTCACTCCTTTCTTCTGCCATCACTTATGACCAACAGTTAGTATCATTACTCCAGTCTGATGATTCACTCCTTTCTTCTGCCAGGAGTTGTGACCAACAGTTAGTATCATTACTCCAGTCTGATGATTCACTCCTTTCTTCTGCCAGGTGTTGTGACCAACAGTTAGTATCATTACTCCAGTCTGATTATTCACTCCTTTCTTCTGCCATCAGTTGTGACCATAAGTTAGTATCATTACTCCAGTCTGATGATTCACTCCTTTCTTCTGCCATCAGTTATGACCAACAGTTAGTATCATTACGCCAGTCTGATGATTCACTCCTTTCTTCTGCCATCAGTTATGACCAACAGTTAGTATCATTACTCCAGTCTGATGATTCACTCCTTTCTTCTGCCATCAGTTGTGACCATAAGTTAGTATCATTACTCCAGTCTGATGATTCACTCCTTTCTTCTGCCATCAGTTATGACCAACAGTTAGTATCATTACTCCAATTTGATGATTCACTCCTTTCTTCTGCCTTCAGTTATGACCAACAGTTAGTATCATTACTATGGTCTGATGATTCACTCCTTTCTTCTGCCATCAGTTATGACCAACAGTTAGTATCATTACTCCAGTCTGATGATTCACTCCTTTCTTCTGCCATCAGTTGTGACCATAAGTTAGTATCATTACTCCAGTCTGATGATTCACTCCTTTCTTCTGCCATCAGTTGTGACCATAAGTTAGAATCATTACTCCAGTCTGATGATTCACTCCTTTCTTCTGCCATCAGTTATGACCAACAGTTAGTATCATTACGCCAGTCTGATGATTCACTCCTTTCTTCTGCCATCACTTATGACCAACAGTTAGTATCATTACGCCAGTCTGATGATTCACTCCTTTCTTCTGCCATCAGTTGTGACCAACAGTTATTATCATTACTCCAGTCTGATGATTCACTCCTTTCTTCATCCATCAGTTATGACCAACAGTTAGTATCATTACTCCAGTCTGATGATCCACTCCTTTCTTCTGCCATCAGTTATGACCAACAGTTATTATCATTACTCCAGTCTGATGATTCACTCCTTTCTTCATCCATCAGTTATGACCAACAGTTATTATCATTACTCCAGTCTGATGATTCACTCCTTTCTTCTGCCATCAGTTATGACCAACAGTTAGTATCATTACTCCAGTCTGATGATTCACTCCTTTCTTCTGCCATCAGTTATGACCAACAGTTAGTATCATTACTCCAGTCTGATGATTCACTACTTTCTTCTGCCATCAGTTATGACCAACAGTTAGTATCATTACTCCAGTCTGATGATTCACTCCTTTCTTCTGCCATCAGTTATGACCAACAGTTAGTATCATTACTCCAGTCTGATGATTCACTCCTTTCTTCTGCCATCAGTTATGACCAACAGTTAGTATCATTACTCCAGTCTGATGATTCACTCCTTTCTTCATCCATCAGTTATGACCAACAGTTAGTATCATTACTCCAGTCTGATGATCCACTCCTTTCTTCTGCCAGGAGTTGTGACCAACATTTAGTATCATTACTCCAGTCTGATGCTTCACTCCTTTCTTCTGCCATCAGTTATGACCAACATTTAGTATCATTACTCCAGTCTGATGCTTCACTCCTTTCTTCTGCCATCAGTTATGACCAACAGTTATTATCATTACTCCAGTCTGATGATTCACTCCTTTCTTCTGCCATCAGTTATGACCAACAGTTAGTATCATTATTCCAGTCTGATGATTCACTCCTTTCTTCTGCCATCAGTTATGACCAACAGTTATTATCATTACTCCAGTCTGATGATTCACTCCTTTCTTCTGCCATCAGTTATGTCCAACAGTTAGTATCATTACTCCAGTCTGATGATTCACTCCTTTCTTCTGCCATCAGTTATGACCAACAGTTATTATCATTACTCCAGTCTGATGATTCACTCCTTTCTTCATCCATCAGTTATGTCCAACAGTTAGTATCATTACTCCAGTCTGATGATTCACTCCTTTCTTCTGCCAGGAGTTATGACCAACAGTTAGTATCATTACTCCAGTCTGATGATTCACTCCTTTCTTCTGCCAGGAGTTATGACCAACAGTTAGTATCATTACTCCAGTCTGATGATTCACTCCTTTCTTCTGCCATCAGTTATGACCAACAGTTAGTATCATTACGCCAGTCTGATGATCGACACCTTTCTTCTGCCATCAGTTGAGACCAACAGTTAGTATCATTACTCCAGTCTGATGATTCACTCCTTTCTTCTGCCAGGAGTTATGACCAACAGTTATTATCATTACTCCAGTCTGATGATTCACTCCTTTCTTCTGCCATCAGTTATGACCAACAGTTAGTATCATTACGCCAGTCTGATGATCCACTCCTTTCTTCTGCCAGGAGTTATGACCAACAGTTAGTATCATTACTCCAGTCTGATGATTCACTCCTTTTTTCTGCCATCAGTTGTGACCAACAGTTAGTATCATTACTCCAGTCTGATGATTCACTCCTTTCTTCTGCCATCAGTTGTGACCAACAGTTAGTATCATTACGCCAGTCTGATGATTCACTCCTTTCTTCTGCCAGGAGTTATGACCAACAGTTAGTATCATTACTCCAGTCTGATGATTCACTCCTTTTTTCTGCCATCAGTTGTGACCAACAGTTAGTATCATTACTCCAGTCTGATGACTCACTCCTTTCTTCTGCCATCAGTTGTGACCAACAGTTAGTATCATTACTCCAGTCTGATGATTCACTCCTTTCTTCTGCCATCAGTTATGACCAACAGTTAGTATCATTACTCCAGTCTGATTATTCACTCCTTTCTTCTGCCAGGTGTTGTGACCAACAGATAGTATCATTACTCCAGTCTGATGATTCACTCCTTTCTTCTGCCATCATTTATGACCAACAGTTAGTATCATTACTCCAGTCTGATGATTCACTCCTTTCTTCTGCCAGGAGTTGTGACCAGCAGTTAGTATCATTACTCCAGTCTGATGATTCACTCCTTTCTTCTGCCATCAGTTATGACCAACAGTTAGTATCATTACTCCAGTCTGATGATTCACTCCTTTCTTCTGCCATCAGTTATGACCAACAGATAGTATCATTACTCCAGTCTGATGATTCACTCCTTTCTTCTGCCAGGAGTTATGACCAACAGTTAGTATCATTACTCCAGTCTGATTATTCACCCCTTTCTTCTGCCAGGTGTTGTGACCAACAGATAGTATCATTACTCCAGTCTGATGATTTACTCCTTTCTTCTGCCATCATTTATGACCAACAGTTAGTATCATTACTCTAGTCTGATGATTCACTCCTTTCTTCTGCCAGGAGTTGTGACCAACAGTTAGTATCATTACTCCAGTCTGATGATTCACTCCTTTCTTCTGCCAGGAGTTATGACCAACAGTTAGTATCATTACTCCAGTCTGATGATTCACTCTTATCTTCTTCCAGGAGTTGTGACAAACAGTTAGTATCATTACTCCAGTCTGATGATTCACTCCTATCTTCTGCCAGGAGTTGTGACCAACAGTTAGTATCATTATTCCAGTCTGATGATTCACTCCCTTCTTCTGCCATCAGTTGTGACCAACATTTAGTATCATTACTCCAGTCTGATGATTCACTCCCTTCTTCTGCCATCATTTATGACCAACAGTTAGTATCATTACTCCAGTCTGATGATTCACTCCTTTCTTCTGCCAGGAGTTGTGACCAACAGTTAGTATCATTACTCCAGTCTGATGATTCACTCCTATCTTCTGCCAGGAGTTGTGACCAACAGTTAGTATCATTATTCCAGTCTGATGATTCACTCCCTTCTTCTGCCATCAGTCGTGACCAACATTTAGTATCATTACTCCAGTCTGATGATTCACTCCTTTCTTCTGCCAGGAGTTATGACCAACATTTAGTATCATTACTCCTGTCTGATGATTCACTCCTTTCTTCTGCCATCAGTTATGACCAACAGTTAGTATCATTATTCCAGTCTGATGATTCACTCCTTTCTTCTGCCATCAGTTGTGACCAACAGTTAGTATCATTACTCCAGTCTGATTATTCACTCCTTTCTTCTGCCAGGTGTTGTGACCAACAGATAGTATCATTACTCCAGTCTGATGATTCACTCCTTTCTTCTGCCATCAGTTATGACCAACAGTTAGTATCATTACTCCAATCTGATGATTCACTCCTTTCTTCTGCCATCACTTATGACCAACAGTTATTATCATTACTCCAGTCTGATGATTCACTCCTTTCTTCATCCATCAGTTATGACCAACAGTTAGTATCATTACTCCAGTCTGATGATCCACTCCTTTCTTCTGCCATCAGTTATGACCAACAGTTATTATCATTACTCCAGTCTGATGATTCACTCCTTTCTTCATCCATCAGTTATGACCAACAGTTATTATCATTACTCCAGTCTGATGATTCACTCCTTTCTTCTGCCATCAGTTATGACCAACAGTTAGTATCATTACTCCAGTCTGATGATTCACTCCTTTCTTCTGCCATCAGTTATGACCAACAGTTAGTATCATTACTCCAGTCTGATGATTCACTACTTTCTTCTGCCATCAGTTATGACCAACAGTTAGTATCATTACTCCAGTCTGATGATTCACTCCTTTCTTCTGCCATCAGTTATGACCAACAGTTAGTATCATTACTCCAGTCTGATGATTCACTCCTTTCTTCTGCCATCAGTTATGACCAACAGTTAGTATCATTACTCCAGTCTGATGATTCACTCCTTTCTTCATCCATCAGTTATGACCAACAGTTAGTATCATTACTCCAGTCTGATGATCCACTCCTTTCTTCTGCCAGGAGTTGTGACCAACATTTAGTATCATTACTCCAGTCTGATGCTTCACTCCTTTCTTCTGCCATCAGTTATGACCAACATTTAGTATCATTACTCCAGTCTGATGCTTCACTCCTTTCTTCTGCCATCAGTTATGACCAACAGTTATTATCATTACTCCAGTCTGATGATTCACTCCTTTCTTCTGCCATCAGTTATGACCAACAGTTAGTATCATTATTCCAGTCTGATGATTCACTCCTTTCTTCTGCCATCAGTTATGACCAACAGTTATTATCATTACTCCAGTCTGATGATTCACTCCTTTCTTCTGCCATCAGTTATGTCCAACAGTTAGTATCATTACTCCAGTCTGATGATTCACTCCTTTCTTCTGCCATCAGTTATGACCAACAGTTATTATCATTACTCCAGTCTGATGATTCACTCCTTTCTTCATCCATCAGTTATGTCCAACAGTTAGTATCATTACTCCAGTCTGATGATTCACTCCTTTCTTCTGCCAGGAGTTATGACCAACAGTTAGTATCATTACTCCAGTCTGATGATTCACTCCTTTCTTCTGCCAGGAGTTATGACCAACAGTTAGTATCATTACTCCAGTCTGATGATTCACTCCTTTCTTCTGCCATCAGTTATGACCAACAGTTAGTATCATTACGCCAGTCTGATGATCGACACCTTTCTTCTGCCATCAGTTGAGACCAACAGTTAGTATCATTACTCCAGTCTGATGATTCACTCCTTTCTTCTGCCAGGAGTTATGACCAACAGTTATTATCATTACTCCAGTCTGATGATTCACTCCTTTCTTCTGCCATCAGTTATGACCAACAGTTAGTATCATTACGCCAGTCTGATGATCCACTCCTTTCTTCTGCCAGGAGTTATGACCAACAGTTAGTATCATTACTCCAGTCTGATGATTCACTCCTTTTTTCTGCCATCAGTTGTGACCAACAGTTAGTATCATTACTCCAGTCTGATGATTCACTCCTTTCTTCTGCCATCAGTTGTGACCAACAGTTAGTATCATTACGCCAGTCTGATGATTCACTCCTTTCTTCTGCCAGGAGTTATGACCAACAGTTAGTATCATTACTCCAGTCTGATGATTCACTCCTTTTTTCTGCCATCAGTTGTGACCAACAGTTAGTATCATTACTCCAGTCTGATGACTCACTCCTTTCTTCTGCCATCAGTTGTGACCAACAGTTAGTATCATTACTCCAGTCTGATGATTCACTCCTTTCTTCTGCCATCAGTTATGACCAACAGTTAGTATCATTACTCCAGTCTGATTATTCACTCCTTTCTTCTGCCAGGTGTTGTGACCAACAGATAGTATCATTACTCCAGTCTGATGATTCACTCCTTTCTTCTGCCATCATTTATGACCAACAGTTAGTATCATTACTCCAGTCTGATGATTCACTCCTTTCTTCTGCCAGGAGTTGTGACCAGCAGTTAGTATCATTACTCCAGTCTGATGATTCACTCCTTTCTTCTGCCATCAGTTATGACCAACAGTTAGTATCATTACTCCAGTCTGATGATTCACTCCTTTCTTCTGCCATCAGTTATGACCAACAGATAGTATCATTACTCCAGTCTGATGATTCACTCCTTTCTTCTGCCAGGAGTTATGACCAACAGTTAGTATCATTACTCCAGTCTGATTATTCACCCCTTTCTTCTGCCAGGTGTTGTGACCAACAGATAGTATCATTACTCCAGTCTGATGATTTACTCCTTTCTTCTGCCATCATTTATGACCAACAGTTAGTATCATTACTCTAGTCTGATGATTCACTCCTTTCTTCTGCCAGGAGTTGTGACCAACAGTTAGTATCATTACTCCAGTCTGATGATTCACTCCTTTCTTCTGCCAGGAGTTATGACCAACAGTTAGTATCATTACTCCAGTCTGATGATTCACTCTTATCTTCTTCCAGGAGTTGTGACAAACAGTTAGTATCATTACTCCAGTCTGATGATTCACTCCTATCTTCTGCCAGGAGTTGTGACCAACAGTTAGTATCATTATTCCAGTCTGATGATTCACTCCCTTCTTCTGCCATCAGTTGTGACCAACATTTAGTATCATTACTCCAGTCTGATGATTCACTCCCTTCTTCTGCCATCATTTATGACCAACAGTTAGTATCATTACTCCAGTCTGATGATTCACTCCTTTCTTCTGCCAGGAGTTGTGACCAACAGTTAGTATCATTACTCCAGTCTGATGATTCACTCCTATCTTCTGCCAGGAGTTGTGACCAACAGTTAGTATCATTATTCCAGTCTGATGATTCACTCCCTTCTTCTGCCATCAGTCGTGACCAACATTTAGTATCATTACTCCAGTCTGATGATTCACTCCTTTCTTCTGCCAGGAGTTATGACCAACATTTAGTATCATTACTCCTGTCTGATGATTCACTCCTTTCTTCTGCCATCAGTTATGACCAACAGTTAGTATCATTATTCCAGTCTGATGATTCACTCCTTTCTTCTGCCATCAGTTGTGACCAACAGTTAGTATCATTACTCCAGTCTGATTATTCACTCCTTTCTTCTGCCAGGTGTTGTGACCAACAGATAGTATCATTACTCCAGTCTGATGATTCACTCCTTTCTTCTGCCATCAGTTATGACCAACAGTTAGTATCATTACTCCAATCTGATGATTCACTCCTTTCTTCTGCCATCACTTATGACCAACAGTTAGTATCACTACTCCAGTCTGATGATTCACTCCTTTCTTCTGCCATCAGTTGTGACCAACAGTTAGTATCATTACTCCAGTCTGATGATTCACTCCTTTCTTCTGCCATCAGTTATGACCAACAGTTAGTATCATTACTCCAGTCTGATGATTCACTCCTTTCTTCTGCCATCAGTTATGACCAACAGTTAGTATCATTACTCCAGTCTGATGATTCACTCCTTTCTTCTGCCATCAGTTATGACCAACAGTTAGTATCATTACTCCAGTCTGATGATTCACTACTTTCTTCTGCCAGGAGTTATGACCAACAGTTACTGTCATTACTCCATTCTGATGATTCACTCCTTTCTTCTGCCATCAGTTATGACCAACAGTTAGTATCATTACTCCAGTCTGATGATTCACTCCTTTCTTCTGCCAGGAGTTATGACCAACATTTAGTATCATTACTCCAGTCTGATGATTCACTCCTTTCTTCTGCCAGGAGTTATGACCAACAGTTACTGTCATTACTCCAGTCTGATGATTCACTCCTTTCTTCTGCCATCAGTTATGACCAACAGTTAGTATCATTACTCCAGTCTGATGATTCACTCCTTTCTTCTGCCAGGAGTTATGACCAACATTTAGTATCATTACTCCAGTCTGATGATTCACTCCTTTCTTCTGCCATCAGTTGTGACCAACAGTTACTGTCATTACTCCAGTCTGATGATTCACTCCTTTCTTCTGCCAGGAGTTATGACCAACATTTAGTATCATTACTCCAGTCTGATGATTCACTCCTTTCTTCTGCCAGGAGTTATGACCAACAGTGACTGTCATTACTCCAGTCTGATGATTCACTCCTTTCTTCTGCCATCAATTGTGACCAACATTTAGTATCATTACTCCAGTCTGATGATTCACTCCTTTCTTCTGCCATCAGTTATGATCAACAGTTACTGTCATTACTCCAGTCTGATGATTCACTCCTTTCTTCTGCCATCCATTGTGACCAACAGTTAGTATCATTACTCCAGTCTGATGATTCACTCCTTTCTTCTGCCATCACTTATGACCAACAGTTAGTATCATTACTCCAGTCTGATGATTCACTCCTTTCTTCTGCCATCACTTATGACCAACAGTTAGTATCATTACTCCAGTCTGATGATTCACTCCTTTCTTCTGCCATCACTTATGACCAACAGTTACTGTCATTACTCCAGTCTGATGATTCACTCCTTTCTTCTGCCATCACTTATGACCAACAGTTAGTATCATTACTCCAGTCTGATGATTCACTCCTTTCTTCTGCCATCACTTATGACCAACAGTTACTGTCATTACTCCAGTCTGATGATTCACTCCTTTCTTCTGCCATCACTTATGACCAACAGTTAGTATCATTACTCCAGTCTGATGATTCACTCCTTTCTTCTGCCAGGAGTTATGACCAACAGTTACTGTCATTACTCCAGTCTGATGATTCACTCCTTTCTTCTGCCATCAGTTATGACCAACAGTTACTGTCATTACTCCAGTCTGATGATTCACTCCTTTCTTCTGCCATCACTTATGACCAACAGTTAGTATCATTACTCCAGTCTGATGATTCACTCCTTTCTTCTGCCATCAGTTATGACCAACAGTTAGTATCATTACTCCAGTCTGATGATTCACTCCTTTCTTCTGCCATGCATTGTGACCAACAGTTAGTATCATTACTCCAGTCTGATGATTCACTCCTTTCTTCTGCCATCACTTATGACCAACAGTTAGTATCATTACTCCAGTCTGATGATTCACTCCTTTCTTCTACCATCACTTATGACCAACAGTTACTGTCATTACTCCAGTCTGATGATTCACTCCTTTCTTCTGCCATCAGTTGTGACCAACAGTTAGTATCATTACTCCAGTCTGATGATTCACTCCTTTCTTCTGCCATCACTTATGACCAACAGTTAGTATCATTACTCCAGTCTGATGATTCACTCCTTTCTTCTGCCATCACTTATGACCAACAGTTACTGTCATTACTCCAGTCTGATCATTCACTCCTTTCTTCTGCCATCACTTATGACCAACAGTTAGTATCATTACCCCAGTCTGATGATTCACTCCTTTCTTCTGCCATCACTTATGACCAACAGTTAGTATCATTACTCCAGTCTGATGATTCACTCCTTTCTTCTGCCATCACTTATGACCAACAGTTAGTATCATTACTCCAGTCTGATGATTCACTCCTTTCTTCTGCCATCACTTATGACCAACAGTTAGTATCACTACTCCAGTCTGATGATTCACTCCTTTCTTCTGCCATCACTTATGACCAACAGTTACTGTCATTACTCCAGTCTGATGATTCACTCCTTTCTTCTGCCATCAGTTGTGACCAACAGTTAGTATCATTACTCCAGTCTGATGATTCACTCCTTTCTTCTGCCATCAGTTATGACCAACAGTTAGTATCATTACTCCAGTCTGATGATTCACTCCTTTCTTCTGCCATCGGTTATGACCAACATTTAGTATCATTACTCCAGTCTGATGATTCACTCCTTTCTTCTGCCATCAGTTATGACCAACAGTTAGTATCATTACTCCAGTCTGATGATTCACTCCTTTCTTCTGCCATCAGTTATGACCAACATTTAGTATCATTACTCCAGTCTGATGATTCACTCCTTTCTTCTGCCATCACTTATGACCAACAGTTAGTATCATTACTCCAGTCTGATGATTCACTCCTTTCTTCTGCCATCACTTATGACCAACAGTTAGTATCATTACTCCAGTCTGATGATTCACTCCTTTCTTCTGCCATCAGTTGTGACCAACAGTTAGTATCATTACTCCAGTCTGATGATTCACTCCTTTCTTCTGCCATCAGTTATGACCAACAGTTACTGTTATTACTCCAGTCTGATGATTCACTCCTTTCTTCTGCCAGGTGTTGTGACCAACAGATAGTATCATTACTCCAGTCTGATGATTCACTCCTTTCTTCTGCCATCAGTTGTGACCAACAGTTAGTATCATTACTCCAGTCTGATGATTCACTCCTTTCTTCTGCCATCAGTTATGACCAACGGTTACTGTCATTACTCCAGTCTGATGATTCACTCCTTTCTTCTGCCAGGTGTTGTGACCAACAGATAGTATCATTACTCCAGTCTGATGATTCACTCCTTTCTTCTGCCATCAGTTATGACCAACAGTTAGTATCATTACTCCAGTCTGATGATTCACTCCTTTCTTCTGCCAGGAGTTATGACCAACAGTTAGTATCATTACTCCAGTCTGATGATTCACTCCTTTCTTCTGCCAGGAGTTATGACCAACAGTTAGTATCATTACTCCAGTCTGATGATTCACTCCTTTCTTCTGCCATCAGTTGTGACCAACAGTTACTGTGATTACTCCAGTCTGATGATTCACTCCTTACTTCTGCCAGGAGTTATGACCAACAGTTAGTATCATTACTCCAGTCTGATGATTCACTCCTTTCTTCTGCCATCAGTTATGACCAACAGTTAGTATCATTACTCCAGTCTGATGATTCACTCCTTTCTTCTGCCATCAGTTATGACCAACATTTAGTATCATTACTCCAGTCTGATGATTCACTCCTTTCTTCTGCCAGGAGTTATGACCAACAGTTAGTATCATTACTCCAGTCTGATGATTCACTCCTTTCTTCTGCCAGGTGTTGTGACCAACAGATAGTATCATTACTCCAGTCTGATGATTCACTCCTTTCTTCTGCCATCAGTTATGACCAACAGTTAGTATCATTACTCCAGTCTGATGATTCACTCCTTTCTTCTGCCACCAGTTGTGACCAACAGTTAGTATCATTACTCCAGTCTGATGATTCACTCCTTACTTCTGCCAGGTGTTGTGGCCAACAGATAGTATCATTACTCCAGTCTGATGATTCACTCCTTTCTTCTGCCATCAGTTATGACCAACAGTTAGTATCATTACTCCAGTCTGATGATTCACTCCTTTCTTCTGCCATCAGTTATGACCAACAGTTAGTATCATTACTCCAGTCTGATGATTCACTACTTTCTTCTGCCATCAGTTATGACCAACACTTGGTATCATTACTCCAGTCTGATGATTCACTCCTTTCTTCTGCCAGGAGTTGTGACCAACAGTTAGTTTCATTACTCCAGTCTGATGATTCACTCCTTTCTTCTGCCAGGAGTTATGACCAACAGTTAGTATCATTACTCCAGTCTGATGATTCACTCCTTTCTTCTGCCATCAGTTATGACCAACAGTTAGTATCATTACTCCAGTCTGATGATTCACTCCTTTCTTCTGCCATCACTTATGACCAACAGTTACTGTCATTACTCCAGTCTGATGATTCACTCCTTTCTTCTGCCAGGAGTTGTGACCAACAGTTAGTATCATTACTCCAGTCTGATGATTCACTCCTTTCTTCTGCCAGGAGTTATGACCAACAGTTAGTATCATTACTCCAGTCTGATGATTCACTCCTTTCTTCTGCCAGGAGTTATGACCAACAGTTAGTATCATTACTCCAGTCTGATGATTCACTCCTTTCTTCTGCCATCAGTTATGACCAACAGTTAGTATCATTACTCCAGTCTGATGATTCACTCCTTTCTTCTGCCATCAGTTGTGACCAACATTTAGTATCATTACTCCAGTCTGATGATTCACTCCTTTCTTCTGCCATCAGTTATGACCAACAGTTACTGTCATTACTCCAGTCTGATGATTCACTCCTTTCTTCTGCCAGGAGTTGTGACCAACAGTTAGTATCATTACTCCAGTCTGATGATTCACTCCTTTCTTCTGCCATCAGTTATGACCAACAGTTAGTATCATTACTCCAGTCTGATGATTCACTCCTTTCTTCTGCCATCAGTTATGACCAACAGTTACTGTCATTACTCCAGTCTGATGATTCACTCCTTTCTTCTGCCAGGAGTTGTGACCAACAATTAGTATCATTACTCCAGTCTGATGATTCACTCCTTTCTTCTGCCATCAGTTGTGACCAACAGTTAGTATCATTACTCCAGTCTGATGATTCACTCCTTTCTTCTGCCAGGAGTTGTGACCAACAGTTAGTATCATTACTCCAGTCTGATGATTCACTCCTTTCTTCTGCCATCAGTTATGACCAACAGTTAGTATCATTACTCCAGTCTGATGATTCACTCCTTTCTTCTGCCATCACTTATGACCAACAGTTAGTATCATTACTCCAGTCTGATGATTCACTCCTTTCTTCTGCCATCAGTTGTGACCAACAGATAGTATCATTATTCCAGTCTGATGATTCACTACTTTCTTCTGCCATCACTTATGACCAACAGTTAGTATCATTACTCCAGTCTGATGATTCACTACTTTCTTCTGCCATCAGTTATGACCAACACTTGGTATCATTACTCCAGTCTGATGATTCACTCCTTTCTTCTGCCAGGAGTTGTGACCAACAGTTAGTTTCATTACTCCAGTCTGATGATTCACTGCTTTCTTCTGCCAGGAGTTATGACCAACAGTTAGTATCATTACTCCAGGCTGATGATTCACTCCTTTCTTCTGCCATCAGTTATGACCAACAGTTAGTATCATTACTCCAGTCTGATGATTCACTCCTTTCTTCTGCCATCAGTTATGACCAACAGTTACTGTCATTACTCCAGTCTGATGATTCACTCCTTTCTTCTGCCAGGAGTTGTGACCAACAGTTAGTATCATTACTCCAGCCTGATGATTCACTCCTTTCTTCTGCCAGGAGTTATGACCAACAGTTAGTATCATTACTCCAGTCTGATGATTCCCTCCTTTCTTCTGCCATCAGTTATGACCAACAGTTAGTATCATTACTCCAGTCTGATGATTCACTCCTTTCTTCTGCCATCAGTTGTGACCAACATTTAGTATCATTACTCCAGTCTGATGATTCACTCCTTTCTTCTGCCATCAGTTATGACCAACAGTTAGTATCATTACTCCAGTCTGATGATTCACTCCTTTCTTCTGCCATCACTTATGACCAACAGTTAGTATCATTACTCCAGTCTGATGATTCACTCCTTTCTTCTGCCATCAGTTGTGACCAACAGTTAGTATCATTACTCCAGTGTGATGATTCACTCCTTTCTTCTGCCATCAGCTTGACCAACAGATAGTATCATTATTCCAGTCTGATGATTCACTCCTTTCTTCTGCCATCAGTTGTGACCAACAGTTAGTATCATTACTCCAGTCTGATTATTCACTCCTTTCTTCTGCCAGGTTTTGTGACCAACAGATAGTATCATTACTCCAGTCTGATGATTCACTCCTTTCTTCTGCCATCAGTTATGACCAACAGTTAGTATCATTACTCCAGTCTGATGATTCACTACTTTCTTCTGCCATCAGTTATGACCAACAGTTAGTATCATTACTCCAGTCTGATTATTCACTCCTTTATTCTGCCATCAGTTGTGACCAACAGTTAGTATCATTACTCCAGTCTGATGATTCACTCCTTTCTTCTGCCATCATTTATGACCAGCAGTTAGTATCATTACTCCAGTCTGATGATTCACTCCTTTCTTCTGCCATCAGTTGTGACCAACAGTTAGTATCATTACTCCAGTCTGATTATTCACTCCTTTCTTCTGCCAGGTGTTGTGACCAACAGATAGTATCATTACTCCAGTCTGATGATTCACTCCTTTCTTCTGCCATCAGTTATGACCAACAGTTAGTATCATTACTCCAGTCTGATGATTCACTATTTTCTTCTGCCATCAGTTATGACCAACACTTGGTATCATTACTCCAGTCTGATGATTCACTCCTTTCTTCTGCCAGGAGTTGTGACCAACAGTTAGTTTCATTACTCCAGTCTGATGATTCACTCCTTTCTTCTGCCAGGAGTTATGACCAACAGTTAGTATCATTACTCCAGTCTGATGATTCACTCCTTTCTTCTGCCATCAGTTATGACCAACAGTTAGTATCATTACTCCAGTCTGATGATTCACTCCTTTCTACTGCCAGGAGTTATGACCAACAGTTAGTATCATTACTCCAGTCTGATGATTCACTCCTTTCTTCTGCCATCAGTTGTGACCAACAGTTAGTATCATTACTCCAGTCTGATGATTCACTCCTTTCTTCTGCCATCATTTATGACCAACAGTTAGTATCATTACTCTAGTCTGATGATTCACTCCTTTCTTCTGCCATCAGTTGTGACCAACAGTTAGTATCATTACTCCAGTCTGATGATTCACTCCTTTCTTCTGCCATCAGTTATGACCAACAGTTAGTATCATTACTCCAGTCTGATGATTCACTCCTTTCTTCTGCCATCAGTTGTGACCAACAGATAGTATCATTACTCCAGTCTGATGATTCACTCCTTTCTTCTGCCATCAGTTATGACCAACAGTTAGTATCATTACTCCAGTCTGATGATTCACTCCTTTCTTCTGCCATCAGTTGTGACCAACAGTTAGTATCATTACTCCAGTCTGATGATTCACTCCTTTCTTCTGCCATCAGTTATGACCAACAGTTAGTATCATTACTCCAGTCTGATGATTCACTCCTTTCTTCTGCCATCAGTTGTGACCAACAGATAGTATCATTACTCCAGTCTGATGATTCACTCCTTTCTTCTGCCATCAGTTATGACCAACAGTTAGTATCATTACTCCAGTCTGATGATTCACTCCTTTCTTCTGCCATCAGTTGTGACCAACAGTTAGTATCATTACTCCAGTCTGATGATTCACTCCTTTCTTCTGCCATCATTTATGACCAACAGTTAGTATCATTACTCCAGTCTGATGATTCACTCCTTTCTTCTGCCATCATTTATGACCAACAGTTAGTATCATTACTCCAGTCTGATGATTCACTCCTTTCTTCTGCCATCAGTTGTGACCAACAGTTAGTATCATTACTCCAGTCTGATGATTCACTCCTTTCTTCTGCCATCAGTTGTGACCAACAGATAGTATCATTACTCCAGTCTGATGATTCACTCCTTTCTTCTGCCATCAGTTATGACCAACAGTTAGTATCATTACTCCAGTCTGATGATTCACTCCTTTCTTCTGCCATCAGTTGTGACCAACAGATAGTATCATTACTCCAGTCTGATGATTCACTCCTTTCTTCTGCCATCAGTTATGACCAACAGTTAGTATCATTACTCCAGTCTGATGATTCACTCCTTTCTTCTGCCATCAGTTATGACCAACAGTTAGTATCATTACTCCAGTCTGATTATTCACTCCTTTCTTCTGCCAGGTGTTGTGACCAACAGATAGTATCATTACTCCAGTCTGATGATTCACTCCTTTCTTCTGCCATCAGTTATGACCAACAGTTAGTATCATTACTCCAGTCTGATGATTCACTACTTTCTTCTGCCATCAGTTATGACCAACAGTTAGTATCATTACTCCAGTCTGATTATTCACTCCTTTATTCTGCCATCAGTTGTGACCAACAGTTAGTATCATTACTCCAGTCTGATGATTCACTCCTTTCTTCTGCCATCATTTATGACCAGCAGTTAGTATCATTACTCCAGTCTGATGATTCACTCCTTTCTTCTGCCATCAGTTGTGACCAACAGTTAGTATCATTACTCCAGTCTGATTATTCACTCCTTTCTTCTGCCAGGTGTTGTGACCAACAGATAGTATCATTACTCCAGTCTGATGATTCACTCCTTTCTTCTGACATCAGTTATGACCAACAGTTAGTATCATTACTCCAGTCTGATGATTCACTATTTTCTTCTGCCATCAGTTATGACCAACACTTGGTATCATTACTCCAGTCTGATGATTCACTCCTTTCTTCTGCCAGGAGTTGTGACCAACAGTTAGTTTCATTACTCCAGTCTGATGATTCACTCCTTTCTTCTGCCACGAGTTATGACCAACAGTTAGTATCATTACTCCAGTCTGATGATTCACTCCTTTCTTCTGCCATCAGTTATGACCAACAGTTAGTATCATTACTCCAGTCTGATGATTCACTCCTTTCTACTGCCAGGAGTTATGACCAACAGTTAGTATCATTACTCCAGTCTGATGATTCACTCCTTTCTTCTGCCATCAGTTATGACCAACAGTTAGTATCATTACTCCAGTCTGATGATTCACTCCTTTCTTCTGCCATCAGTTGTGACCAACAGTTAGTATCTTTACTCCAGTCTGATGATTCACTCCTTTCTTCTGCCATCATTTATGACCAACAGTTAGTATCATTACTCTAGTCTGATGATTCACTCCTTTCTTCTGCCATCAGTTGTGACCAACAGTTAGTATCATTACTCCAGTCTGATGATTCACTCCTTTCTTCTGCCATCAGTTATGACCAACAGTTAGTATCATTACTCCAGTCTGATGATTCACTCCTTTCTTCTGCCATCAGTTGTGACCAACAGATAGTATCATTACTCCAGTCTGATGATTCACTCCTTTCTTCTGCCATCAGTTATGACCAACAGTTAGTATCATTACTCCAGTCTGATGATTCACTCCTTTCTTCTGCCATCAGTTGTGACCAACAGTTAGTATCATTACTCCAGTCTGATGATTCACTCCTTTCTTCTGCCATCAGTTATGACCAACAGTTAGTATCATTACTCCAGTCTGATGATTCACTCCTTTCTTCTGCCATCAGTTGTGACCAACAGATAGTATCATTACTCCAGTCTGATGATTCACTCCTTTCTTCTGCCATCAGTTATGACCAACAGTTAGTATCATTACTCCAGTCTGATGATTCACTCCTTTCTTCTGCCATCAGTTGTGACCAACAGTTAGTATCATTACTCCAGTCTGATGATTCACTCCTTTCTTCTGCCATCATTTATGACCAACAGTTAGTATCATTACTCCAGTCTGATGATTCACTCCTTTCTTCTGCCATCATTTATGACCAACAGTTAGTATCATTACTCCAGTCTGATGATTCACTCCTTTCTTCTGCCATCAGTTGTGACCAACAGTTAGTATCATTACTCCAGTCTGATGATTCACTCCTTTCTTCTGCCATCAGTTGTGACCAACAGATAGTATCATTACTCCAGTCTGATGATTCACTCCTTTCTTCTGCCATCAGTTATGACCAACAGTTAGTATCATTACTCCAGTCTGATGATTCACTCCTTTCTTCTGCCATCAGTTGTGACCAACAGATAGTATCATTACTCCAGTCTGATGATTCACTCCTTTCTTCTGCCATCAGTTATGACCAACAGTTAGTATCATTACTCCAGTCTGATGATTCACTCCTTTCTTCTGCCATCAGTTGTGACCAACAGTTAGTATCATTACTCCAGTCTGATGATTCACTCCTTTCTTCTGCCATCAGTTATGACCAACAGTTAGTATCATTACTCCAGTCTGATGATTCACTCCTTTCTTCTGCCATCAGTTGTGACCAACAGATAGTATCATTACTCCAGTCTGATAGGTTACTCATTTCTTCTGCCATCAGTTATGACCAACAGTTAGTATCATTACTCCAGTCTGATGATTCACTCCTTTCTTCTGCCATCAGTTGTGACCAACAGTTAGTATCATTACTCCAGTCTGATGATTCACTCCTTTCTTCTGCCAGGAGTTATGACCAACAGTTAGTATCATTACTCCAGTCTGATGATTCACTCCTTTCTTCTGCCATCAGTTATGACCAACAGTTAGTATCATTACTCCAGTCTGATAGGTTACTCATTTCTTCTGCCAGGAGTTATGACCAACAGTTAGTATCATTACTCCAGTCTGATGATTCACTCCTTTCTTCTGCCATCAGTTGTGACCAACAGATAGTATCATTACTCCAGTCTGATGATTCACTCCTTTCTTCTGCCATCAGTTATGACCAACAGTTAGTATCATTACTCCAGTCTGATGATTCACTCCTTTCTTCTGCCATCAGTTGTGACCAACAGTTAGTATCATTACTCCAGTCTGATGATTCACTCCTTTCTTCTGCCATCAGTTATGACCAACAGTTAGTATCATTACTCCAGTCTGATGATTCACTCCTTTCTTCTGCCATCAGTTGTGACCAACAGATAGTATCATTACTCCAGTCTGATGATTCACTCCTTTCTTCTGCCATCAGTTATGACCAACAGTTAGTATCATTACTCCAGTCTGATGATTCACTCCTTTCTTCTGCCATCAGTTGTGACCAACAGTTAGTATCATTACTCCAGTCTGATGATTCACTCCTTTCTTCTGCCATCAGTTGTGACCAACAGTTAGTATCATTACTCCAGTCTGATGATTCACTCCTTTCTTCTGCCATCAGTTATGACCAACAGTTAGTATCATTACTCCAGTCTGATGATTCACTCCTTTCTTCTGCCATCAGTTGTGACCAACAGTTAGTATCATTACTCCAGTCTGATGATTCACTCCTTTCTTCTGCCATCAGTTATGACCAACAGTTAGTATCATTACTCCAGTCTGATGATTCACTCCTTTCTTCTGCCATCAGTTGTGACCAACAGTTAGTATCATTACTCCAGTCTGATGATTCACTCCTTTCTTCTGCCATCAGTTATGACCAACAGTTAGTATCATTACTCCAGTCTGATGATTCACTCCTTTCTTCTGCCATCAGTTGTGACCAACAGTTAGTATCATTACTCCAGTCTGATGATTCACTCTTTTCTTCTGCCATCAGTTATGACCAACAGTTAGTATCATTACTCCAGTCTGATGATTCACTCCTTTCTTCTGCCATCAGTTGTGACCAACAGTTAGTATCATTACTCCAGTCTGATGATTCACTCCTTTCTTCTGCCATCAGTTATGACCAACAGTTAGTATCATTACTCCAGTCTGATAGGTTACTCATTTCTTCTGCCAGGAGTTATGACCAACAGTATGTATCATTACTCCAGTCTGATGATTCACTCCTTTCTTCTGCCATCAGTTGTGACCAACAGTTAGTATCATTACTCCAGTCTGATGATTCAATCCTTTCTTCTGCCATCAGTTATGACCAACAGTTAGTATCATTACTCCAGTCTGATAGGTTACTCATTTCTTCTGCCAGGAGTTATGACCAACAGTTAGTATCATTACTCCAGTCTGATGATTCACTCCTTTCTTCTGCCATCAGTTGTGACCAACAGTTAGTATCATTACTCCAGTCTGATGATTCACTCCTTTCTTCTGCCATCAGTTATGACCAACAGTTAGTATCATTACTCCAGTCTGATGATTCACTCCTCTCTTCTGCCATCAGTTGTGACCAACAGTTAGTATCATTACTCCAGTCTGATGATTCACTCCTTTCTTCTGCCAGGAGTTATGACCAACAGTTAGTATCATTACTCCAGTCTGATGATTCACTCCTTTCTTCTGCCATCAGTTATGACCAACAGTTAGTATCATTACTCCAGTCTGATGATTCACTCCTTTCTTCTGCCAGGAGTTGTGACCAACAGTTAGTATCATTACTCCAGTCTGATGATTCACTCCTTTCTTCTGCCATCAGTTGTGACCAACAGTTAGTATCATTACTCCAGTCTGATGATTCACTCCTTTCTTCTGCATCAGTTATGACCAACATTTAATATCATTACTCCAGTCTGATGATTCACTCCTTTCTTCTGCCATCAGTTATGACCAACAGTTACTGTCATTACTCCAGTCTGATGATTCACTCCTTTCTTCTGCCAGGAGTTGTGACCAACAGTTAGTATCATTACTCCAGTCTGATGATTCACTCCTTTCTTCTGCCATCAGTTATGACCAACAGTTAGTATCATTACTCCAGTCTGATGATTCACTCCTTTCTTCTGCCATCACTTATGACCAACAGTTAGTATCATTACTCCAGTCTGATGATTCACTCCTTTCTTCTGCCATCAGTTATGACCAACAGTTAGTATCATTACTCCAATCTGATGATTCACTCCTTTCTTCTGCCATCACTTATGACCAACAGTTAGTATCATTACTCCAGTCTGATGATTCACTCCTTTCTTCTGCCATCAGTTATGACCAACAGTTAGTATCATTACTCCAATCTGATGATTCACTCCTTTCTTCTGCCATCACTTATGACCAACAGTTAGTATCATTACTCCAGTCTGATAGGTTACTCATTTCTTCTGCCAGGAGTTATGACCAACAGTTAGTATCATTACTCCAGTCTGATGATTCACTCCTTTCTTCTGCCATCAGTTGTGACCAACAGATACTATCATTACTCCAGTCTGATGATTCACTCCTTTCTTCTGCCATCAGTTATGACCAACAGTTAGTATCATTACTCCAGTCTGATGATTCACTCCTTTCTTCTGCCATCAGTTGTGACCAACAGTTAGTATCATTACTCCAGTCTGATGATTCACTCCTTTCTTCTGCCATCAGTTATGACCAACAGTTAGTATCATTACTCCAGTCTGATGATTCACTCCTTTCTTCTGCCATCAGTTGTGACCAACAGATAGTATCATTACTCCAGTCTGATGATTCACTCCTTTCTTCTGCCATCAGTTATGACCAACAGTTAGTATCATTACTCCAGTCTGATGATTCACTCCTTTCTTCTGCCATCAGTTGTGACCAACAGTTAGTATCATTACTCCAGTCTGATGATTCACTCCTTTCTTCTGCCATCAGTTGTGACCAACAGTTAGTATCATTACTCCAGTCTGATGATTCACTCCTTTCTTCTGCCATCAGTTATGACCAACAGTTAGTATCATTACTCCAGTCTGATGATTCACTCCTTTCTTCTGCCATCAGTTGTGACCAACAGTTAGTATCATTACTCCAGTCTGATGATTCACTCCTTTCTTCTGCCATCAGTTATGACCAACAGTTAGTATCATTACTCCAGTCTGATGATTCACTCCTTTCTTCTGCCATCAGTTGTGACCAACAGTTAGTATCATTACTCCAGTCTGATGATTCACTCCTTTCTTCTGCCATCAGTTATGACCAACAGTTAGTATCATTACTCCAGTCTGATGATTCACTCCTTTCTTCTGCCATCAGTTGTGACCAACAGTTAGTATCATTACTCCAGTCTGATGATTCACTCTTTTCTTCTGCCATCAGTTATGACCAACAGTTAGTATCATTACTCCAGTCTGATGATTCACTCCTTTCTTCTGCCATCAGTTGTGACCAACAGTTAGTATCATTACTCCAGTCTGATGATTCACTCCTTTCTTCTGCCATCAGTTATGACCAACAGTTAGTATCATTACTCCAGTCTGATAGGTTACTCATTTCTTCTGCCAGGAGTTATGACCAACAGTTAGTATCATTACTCCAGTCTGATGATTCACTCCTTTCTTCTGCCATCAGTTGTGACCAACAGTTAGTATCATTACTCCAGTCTGATGATTCAATCCTTTCTTCTGCCATCAGTTATGACCAACAGTTAGTATCATTACTCCAGTCTGATAGGTTACTCATTTCTTCTGCCAGGAGTTATGACCAACAGTTAGTATCATTACTCCAGTCTGATGATTCACTCCTTTCTTCTGCCATCAGTTGTGACCAACAGTTAGTATCATTACTCCAGTCTGATGATTCACTCCTTTCTTCTGCCATCAGTTATGACCAACAGTTAGTATCATTACTCCAGTCTGATGATTCACTCCTCTCTTCTGCCATCAGTTGTGACCAACAGTTAGTATCATTACTCCAGTCTGATGATTCACTCCTTTCTTCTGCCAGGAGTTATGACCAACAGTTAGTATCATTACTCCAGTCTGATGATTCACTCCTTTCTTCTGCCATCAGTTATGACCAACAGTTAGTATCATTACTCCAGTCTGATGATTCACTCCTTTCTTCTGCCAGGAGTTGTGACCAACAGTTAGTATCATTACTCCAGTCTGATGATTCACTCCTTTCTTCTGCCATCAGTTGTGACCAACAGTTAGTATCATTACTCCAGTCTGATGATTCACTCCTTTCTTCTGCATCAGTTATGACCAACATTTAATATCATTACTCCAGTCTGATGATTCACTCCTTTCTTCTGCCATCAGTTATGACCAACAGTTACTGTCATTACTCCAGTCTGATGATTCACTCCTTTCTTCTGCCAGGAGTTGTGACCAACAGTTAGTATCATTACTCCAGTCTGATGATTCACTCCTTTCTTCTGCCATCAGTTATGACCAACAGTTAGTATCATTACTCCAGTCTGATGATTCACTCCTTTCTTCTGCCATCACTTATGACCAACAGTTAGTATCATTACTCCAGTCTGATGATTCACTCCTTTCTTCTGCCATCAGTTATGACCAACAGTTAGTATCATTATTCCAGTCTGATGATTCACTCCTTTCTTCTGCCATCAGTTGTGACCAACAGTTAGTATCATTACTCCAGTCTGATGATTCACTCCTTTCTTCTGCCATCAGTTATGACCAACAGTAAGTATCATTACTCCAGTCTGATGATTCACTCCTTTCTTCTGCCATCAGTTATGACCAACAGTTAGTATCATTACTCCAGTCTGATGATTCACTCCTTTCTTCTGCCATTAGTTATGACCAACAGATAGTATCATTACTCCAGTCTGATGATTCACTCCTTTCTTCTGCCATCAGTTATGACCAACAGTTAGTATCATTACTCCAATCTGATGATTCACTCCTTTCTTCTGCCATCACTTATGACCAACAGTTAGTATCATTACTCCAGTCTGATGATTCACTCCTTTCTTCTGCCATCAGTTATGACCAACAGTTAGTATCATTACTCCAGTCTGATGATTCACTCCTTTCTTCTGCCATCAGTTATGACCAACAGTTAGTATCATTACTCCAGTCTGATGATTCACTCCTTTCTTTTGCCATCAGTTATGACCAACAGTTAGTATCATTACTCCAATCTGATGATTCACTCCTTTCCTCTGCCATCACTTATGACCAACAGTTAGTATCATTACTCCAGTCTGATGATTCACTCCTTTCTTCTGCCATCAGTTGTGACCAACAGATAGTATCATTATTCCAGTCTGATGATTCACTACTTTCTTCTGCCATCACTTATGACCAACAGTTAGTATCATTACTCCAGTCTGATGATTCACTACTTTCTTCTGCCATCAGTTATGACCAACACTTGGTATCATTACTCCAGTCTGATGATTCACTCCTTTCTTCTGCCAGGAGTTGTGACCAACAGTTAGTTTCATTACTCCAGTCTGATGATTCACTGCTTTCTTCTGCCAGGAGTTGTGACCAACAGTTAGTATCATTACTCCAGTCTGATGATTCACTCCTTTCTTCTGCCATCAGTTATGACCAACAGTTAGTATCATTACTCCAGTCTGATGATTCACTCCTTTCTTCTGCCATCAGTTATGACCAACAGTTAGTATCATTACTCCAGTCTGATGATTCACTCCTTTCTTCTGCCATCAGTTATGACCAACAGTTACTGTCATTACTCCAGTCTGATGATTCACTCCTTTCTTCTCCCAGGAGTTGTGACCAACAGTTAGTATCATTACTCCAGTCTGATGATTCACTCCTTTCTTCTGCCAGGAGTTATGACCAACAGTTAGTATCATTACTCCAGTCTGATGATTCACTCCTTTCTTCTGCCAGGAGTTGTGACCAACAGTTAGTATCATTACTCCAGTCTGATGATTCACTCCTTTCTTCTGCCATCAGTTATGACCAACAGTTAGTATCATTACTCCAGTCTGATGATTCACTCCTTTCTTCTGCCATCAGTTGTGACCAACATTTAGTATCATTACTCCAGTCTGATGATTCACTCCTTTCTTCTGCCATCAGTTATGACCAACAGTTAGTATCATTACTCCAGTCTGATGATTCACTCCTTTCTTCTGCCATCAGTTATGACCAACAGTTAGTATCATTACTCCAGTCTGATGATTCACTCCTTTCTTCTGCCATCAGTTGTGACCAACAGATAGTATCATTATTCCAGTCTGATGATTCACTACTTTCTTCTGCCATCACTTATGACCAACAGTTAGTATCATTACTCCAGTCTGATGATTCACTACTTTCTTCTGCCATCAGTTATGTCCAACATTTAGTATCATTACTCCAGTCTGATGATTCACTCCTTTCTTCTGCCATCAGTTATGACCAACAGTTAGTATCATTACTCCAGTCTGATGATTCACTCCTTTCTTCTGCCATCAGTTGTGACCAACAGATAGTATCATTATTCCAGTCTGATGATTCACTACTTTCTTCTGCCATCACTTATGACCAACAGTTAGTATCATTACTCCAGTCTGATGATTCACTCCTTTCTTCTGCCATCAGTTGTGACCAACATTTAGTATCATTACTCCAGTCTGATGATTCACTCCTTTCTTCTGCCATCAGTTATGACCAACAGTTAGTATCATTACTCCAGTCTGATGATTCACTCCTTTCTTCTGCCATCAGTTATGACCAACAGTTAGTATCATTACTCCAGTCTGATGATTCACTCCTTTCTTCTGCCATCACTTATGACCAACAGTTAGTATCATTACTCCAGTCTGATGATTCACTCCTTTCTTCTGCCATCAGTTATGACCAACAGTTAGTATCATTACTCCAGTCTGATGATTCACTCCTTTCTTCTGCCATCAGTTATGACCAACAGTTATTATCATTACTCCAGTCTGATGATTCACTCCTTTCTTTTGCCATCAGTTATGACCAACAGTTAGTATCATTACTCCAATCTGATGATTCACTCCTTTCTTCTGCCATCACTTATGACCAACAGTTAGTATCATTACTCCAGTCTGTTGATTCACTCCTTTCTTCTGCCATCAGTTGTGACCAACAGATAGTATCATTATTCCAGTCTGATGATTCACTACTTTCTTCTGCCATCACTTATGACCAACAGTTAGTATCATTACTCCAGTCTGATGATTCACTCCTTTCTTCTGCATCAGTTATGACCAACATTTAATATCATTACTCCAGTCTGATGATTCACTCCTTTCTTCTGCCATCAGTTATGACCAACAGTTACTGTCATTACTCCAGTCTGATGATTCACTCCTTTCTTCTGCCAGGAGTTGTGACCAACAGTTAGTATCATTACTCCAGTCTGATGATTCACTCCTTTCTTCTGCCATCAGTTATGACCAACAGTTAGTATCATTACTCCAGTCTGATGATTCACTCCTTTCTTCTGCCATCACTTATGACCAACAGTTAGTATCATTACTCCAGTCTGATGATTCACTCCTTTCTTCTGCCATCAGTTATGACCAACAGTTAGTATCATTACTCCAATCTGATGATTCACTCCTTTCTTCTGCCATCACTTATGACCAACAGTTAGTATCATTACTCCAGTCTGATGATTCACTCCTTTCTTCTGCCATTAGTAATGACCAACAGTTAGTATCATTACTCCAATCTGATGATTCACTCCTTTCTTCTGCCATCACTTATGACCAACAGTTAGTATCATTACTCCAGTCTGATGATTCACTCCTTTCTTCTGCCATCAGTTATGACCAACAGTTAGTATCATTATTCCAGTCTGATGATTCACTCCTTTCTTCTGCCATCAGTTGTGACCAACAGTTAGTATCATTACTCCAGTCTGATGATTCACTCCTTTCTTCTGCCATCAGTTATGACCAACAGTTAGTATCATTACTCCAGTCTGATGATTCACTCCTTTCTTCTGCCATCAGTTATGACCAACAGTTAGTATCATTACTCCAGTCTGATGATTCACTCCTTTCTTCTGCCATTAGTTATGACCAACAGATAGTATCATTACTCCAGTCTGATGATTCACTCCTTTCTTCTGCCATCAGTTATGACCAACAGTTAGTATCATTACTCCAATCTGATGATTCACTCCTTTCTTCTGCCATCACTTATGACCAACAGTTAGTATCATTACTCCAGTCTGATGATTCACTCCTTTCTTCTGCCATCAGTTATGACCAACAGTTAGTATCATTACTCCAGTCTGATGATTCACTCCTTTCTTCTGCCATCAGTTATGACCAACAGTTAGTATCATTACTCCAGTCTGATGATTCACTCCTTTCTTTTGCCATCAGTTATGACCAACAGTTAGTATCATTACTCCAATCTGATGATTCACTCCTTTCTTCTGCCATCACTTATGACCAACAGTTAGTATCATTACTCCAGTCTGATGATTCACTCCTTTCTTCTGCCATCAGTTGTGACCAACAGATAGTATCATTATTCCAGTCTGATGATTCACTACTTTCTTCTGCCATCACTTATGACCAACAGTTAGTATCATTACTCCAGTCTGATGATTCACTACTTTCTTCTGCCATCAGTTATGACCAACACTTGGTATCATTACTCCAGTCTGATGATTCACTCCTTTCTTCTGCCAGGAGTTGTGACCAACAGTTAGTTTCATTACTCCAGTCTGATGATTCACTGCTTTCTTCTGCCAGGAGTTGTGACCAACAGTTAGTATCATTACTCCAGTCTGATGATTCACTCCTTTCTTCTGCCATCAGTTATGACCAACAGTTAGTATCATTACTCCAGTCTGATGATTCACTCCTTTCTTCTGCCATCAGTTATGACCAACAGTTACTGTCATTACTCCAGTCTGATGATTCACTCCTTTCTTCTGCCATCAGTTATGACCAACAGTTACTGTCATTACTCCAGTCTGATGATTCACTCCTTTCTTCTTCCAGGAGTTGTGACCAACAGTTAGTATCATTACTCCAGTCTGATGATTCACTCCTTTCTTCTGCCAGGAGTTATGACCAACAGTTAGTATCATTACTCCAGTCTGATGATTCACTCCTTTCTTCTGCCAGGAGTTGTGACCAACAGTTAGTATCATTACTCCAGTCTGATGATTCACTCCTTTCTTCTGCCATCAGTTATGACCAACAGTTAGTATCATTACTCCAGTCTGATGATTCACTCCTTTCTTCTGCCATCAGTTGTGACCAACATTTAGTATCATTACTCCAGTCTGATGATTCACTCCTTTCTTCTGCCATCAGTTATGACCAACAGTTAGTATCATTACTCCAGTCTGATGATTCACTCCTTTCTTCTGCCATCAGTTATGACCAACAGTTAGTATCATTACTCCAGTCTGATGATTCACTCCTTTCTTCTGCCATCAGTTGTGACCAACAGATAGTATCATTATTCCAGTCTGATGATTCACTACTTTCTTCTGCCATCACTTATGACCAACAGTTAGTATCATTACTCCAGTCTGATGATTCACTCCTTTCTTCTACCATCAGTTGTGACCAACATTTAGTATCATTACTCCAGTCTGATGATTCACTCCTTTCTTCTGCCATCAGTTATGACCAACAGTTAGTATCATTACTCCAGTCTGATGATTCACTCCTTTCTTCTGCCATCAGTTATGACCAACAGTTAGTATCATTACTCCAGTCTGATGATTCACTCCTTTCTTCTGCCATCACTTATGACCAACAGTTAGTATCATTACTCCAGTCTGATGATTCACTACTTTCTTCTGCCATCACTTATGACCAACAGTTAGTATCATTACTCCAGTCTGATGATTCACTACTTTCTTCTGCCATCAGTTATGACCAACACTTGGTATCATTACTCCAGTCTGATGATTCACTCCTTTCTTCTGCCAGGAGTTGTGACCAACAGTTAGTTTCATTACTCCAGTCTGATGATTCACTGCTTTCTTCTGCCAGGAGTTGTGACCAACAGTTAGTATCATTACTCCAGTCTGATGATTCACTCCTTTCTTCTGCCATCAGTTATGACCAACAGTTACTGTCATTACTCCAGTCTGATGATTCACTCCTTTCTTCTGCCAGGAGTTGTGACCAACAGTTAGTATCATTACTCCAGTCTGATGATTCACTCCTTTCTTCTGCCATCAGTTATGACCAACAGTTACTGTCATTACTCCAGTCTGATGATTCACTCCTTTCTTCTGCCAGGAGTTGTGACCAACAGTTAGTATCATTACTCCAGTCTGATGATTCACTCCTTTCTTCTGCCAGGAGTTATGACCAACAGTTAGTATCATTACTCCAGTCTGATGATTCACTCCTTTCTTCTGCCATCAGTTATGACCAACAGTTAGTATCATTACTCCAGTCTGATGATTCACTCCTTTCTTCTGCCATCAGTTGTGACCAACATTTAGTATCATTACTCCAGTCTGATGATTCACTCCTTTCTTCTGCCATCAGTTATGACCAACAGTTAGTATCATTACTCCAGTCTGATGATTCACTCCTTTCTTCTGCCATCAGTTGTGACCAACAGATAGTATCATTATTCCAGTCTGATGATTCACTACTTTCTTCTGCCATCACTTATGACCAACAGTTAGTATCATTACTCCAGTCTGATGATTCACTACTTTCTTCTGCCATCAGTTATGTCCAACATTTAGTATCATTACTCCAGTCTGATGATTCACTCCTTTCTTCTGCCATCAGTTATGACCAACAGTTAGTATCATTACTCCAGTCTGATGATTCACTCCTTTCTTCTGCCATCAGTTGTGACCAACAGATAGTATCATTATTCCAGTCTGATGATTCACTACTTTCTTCTGCCATCACTTATGACCAACAGTTAGTATCATTACTCCAGTCTGATGATTCACTCCTTTCTTCTGCCATCAGTTGTGACCAACATTTAGTATCATTACTCCAGTCTGATGATTCACTCCTTTCTTCTGCCATCAGTTATGACCAACAGTTAGTATCATTACTCCAGTCTGATGATTCACTCCTTTCTTCTGCCATCAGTTATGACCAACAGTTAGTATCATTACTCCAGTCTGATGATTCACTCCTTTCTTCTGCCATCACTTATGACCAACAGTTAGTATCATTACTCCAGTCTGATGATTCACTCCTTTCTTCTGCCATCAGTTATGACCAACAGTTAGTATCATTACTCCAGTCTGATGATTCACTCCTTTCTTCTGCCATCAGTTATGACCAACAGTTAGTATCATTACTCCAGTCTGATGATTCACTCCTTTCTTTTGCCATCAGTTATGACCAACAGTTAGTATCATTACTCCAATCTGATGATTCACTCCTTTCTTCTGCCATCACTTATGACCAACAGTTAGTATCATTACTCCAGTCTGTTGATTCACTCCTTTCTTCTGCCATCAGTTGTGACCAACAGATAGTATCATTATTCCAGTCTGATGATTCACTACTTTCTTCTGCCATCACTTATGACCAACAGTTAGTATCATTACTCCAGTCTGATGATTCACTCCTTTCTTCTGCATCAGTTATGACCAACATTTAATATCATTACTCCAGTCTGATGATTCACTCCTTTCTTCTGCCATCAGTTATGACCAACAGTTACTGTCATTACTCCAGTCTGATGATTCACTCCTTTCTTCTGCCAGGAGTTGTGACCAACAGTTAGTATCATTACTCCAGTCTGATGATTCACTCCTTTCTTCTGCCATCAGTTATGACCAACAGTTAGTATCATTACTCCAGTCTGATGATTCACTCCTTTCTTCTGCCATCACTTATGACCAACAGTTAGTATCATTACTCCAGTCTGATGATTCACTCCTTTCTTCTGCCATCAGTTATGACCAACAGTTAGTATCATTACTCCAATCTGATGATTCACTCCTTTCTTCTGCCATCACTTATGACCAACAGTTAGTATCATTACTCCAGTCTGATGATTCACTCCTTTCTTCTGCCATCAGTAATGACCAACAGTTAGTATCATTACTCCAATCTGATGATTCACTCCTTTCTTCTGCCATCACTTATGACCAACAGTTAGTATCATTACTCCAGTCTGATGATTCACTCCTTTCTTCTGCCATCAGTTATGACCAACAGTTAGTATCATTATTCCAGTCTGATGATTCACTCCTTTCTTCTGCCATCAGTTGTGACCAACAGTTAGTATCATTACTCCAGTCTGATGATTCACTCCTTTCTTCTGCCATCAGTTATGACCAACAGTTAGTATCATTACTCCAGTCTGATGATTCACTCCTTTCTTCTGCCATCAGTTATGACCAACAGTTAGTATCATTACTCCAGTCTGATGATTCACTCCTTTCTTCTGCCATTAGTTATGACCAACAGATAGTATCATTACTCCAGTCTGATGATTCACTCCTTTCTTCTGCCATCAGTTATGACCAACAGTTAGTATCATTACTCCAAT
Source organism: Eledone cirrhosa (assembly GCA_964016885.1). Classification (NCBI taxonomy): domain Eukaryota; kingdom Metazoa; phylum Mollusca; class Cephalopoda; order Octopoda; family Eledonidae; genus Eledone; species Eledone cirrhosa. The sequence continues at coordinate 337,266,629 of OZ024742.1, read as the reverse complement.
CTGATGATTCACTCCTTTCTTCTGCCATCACTTATGACCAACAGTTAGTATCATTACTCCAGTCTGATGATTCACTCCTTTCTTCTGCCATCAGTTATGACCAACAGTTAGTATCATTACTCCAGTCTGATGATTCACTCCTTTCTTCTGCCATCAGTTATGACCAACAGTTAGTATCATTACTCCAGTCTGATGATTCACTCCTTTCTTTTGCCATCAGTTATGACCAACAGTTAGTATCATTACTCCAATCTGATGATTCACTCCTTTCTTCTGCCATCACTTATGACCAACAGTTAGTATCATTACTCCAGTCTGATGATTCACTCCTTTCTTCTGCCATCAGTTGTGACCAACAGATAGTATCATTATTCCAGTCTGATGATTCACTACTTTCTTCTGCCATCACTTATGACCAACAGTTAGTATCATTACTCCAGTCTGATGATTCACTACTTTCTTCTGCCATCAGTTATGACCAACACTTGGTATCATTACTCCAGTCTGATGATTCACTCCTTTCTTCTGCCAGGAGTTGTGACCAACAGTTAGTATCATTACTCCAGTCTGATGATTCACTCTTTTCTTCTGCCATCAGTTGTGACCGACAGTTAGTATCATTACTCCAGTCTGATTATTCACTCCTTTCTTCTGCCAGGTGTTGTGACCAACAGATAGTATCATTACTCCAGTCTGATGATTCACTCCTTTCTTCTGCCATCAGTTATGACCACCAGTTAGTATCATTACTCCAGTCTGATGATTCACTACTTTCTTCTGCCATCAGTTATGACCAACAGTTAGTATCATTACTCCAGTCTGATTATTCACTCCTTTATTCTGCCATCAGTTGTGACCAACAGTTAGTATCATTACTCCAGTCTGATGATTCACTCCTTTCTTCTGCCATCATTTATGACCAGCAGTTAGTATCATTACTCCAGTCTGATGATTCACTCCTTTCTTCTGCCATCAGTTGTGACCAACAGTTAGTATCATTACTCCAGTCTGATGATTCACTCCTTTCTTCTGCCATCAGTTATGACCAACATTTAGTATCATTACTCCAGTCTGATGATTCACTCCTTTCTTCTGCCATCAGTTGTGACCAACATTTAGTATCATTACTCCAGTCTGATGATTCACTCCTTTCTTCTGCCATCAGTTATGACCAACAGTTAGTATCATTACTCCAGTCTGATGATTCACTCCTTTCTTCTGCCATCAGTTATGACCAACAGTTAGTATCATTACTCCAGTCTGATGATTCACTCCTTTCTTCTGCCAGGAGTTGTGACCAACAGTTAGTATCATTAATCCAGTCTGATGATTCACTCCTTTCTTCTGCCATCAGTTATGACCAACAGTTAGTATCATTACTCCAGTCTGATGATTCACTCCTTTCTTCTGCCATCACTTATGACCAACAGTTAGTATCATTACTCCAGTCTGATGATTCACTCCTTTCTTCTGCCATCAGTTTTGACCAACAGTTAGTATCATTACTCCAATCTGATGATTCACTCCTTTCTTCTGCCATCACTTATGACCAACAGTTAGTATCATTACTCCAGTCTGATGATTCACTCCTTTCTTCTGCCATCAGTTATGACCAACAGTTAGTATCATTACTCCAATCTGATGATTCACTCCTTTCTTCTGCCATCACTTATGACCAACAGTTAGTATCATTACTCCAGTCTGATGATTCACTCCTTTCTTCTGCCATCAGTTATGACCAACAGTTAGTATCATTACTCCAGTCTGATGATTCACTCCTTTCTTCTGCCATCACTTATGACCAACAGTTAGTATCATTACTCCAGTCTGATGATTCACTCCTTTCTTCTGCCATCAGTTATGAACAACAGTTAGTATCATTACTCCAGTCTGATGATTCACTCCTTTCTTTTGCCATCAGTTATGACCAACAGTTAGTATCATTACTCCAATCTGATGATTCACTCCTTTCTTCTGCCATCACTTATGACCAACAGTTAGTATCATTACTCCAGTCTGATGATTCACTCCTTTCTTCTGCCATCAGTTATGAACAACAGTTAGTATCATTACTCCAGTCTGATGATTCACTCCTTTCTTCTGCCATCAGTTGTGACCAACAGTTAGTATCATTACTCCAGTCTGATTATTCACTCCTTTCTTCTGCCATCACTTATGACCAACAGTTAGTATCATTACTCCAGTCTGATGATTCACTCCTTTCTTCTGCCATCAGTTGTGACCAACAGTTAGTATCATTACTCCAATCTGATTATTCACTCCTTTCTTCTGCCATCACTTATGACCAACAGTTAGTATCATTACTCCAGTCTGATGATTCACTCCTTTCTTCTGCCATCAGTTGTGACCAACAGTTAGTATCATTACTCCAGTCTGATTATTCACTTTTCTTCTGCCATCACTTATGACCAACAGATAGTATCATTACTCCAGTCTGATGATTCACTCCTTTCTTCTGCCATCACTTATGACCAACAGTTAGTATCATTACTCCAGTCTGATGATTCACTCCTTTCTTCTGCCAGGAGTTATGACCAACAGTTAGTATCATTACTCCAGTCTGACGATTCACTCCTTTCTTCTGCCAGGAGTTATGACCAACAGTTAGTATCATTACTCCAGTCTGATGATTCACTCCTTTCTTCTGCCAGGAGTTATGAACAACAGTTAGTATCATTACTCCAGTCTGATGATTCACTCCTTTCTTCTGCCAGGAGTTATGACCAACAGTTAGTATCATTACTCCAGTCTGATGATTCACTCCTTTCTTCTGCCATCACTTATGACCAACAGTTAGTATCATTACTCCAGTCTGATGATTCACTCCTTTCTTCTGCCAGGAGTTATGACCAACAGTTAGTATCATTACTCCAGTCTGATGATTCACTCCTTTCTTCTGCCATCACTTATGACCAACAGTTAGTATCATTACTCCAGTCTGATGATTCACTCCTTTCTTCTGCCAGGAGTTATGACCAACAGTTAGTATCATTACTCCAGTCTGGTGATATTCACTCCTTTCTTCTGCCATCAGTTGTGACCAGCAGATAGTCTCAGGAATGGAAAGTCCAATAGAAACATTGTTTTCTTCATCTGATATGTCAATTACCTCTTTTCTCTCTTTTCTCTTCATTCAAACTGGCCATATCCGGCCAGAACTCTCTCACTTCTTTCTGTTCAAACTGGCTACCTACATTAAGGTATTGTTCTCAAAATAAATAACATCAAAATCTTGTAGATTCGATTTTATGTGAGATAATTATGTGAGGTAAACCCTTTCCTGTGAAAATACAATAGTAAATATAAAATGATGTAAATGCTAAAGGGTTACAGTGTTGGTTTTGGTTATACATTAACTTAAAAATATATATGAGCCTTTCAGTTCTTAGATTGACTTCTCTATGTTAACACAAGAACACAAGTTGTTTTGTTTTTTAATATTTATTTGTCAGCGAGGGAATTTAGAAGCTGAGGTAAATATTAATATAGTCTTGATAATGTTAAACATTTTGTCAGTTTTGAGCTAAATATCATTATAGACTGGATATTGTTAAATATTGTCTCACTGTTAAACTAGATTGAAACATCTCCAGCAATTCAATAAAGTTAAATATAGATTATTGACCTGTCTATATTTATTACAACATAAATGATTAGAAAACCATATATCCCAAGACATATATATAGCAAAGGTAAAACTATATATACAATGTATATATAGTTTTGTATGTGGAGAATTATATATGACAGTATATAATTGCCATGTCATTTCAGAATTAGCTCAATGTGTTATGTATTATATTGGTCTGAAGGAAAAGGAGAATTTTCACCTAACATTATTCGAATAATTTGATGTACATCTCTCTTAAAACATGTGTAAGGAATTAAAAATGATTTGGAAGCTAATTTTTTCATCTATGTAGTTGATTATCTCTCTCTCTCTCTTTCTCTCTCTCTCTCTATATATATATATGTCATCATTATCATCATAATCATTTTACGTCCGCTTTTCCCTGCTTGCAAGGGTGGGATGGGTCTTATTCAGCACAGCATCTCTCCACTTGTCACGGTCCTTCGTCATCTCCACCATGAGCTTCAGCGATCTGAGATCTGTTCTCACCACCTCCGCCCATGTTTTTCGTGGTCTACTTCTACCACGTCTTCCTTCAACTGGCATTTCCTGGCACTTCTTCACCTATCGGTCATCCTCCATGCGCATCACATGTCCATACCACCTTAGTCTCCTCTCGCACACTACATTCTATCCCTCTCAGACACAGTTTCTCTCTCAACACATTCATGCTGGGTCGTTCACGCACATTGACATTATATATATATATATATATATATATATAATATACACACACACACATATATATATATATATACATACACATACACATGCATCCTTTTGAGGTTGATAGATAGTGTACCAATCCAATACTGGGGTCGATTCTTCCTCTATATCTCTTTCTCACTTCCTTTCTATCACTCTCTCTTTCTCATCTCAAATAAATTGGCTGTGTGCAGACTGAAGAAGGGACGGGCTCAACCAGGTTTAAAAGATGTCAAAGAAATGCTGTATGTCACTCTAGCAGGAGTCTAAGAAAAGTTGATATCTAGTATATTATTTTATTTAATTACGGTTTCTTGTCACCCATGTACTATGTAAGTATGGTCCTGGAGGGCCATATTGGCATACAGTGTTTTATGGGTATTTTTAAAACCTGGCAGAGCACATCTTCTCTCCAGTTCTGAATACAGCAGATTTCTTCCAGCGAAGGAGAGAGAGGGAATGAGAGAATAGGAATAAGAAAGAGATATAGAGGCAGAATCAACCCCAGTACTAGACTGATACTTTTTTTTTCAACCTTGAATAGATGAAAAGCAGCAAAAAAGTATGATTTCAGTAAACAAATAGTTTTGAAGCTGTGTATAATATTTACTCTTACCATAAGCTGTTGCCCCTAAACCTAGAGTTCGTTTTGTATCTTTTCAGTTATAATTACGACTACTGTACCTACAACCACTACAACTATATTAACAAGTACTACACCAAAACTAACAAAACCATCAACTACAACATCTTCAATCATTTCTGAAGCAACTACAAATAGAAGACAAGAAACAGAAACTTTTAAAATATCTAAATCACCACAGCAACTAAATCAACTCTTCAATGTATCATTAGATACATTAGAAAGTAAGTAACAATACATTATTCTTATTTTAAGCGGCTCAAATCTTTTATCATGTGTATATAAAAATCAATAAGCAAATGGTGGGTATAAAAAATGGATTAGATAATGATAGAGAGTGGGCGGCAAGAAGACTCTCACACTCAATCACATGTCACAACAAGGAGCACTGGAATTTCCCTTTTATAATGTTTGAGACAAGCCAACACATTCACAACATTGCCATGGGTGAAACGAGACTAAGATGCTGGAATAACCAACCATCCTCACAGGCATGACTTGATACATTAGTGAGGAAAGCCACCAACAATAACAACAACTTCACTGATGATGAATTAAAAATCCTGAAACGCTAGTGTCTGGTGTTCTTACATGGCTACTCAGATAGCTGTGACATGATCACAGCTTGAAACATTCAGAGCAAGACTTATATATCTTTATTATACATAAACATATAAGGGCAGGGAATTGGCAGTATCGGTAGAGTGTCAGACACCATGCTTTATGGCATAGTGTTATGCCCCTTTACATTCTGAGTTCAAATCCTGCTGAGGTTAGCTTTGCCTTTCATCCTTATAGGATTGATAAAATAAAGTACTAGTAATGCACTGGAATCGATTTAATTGACTTTCCCTTTCTTCCCAAATTGTTGGCCTTGTACCTAAATCAGAAACCATTATACATAAACATGTTGTATATACCTTCATATACACCTCTATTCTGAATCATACTATGTTAGTGCTACTGTTAATTAATCCTAATCAATCATGCACTATATACAAATGAACTTTTCTAGCAGATGTTTTAAAAACAAAATGTATTTATGCTATAGCTTAGTCTTCTCTCAGTACCAAAGAAAAACACTTTGTCCTCCCTGAATGTTGATCTGGTGCCACAACACCAAAAGTACCCAGTCTATCCTGTAAAGGTGGCCATACTGGTAACATGACAAGAGACAGCTCCAAATGCACTCAATAAGATGTTTGCGTTGATGGAAGGCCCCCGGTCCACCCTGTATAGAGGTTGTGCTGGTGATGTGTGCAAATTACCCAGTTCTTCCTGTGCTGGTGACACAAGAAAAAAAATCACTCAATCCACCTTGCAAGGTGGTCATGCTGGTGACATGACAAAAAACACACAGTTCACCCTTTATGGTGGTCATGCTGGTGACATGACAAAAAGCACCCAGTCCATCCTGTGAGGTGCTTATGCTGGTGATGCATTACAATCAGTACCCAGTACCCACTGTAATGTGGTTGGTGTTAGGAAAGGCATCAAGCCATAGAAACCAAGCCAAAATACAAATCTGTATGAGCAAGATGTGATTACCTGACCTGAATTGTTTCATAACATGACAACCCATCTAAGCCATGCAAGTGTTTACAGAATGTATAACAGAATACTTTTACTGGCGAAGATTTGAAACTGAATCTGAGGTTTCTCGCCTCTGGGACCATCTATCGTTGGAGGTTCTCACCATTGTCCTGTCAAGACAACGATGATAAATGTGACCCCAGCTTGCTGGGAGACGATATCCAGATGGCTGAACATAAATCAACCTCATATACACATCCTTCTAGCTATAGGGTTATTATAAATGCAAGGAGTTAAGAAATCTGAGAGCAGAGAGACCGAAGCAAGCAGTCCGTGTTAAGGTGCACGATGTAGCAGACCTTTCACTCTATCACCCTCTCCTGGCCCTTACTGGCTTCCACCTTATCAGCCAGGCAGCCAGACATGAAGCAGCATCCTTGAGAAGAAGAATATATTCTAAGAATAGGCACACACACACACACACACACACACACACACACACACACACACACACACACACACACATAGTAAGTTCATATTGTTTACATTTTACGCTCATTCTATTCTTCCTGTCATATTATATCTCTAAGATGCAACACAACTTTTACTATATCATTTTCTGTGATACATGCATTTACGCTAACTCGTAGAAGTTAGTCAACTAAATATGTAGGGATAGTTCATGTCATAAATATTATTACTCGATGTTCAAAGTGAATATTGTTTTTATAAAATAAACGTTGTTAACAACTCAATTGTGGCATTATTCTTTTCATCAAACTATCAAAAGAATACAACTTATCCACTACAAGTTTATTGGGTGATCGTTTATCATGTAGAGCAGCAAGATAATTTAAATGAGAAAAATTATCAATTTTCTTTCCACAGGCTTTTGTAAAGGCTGTAAAATAGACAGAGGAATTGGTTATGTTTCCCATCCAATTGACTGCAACAAATATATTCAATGTTTCATGGAAGAAGATGAGTATCATGCTAAAATTATGCCCTGTCCATTTGGGACATACTGGGACCAAAATACACTTACGTGTTTACACTCACGTCTCGTCAACTGTACAACAGGTAAGTCTCCCCTCCCCCTCCTCCTCATCATCATCATCATCTGTCTTCTTCTTCTTCTTCTTCTTCTTCTTCTTCTTCTTCTTCTTCTTCTTCTTAGCCCACTTATTCATGAGAGGGTCATGGGGGAAGAGTCCTCAAACACTCCTTCAACAGGTTCTGTCATAAAATGAAAAGGATTTAAACAGAAGTTGAAGATTGGATTACTGCAATGATTTGTTTCCTCCAGTTGAGCTTGTACAATGGTCATTAAGAGACCTTCATGAAGCTGTTGGTCAAAAGTATGATCCTGTACAATGGTCACTACTTATAAACAGACCAATGTAAGTCCTCAAAGTAGTTTTAGATCACAATATAATTCCATATCTATCTCAACCTTTTACATACTCAATTCAAACGAAGAAAGACTAAAAAAAATATTGATTTATAATTTTGGCACAAGGCCAGTAATTGCAGGGAGGGCAAAGTTGTTTAAATTGATCCTAGTACTTGACTTTGCTTTATTTTAACAATCTCGAGAGGAGAAGGGCTAAGTTGACCTCAGTGAGAATTGAATGCAGAACATAAAGAATCATAGCTAAATACTGCAAAGCATCATGTCAGATGTTTTAACAGTTCTGCCGATCCAGTGAGAATACTAAACGTCTATACTTGCAAAAATCAACTATACAGAAAATTGAAGAGGGATTTCAAGATAATTTTGACTTGATGGTATACTAGCATAAATACCATCCTCTGGGTAGTTTTCTACTTGTGTAAGTACATGTGTGTCATCATCATCATCAGCAGCAGCATCATCATCACAGTTTAACATCGATTTTCCATGTTTGCATGGGTTAGATAGTATATTGTATATTGAAGCTAGATTGGTCAAGTGACCATGGTTTGCTAGTTTTTTGGCTTGGTTTCTTTGGCTAAATACCCTTCTTAATGGCAACCACTTTACAGCATGTACTAGGAATATTTTATGATAGCACCAGCATTACCACCTTACAGGGTGGACTGGGGGCTTTTCATCATGGCACCATCACTAGCACGTTAGAGAGTAGGCTGGGTGCATTTTTATTGTTGCATCAGCACTGAGTGTGTGTGTGTGTTGAGATCAGCCCTCACCACCTCTGCCCAGGTCTTTCTTGGTTTACTTCTACTGCGGCTTCCTTCGACTGAGATTTCCTGGTACTTCGTCACCCAGCGATCATCATCTATAATCATCTATAATCATGTCCATACTAATGCAGTCTTCTCTGCTGCACACTACCTCAGATTCCTCTTAAACCCAGCTTCTCCCGCAGCTTGTCCAAGCTCTGCCTTTCTCTCACATATATATTGCACATCCAACGAAGCATGGTTGCTTCATTTCTGTTCAGTCTATGCATGTCCTCTGCAATAACAGCTCATGTTTCACTACCATGAAGCATCATATATTGTAAGCTAGTACCATACAGTCATTCTTTTGTATGTAAGGAGAAACCTTTTGTAGTCAACAGTGGGAGTGGCTTATGCTATTTAAATTCTGCCTTACATATAGAACATTTGCTCTATAGGTCTGAGTATATCTCTGTATGATATAATCTGTAAGTTAACAATCGTTAAAATATCAGATAGAATGCTTTGCAGTATTCCGGCTTTCTGTGTTCTGAGTTTTAATCCCAGTGAGGTCAACTTTGTTTTTCATCCTTTCAATGTTGATAAAAAGAAAGTGCCAGTCCAGTACTAGAGTCAATTTTTCATCTACATTTCTTTCTCACTTCCCTTCTGTCACTCTCTCCTTCTCATGAAGAAATTGGCTGTGTTCAGACATGGAAAGGGATGGGCTCCTATAATCCACTGGGAGTTATTAGTTCATACTTACATACATATATCTCTGTATGCATATGTCTTTATTAAATTTTCTAAAAATTTATAGTTCACATTGAAATAACCTTGTAAGTAACTATGTGTAAAGACATCTTTGGAATCAGTGTTTCCAAATAACATATTATAAAAGCTTACTATGTGACCATCTGGTGTGAGGCCATTTAGTGGAATCTTTATTGTCAAAACTGTATGCTTATTTCTTATAGATTCTTGTACAGAAGCAGACAAAGGCTCCACCTTTGGAATGACTGAGAACTGTGCTGGCTACTGGTCATGCCATTATGGAAGAGTCGAGGCAAAATGTTGTCAAAGACAACACAGATTTCTAGCAAGGAAAGGCTGTATATTGGACAGATCCTGTAAGAAACATTGTCCAAATCAGAAGAAAATGAAGGAGAACTATGAAAAAGGCAAGTTTAACCATTTTTCTTTTTTCTTTTCTTTTTTTTTGGCAAATAAAAAAGAAATATTCACATTTTTATTTGAAACACTTTGTTCTTCTGTAATTTTTTCTACTTTTTATCTTTTCCTCTGACACTTTTCCATAAATTCACCAATTCTTTTATTTCTTCCATAAAGTGTAGAGTAACGGCCCTTTACAATCTTTTATCCTTACGGGGTCAATAAAACAAAGCACCATTAATACACTGGGGTAAATTATTGACTTACCCCTTCCCTTCAAATTGCTGGCCTTGTACTGAATGTAGAAACAATTATTTTTTCCATAAATTCCACCAAAACTTCTTCCATCATACTGTTTAAACATTTCTTCTTCTTCTTCTTCTTCTTCTTCTTCTTCTTCTTCTTCTTCTTCTTCTTCTTCTTCTTCTTCTTCTTCCTCCACCTCTACCTCCCCCTCTCCCCCCATTTCCTCCTCCATTTCCTCCTCCTCTTCTGCTTCTTCTTCACCCACTTATTTTCGGGAGGGTCATGGGACAGACCTCAAACACTCCTTCTAGTAGGTTCTGTCAGAAGCAACCATTTCCAATTGATCTGGCTGGATCCCCTAGCTAGACCAGCCAAGCTCATGGATGTTATCCAACCATCTTGCTTGATCTATCCCTGATTCACTTGCCGATTGGTTTTACCTGTAAAATCTGTGCAGCAATTCCTTCCTGAGACATTCTAACTGCATGCCCATAATATCGGAGTTGCGATCTCTCAATCTGGAGAAGTAGCGGCTCTACCTGGAGTGACTCTGATCTCCGAGCTATGCACTCTATTGAGTAACATTACTCCAAAGACCCTTCAGGGGAACCCCATTTTGGCCACTTGTATTCTTTCAGTCATTACCCAAGATTCAGAACCATAAGTAAGGGTTGGCACAAATACTGAATTGAAGATAGTGAGTTTGGCTCTTACACCTTCTTCTGATTACCGAATGCTGAAGCTGGTGTATTACTGCACCAGCTCCAGCAATTCTTGCACTTAATTCAGCCTTTTGCCGTCAATCACTTGTGAACATGGTCCTGAGATACTTGAACTTTTACACCTGTTGAGAAAGGTTCTGCAGGAGTATGAGATTGATGGCCAACTTCTTGTTCCCCTGATGTCTCTACACTAATGCCCGAATATTTATGTTTGGATAAATGGTGTTAAATCAAAACCATTCAATGTGGGAGTCAGACTCTGCAAAGGGTGCGTACTCTCACCTCTCCTGTTCATTATCTTCATGAACAGGATTGACATGCACAGCCGAGTTGGAAGTGGTATCACAATTGGTAGGTGTAGAATCAATCAGCTGCAATTTGCAGGCAGCATCCAGTCAGTCTTACTAGCTACATTGCCAAACTGATGGAATCCTGTGTCAGAGAAACACTTTGGAACTTCTGGAATTTTCACAGTCTTATCCGGCCCTCTAAATTTAGATTTATCCCTAACTTCAGCTGCTGTGATCAACTTATCGAGTTTCTTGAAGACATCACCCGGATCACTGATGGTGGCTCATGGGTCGATGTTATTTACCTTGACTTTGCTAAAGCTTTTAATTCTGTGGCACATAAAAGACTTATGGCAAAACTCTCTGCAATGGGTGTGAAGGATGATCTTTTTAACTGATTGAAGTCCCTTATTCTCAGTCGAAGAGAGGTAGTCACAGTTCTAGGACAGCATTCCTCACTGTCTGAGATGTCATCTAGTGTACCACAGGGATCTGTTGTTGGTCTCCTTTTGTTTGTGGCATATATTAATGACATAGATGCCAACTTAAAGAATGCCACAGTACTGAAATATGAAGATGACATCAAGCTGTACCTTGAGATAAAAAGGACAGATCCTGAACATTATAGATATTTCCTGCAATCAGACCTGGACGCAATGCAGCAATGGATCACAGACTGGCAACTCAGGTTGGCTGTGGACAAGTGTACCACCATGCATTTTGGGAGGAAAAACCCAACGTCCACATACTCCCTCCACAACACTAATATCAAGAAGTCTTCTTGTGAACGTGACCTGGGCATTACTGTCAGCAGCGATTTGTGTTGGACAAAGCACATCTCTAAAATTGTCAAGAAGGCCGAGGGTGTCTTAACTCAGCAAGACCTAGTCAGCCGCTCTCCAGCCATCTATTTAAAGCTGTATATAGCTATGGTGCGGCTACACTTAGAATTTGCATCATCAGCCTGGAACCCCTGTCTTGCTCAGAACATTGACCTCCTGGAAACTGTTCAGAGACGTGCAACCAAGCGAATACCTTCCATCAGGGATCTACCATACTCAGAATGCCTTGCTTCCCTGGGCATGGATACATTGAAGCTCCAACGTCTGGCAACTGACTTGGTAAACACCACAAAATTATTAACCATCTTGCCAACAACAACCCTGAGTACCTTTTTGATTTCCATGTGTCTAGCACACGTGGGCATGCCCACAAAGTCAGAAAACAGTACAGCTCCCATGACTTTCAGAAATATTTTTTTTCACGCTCAGAGTTGCTGAAGCATGGAACAAATTACCTGCATCAGTTGTTAGCTGGCGAGACATTGCATTCTTTAAAACCTTTATGCTTCCTGAAATTCACCAACACTACACTGATATCCCCATCCATACACACGCACACACGTATATCATGACTCATACACTGTTCATTTTACTGACATTTGAACATTATTCTATGTACTATACATGTACCTTTTATGAGTTGTAGTGCACCTAAGCACTGTATACAATAATTTCATTATTATTATTATTATTATTATTTCATTTATCTTGCTTTATGTTCATACAAGTTATCACCAAGTCACAACCAGTGACCTCAAGAGACAACAAGGTCCGCCATGTTCAAGAAAGAACATATACACACATACATGTATCTTTAGGTGTTTAGACCTGTAATGTATTTATATTGACAGAACCTTCCTTAGTATATGGGCAGTTCCCATTAGTACTATGTTTTGTATTTCTTCTATACGCGGGGTTCCTGGGATTTGCGATAAGTAATCATTTAGACCCCTTAGGTATCATTCCTAGAGCGCCTACAACCACTGGTATTGTTTTAGTTCTCAATTTCCACATTTTTCCAATTTCTATCTTGCTCAATTTTTCAAATGTTTTTATAGATACATTCTTGTCTATTGGAACGGACATATTGATTAGCAGGCATACCCTCTTTTTAAAGTCCTTCAGTATTATATCAGGTCTATTTGCCACTATTTTTCGGTCTGTTTGGATGCTAAAGTTCCACTAGATTGAGATGTGATCTTTTTCTCAAGTGGCCAGTGGTTGATACTCCCACCAATTCTTTTGATGGGCAGGTCAAAATGCTTACACATTACCCTATGTATGTATTGTGCAGCTCTGTCATGCCTGTTTAGGTATTTGGTTGGGGCTATAGGACTGCACATTGAAATTATATGATCAATGGTCTCCGGTTGTTTTTTACATACACGGCATAATGGGCTGCATCCATTTTTTATTATGTTGGCTTGATAATTTTTTGTTGGCAGACACTGATCTTGTGCTGATATCATCAGTCCTTCAGTCTCCGATTTCAGTCCAGAGGATGCCAACCACTGATGGGTTAAAGTTTTGTCAACATCAGAATTGTTAGCTCTTTCTGAGTATTTTCCATACAGAGACTTTTCTTGCCATTTCTTAGCCAGTTTCTGTAGCAGTTCTTTCTTTGCAGTTACTTTTACCTGCTTTGCTTTTTCTGTGTTTTTCATTTCAACAGTAAAGGGAACTTCTGAAATTTGTAGTCCATTACTGTATCTTTGTGCATCTTTTGTAATGGAGTATGATCTTTTGATTCTTTCATGTTTCAAAATGAGTTTGATCATCCAATCACGTGATTCCCTTAGATATGTAGATAATCGAATTGTTGCAGTTTTCAAAGCAATATCTAACTGGATTAACCCACGTCCTCCTTCTTTCCTAGGGAGATATATTCTATCTATATCTGCCTTAGGGTGATGCATTCTGTGCATGGTTAAGAATTTTCTAATTTTTGTATCGAGCCTATGGATCTCTGTGCTTGACCAGTTGATGACATTGAAACTGTAGGTTACTACTGGTATGGCAAGCGTGTTTATGGCATCGATCCTATTCCTAGCATTCAACTCCGTTCTTAAGATTGCTCTTACTCTGCGGTAACATTCCTTCCCTAACCTTTCCCTCATTGTCGAGTGCTTCATTCCGTCTCCTTCACAAACACCTAGATATTTGTAAGTTTCCTCTTGATCAAGTTCTCTTATCACATTCCCCTGATCAAGATTAATGTCTGAACTTTTTAGCAGCTTTCCTCTGGTGAACGTTGTTTTGGCACCTTTATCTAGTCCAAACTCCATTTTAATATCATCACTGAACTGCTCCACAGTGGATAGTAGCCCTTGCAAGTTCTCATCATTTTTTGAAAATAGTTTCAGGTTATCCATGTAGAACAAGTGATTAATGGTTTTGTCATAGACTTTATATCCATGTTTTCATTGAGCATTTTACTTAATGGTATAAGTGCGATGCAGAATAAAAGCAGTGATAAAGAGTCACCCTCCAAAATTCCACAATTAATATTAACTTCTCCAGCTTCTAGTGATTTTGTTTCACTATTCAAAAGGAGTGTTGTTTTCCATGTTTTCATACTCAATGACAGGAACCTCCTGACAACGGGAGATATTTTGAAAATCTCTAAACACTTTTCAATCCAACTGTATGGCAAACTATCGAATGCTTTTTTATAATTATAATCTATCCATGCAATTGATAGATTTTTGTGTCTATTATGACAATCTTCCAGTATCATTTTGTTAACCAAAAGCTGATCCTTACAGCCATATGAGCCTTGTTTACACCCTTTTCAGCTCATTGGGAAATAGATCATTTGTTATTAGGTGATCATATGTGTATTCAGTTAGGACTGATGTTAAAATTTTATACATTGTGGTCAAGCAAGTTATCGGTCTGTAATTTTGGGGATTATTTGTCTCATCATTCTTTGGAAGTAGGAATGTAATGCCGTTAACTAGCCATGATGGTATCTTTTCTGGCTCCTTAACCATTTCATTGTAAAGTTGGGCTAACAGCTCATGAGACTCTGTGAAGACATTTATCCAAAAATTTGGTATTTTGTCTTTCCCTGGGGATTTCCATTTGCTGGATTTTCTAGGAACTAAACGCAGATGTTCAACTGTTATATTTTCCCATGTTTGTTCCTCAAGGTGAGCTGTATCTTTCATTTGTCTGTCTATCCATGGGGCATGTATATTATGAACTTTTTCTTTGGCCCAGATCTTTTCCCAGAATTCTTGCACTTCCTCCTTGGGTGGTATTGATTTAGCAGTTATTGTTGACTTGCCAATTTTTCTGTAGGAGTTTTTTTGGTTGTTTTTTAACATATTATTGTCTCCATAGAATCTTTTTCAAAGCGCCTTATACGAGCAGCTTTGGCCGACACTTTTTGCTTGATTGTGTCTATCAGCATGTTTATGTCACTTGTTGATTTTATATTGTATTTTCTTTTCAATTTTCTGAGTTTAGTTTGTTTAACATGTTCACCTACTTTGTAGTTTGCTCAAATTTCTATGTCAGATCGGAGAAGGTTTATTTGGCGATTGATGTTCTCTTGCCAAGTAGGTTTCTTGTGGGAATTCCTTTGTTTTTTCATTTTCACTCCACATAAGTGAGTGGTGACTTTAGCCGATGCATAATAGAGATGATTTAGATCAGTAATGTTTAGTTTATTTGTGATGATGATGTCTTTGAGAGCTATGTTAGTCTTGTGTATTATCCTTTGGTTTTGTTTGGAGTTCTGGATCTTAGGGAGAGTGTCTCGTTCCCCCAGGTCAGATTCTTTCATTTTTATACATTCGATCATAATTTCATTCTTCAAGTTGGCAAGTTCATTCTCATTCATTTCTTTATCATTTACGATCTCATTGTTTTCATTTTGAGTTTCATCTTGAGCATGCACTCCTTCCACTTTTTCGATCCTTTCTTTAATTTGTTCTGCCGTCAGTGATTCCGCCCCGACCCTGGGATTTAAAGTGTTACAATTTACGTTGTTTTCACTGACACATGTTTCATTTTCCCTTCCCTGACTTTGCACTAATTACTTGATCTGATCAATTTCTATATTAGTTAGTAACTTTTTCTTAACAATATTTCTTCGTATATTGGCTAGTTTGTTACTGTCAATATAGCCTCTGTTTTCGGGATGTTTCTTTTTCTAGTTGATATATGTCTGTTCTGTATTCGGTCTATTTGATGGGTAGTACATGGCAGTGTAGAAAGCTTCAAGGACTTTTCTCTCTTTTTTTTTGGATTTCTTGGTGGTGAGCATGGAAGGCCAACAGTAGGAGTATTCCAGTTATGGGAGGTCTCCAGCTCCGAATTGATGGGAAGGTTTGAACCATTAGCTGATTTTTTCGACCCCAGTCTGGTTCCTCTCTGAGGGATGCGGCCCTTTTTGACCCGGGTGACAGCCGATGAGTTTTTATCATTTGACATTGGCTTTATTTTGTTGCGTTTTATCCTTAACCACCAAGGGGTAATCATTTCGTGTTATCACTCCTAGAACGAGTGTCAACCAAGACTAGAGGGGCCATCCTCCCTTAGAGACATGGCTATTCCCCACCAGCTGCCATCCCGGTATTTATTGGTCACTGGGTTTTTTTGTTTTTTAAATTGTTATTATCATGAGTGGTTCCTTAATGTGAGCCCTTTGGCCTTTGTTGAAGTTGCCTCTGTTGTTGTTGTTGGCTATGCCGGTGGTGCTGGGGCTTTTTCCGGAGGGAGGAGGGAGAGTTCTATTGTTGGTAGGGAACTTCAGTGCCATAGTAGTTGTTAACTTTGGGATGTTCAAAATTTTCTTTTGACTGAGATAGATTTACTTATTATTATTATTATTGTTTGGGGTGGTGGATTGGCAGTATCGGTAGAGAGTTATGTCCCTTTACGGTCTGAGTTCAAATCCCGCCGAGGTTAACTTTACCTTTCATCCTTACGGGGTCGATAAAATAAAGTACCAGTAATGTACTGGGTAATTGCTGGCCTTGTGCCAAAAGTAGAAACAATTATTATTATTGTTTTTATTTTCTTTCGTTATTGTTTCTGAGATATATGCAGAGTGTCTTCCTGACACCTAGGGCAAATAAATTCACAGTGTGCATTGGTAAGCCAGTTAATACAGCACATTGATTATAATTTTTAAAAAAACAAAAAAACAGTATACATATATACACATGTGCATATGCATATGTAAATACAAGAAGGGTTATCAATCTTACAGAGATAGTGCTCTTCTCAATACGTGTGCAGTACCAGTCAAAACAATTTTTTGCATCTCGTGCAGAGAGGGTAAACCAGGAATCATTCGCAAATATTGTTCTGTTCCTTTCTTGATCATTCCCAGTCCTCCCACAATCACTGGTATTGTAACGGCCTTGAGGTGCCATATTTTCTCAATTTCAATAAGCAGATCTTTATTTTTTCGTAGCTTGTCAAATTCTTTTGCCGCGATATTGTGATCACATGGGATGCTCATATCTATAAACAAACAGACCTTGTTATGTTGATCTTTTATAATGATGTCAGATCTATTTGCTTTTATGGTCCTGTCAGTATGTACAGGAAAGTCCCAGAGAATTGTTACTTTTTCTCCTTCAGTTACAGCCTCAAGGTGATGGTTGTACCACTTGTCTTCAGCTTTGATTTTGTAATGCCGACCTATTACCCAGTGTAGATATTGGCCAACTCTGTCATGTCTATATTTGTATTCTACTGGTGCTAAAACTTTCCATCTAGAGACTAAGTGATCCACTGTTTCAACCTCAGCATTGCAGAATCGGCACTTTGGGTTTATTCCGTTTATCATCCTATTGGCCTGGTAATTACGAGTCAATAAGCTTTGATCTTAGGCAGCTAAGATGAAGCCTTCACTCTCCGCCTTTAGCCCTGAACTATGTAGCCACTGATGGGTGTGCTTTTGTTCAACATCAGCTTGTTTGCTACGAGCCACATATTTGCCATGTAGAGGTTTCTGCTCCCAATTTGATGCTAATTGTCCTTGCCCTTTTGCTTTTGCCAGTGATTTTATGTGCCTAGCAGCATCAGTTGCAACAGTTTCTTTAGTCTGTCCAGCTTAGGTATCAAGCATGAGATCAGTAGCATATTTTTTGCTCTCCTTCAAGATAGAATGAAGCTTCTTACTTCTCTCATGCTTTTCAACAAGTTTCAGCATACAGTCGTTAGTTGTTTCAAGGTATTTGGCCAGTCCAATGATGGTGGTCTTGTAAGCAAGTTAAAATTGGATCAGGCCTCCTTGAGTTCTAGGAAGGTAAAGACGAGCCACATCTGCTTTTGGGTGGTGCATCCTATTACAGGTCAGTAGCTTACGGACTTTGGTGTCGCATTGTTATTATTATTATTATTATTATTATTATTATTATTGTTCTTTGAGTCTCAGTCATTGATGTTATTTAACTGGAAAGTTTGTTGAAATGAATATCAAGCTGCTACCTGCAGCCTCAGATATTCAGGACGTATTGGAGGGTTCTTGCTGTTCCCAACAAGCATGCCTTTTGAAGTGTTCCAAAAAGTGGGGCTAGACTAATCTTCTTTAACCATCCCTGGAAACTCCTTGAGATAGTACCTAGTGTGCCTATCACAATCGGGACCACTTTGACTTCATGGCAGTTCCAAATCCTTTTTATCTCCCACTTTAAGTCGTGGTATCGGTTAATTTTCTCCCTCTCCTTCTCTTGCACTCTCGTGTCGAATGGGCAGGCCACATCCACAATCAGGCACGATCTTTTTCCCTTGGCCAAAACAACCAGGTCAGGTCTATTGTGTTCCAGTTTCTTGTCCGTCTGTATCCTAAAATCCCACAGCACCTTCACCTGATCGTTTTCTATCACCGACTCTGGCTTATGCTCATACCACTTCTCAGAATGTGGTAAATTGTTTACTTTGCATAGGTGCCAGTGGATCACCCTGCCCATCACATCATGTCTCCAGCCATTATAGTGAGTCTGGGCTAGGTGTTTACACTCGGATACAATGTGAGCCACAGTCTCCTCTCTCCCTCCACAGATCCTGCACAGTGGGCTAGCCTCCTCCTTGTAAATATGGTGTTTCAGCCACTTCGTTTTGAGGGCCTGCTCTTACGCAGCCATTAGCATTCCTTCTGTAGCCTTTTTAAGGTCTCCTCTTTTCAATCAGTTCCATGTCTGTGGATCTCTGAATTCCGTTTTCTCAAAGAAGGTACTATGAAGGGATTTTTCATGAAGGCTGCTCTTTCTCCTTGTTGTTATTTCCTCCTTGGACATCCCCTGGTCTATTGTCCTCTCCTTCAGTACAATTCTGAGCATTGGCTCCTTACTATCGGTCACGTATTTGTGTAGGTTGTTTTTCTCCATCTGAACACAGTCCTCTATGCTGATAAGACCTCTTCCACCTTCAGATCTCCTTAAGTAGAGTCTATTGACATCACTCTTGTGGAACATGTTGTAGATAGTCAATAGCTTCCTAGTCTTCCTATCCATTTCTTTTTGTTCAGCAACATTCCATCTCAGAATTCCCGCACTGTACCTAATAATAGACACAGCTTGGGAATTTACTGCACTTATGGCATTCCTACTGTTCAGATGTGACTTTAATACGCTCCTTACTCTCTGAATGTATTCAGATCTTACCAATTCCTTCATTTTTTTGTTCTTGATGTCATCAGCCTCCAGAACACCCAAATACTTGTATCCTTCTTCAGTGTCAATTTCCTTTATCATCTCACCTGTTGGTACCTGGATTCTGTTGCTTCTGCTCAATTTACCCCTCTTCATCACAAGGACTCCACACTTACTAATACCAAATTGCATACATATATCATTGCTGAAAATACGGACAGTGTCAAAAAGCACATCCAACTCCTTCTCACTCTTCCTGAAGAGCTTAAGATCGTCCATGAAGGGGAGGTGATTGATGGTAAGCTCTCCCTTTCCCAACTTGTATCCTGCTCTCACTTTTCGCAGTATAATGGTCAGGGGGATCAGGGCAAGGACAAACAACAGAGGGGACAGAATATCTCCCTGGAAGATACCTCTCTTGATCTTCACGCCTCCCAAGGATTCTCCAGCTGATGTTAACTCTGTTTTCCAGGACTTCATACTTTTGCTCAACAACTGTCTGATGTTATCTGCCACCTTGAAGATCTCTAGGCTTTTGGTGATCCAAGAATGAGGCACCATGTCAAATGCCTTTTTGTAGTCTATCCATCCCATGGCAAGACCAGTGTGTCTCCTCTTGCAATTCCTCATTACCATCTTATCAATAAGTAACTGGTCCTTTGTACCACGGGACTTCTTTCAGCATCCTTTCTGTTCGTCTGGTAACAAGTTGTTTGTGTGCAGGTGATGGTAGATTTCCTCAGGCACAATGCTTGTCAACAGTTTCCATATTACGGACAGACATGTGATAGGTCTATAGTTGGTAACATCATTACCCTTGATTCGGTCTTTCATTACCAGAACTGTGGTACCTTTTGTCAACCACTCTGGTACCTCACCTGACATCAAGCAGTCATTGAACATGGTTGTCAGTTTCGGATGGAGGGATGTTATATTTTTAATCCAATACCCCTGCACACCATCTGGGCCTGGTGATTTCGAGTTGGTTAGTTTTTTGGCCTACCCCTTAAGAGTTTCAACTGTGATACTCAAATCAGTTTGTTGGTGTGCCTGTTCACTAATCTCCTTTTGTACTGTCTCAATCCACACTGCCTGGTCATTATGTTTAACATCCTGCTCCCATATTCCTCTCCAGAATGTCTTAGTTTGTTCCGCCTCAGGGATCAAATCGTTGCCTCTTTCTTTCCCTTCAAGCTGTCCAAACATCTTCTGGTTGTTGTCAAACATGCGGTTTAGTCTATACTGACTGACTCTGCTCTCGTATTGCCTAATTTTTACACTCTTTGCTACAATGCGTTGCTTCAGTTCCTCTATGATAATATTTAGCTTTTTCCTCCTAGTTTTGTACTTTATTTCCAGTCTATTTTTAGTGTCTATGTTTTTTAGTGTCCCATTTAGTAGGGACTCAAGCTTTCCAATGTCATTTCTCATTTCCCTGATTTGACCATTCAGTCGTTTCTTCCACCAAGGTTCTGATCTTTCTTGTTTGTTGTTTCCTCTCACTTTTATGCCAAGTAATTTCCTCACCACATTTGCTGTTGCTTTGAGGATATTGTTGGACTGGTGAAGGCTCCTCGCCTCAAGGTATGGGATGACTTTGTTTACCTTAGCTGTTGTTTCTTTTAACTTTTTCCTGTCTACAAATCTTAGGTTCATAGGTTTCCCACTATCATTGTTCATTTCATCTACCACTAAGTTTAGGATATAAACCAACTCTTGTCCTAGCCCGTCAGCATTCATCTCCTCAATGGCCGTATCTCTGTTCCAGGTATTATTTATTTCAGCATTCAGATCATTGTCTGCTTCGGATGGTTCCTCTGTTCCCTCAACCTCTTCACCTTCATTTCCCACTGGCTCATTTGCCTGGCATACTCCACTCTCCATTTCCAACCTAATCTCTCTGCTCAGTTCCTCCAGTTCCAGCTCGCTTATCCACCCATTAGTTCTTATTACCCGAGCCTGCCCGGTCAATTTTTGTTCATCTAATTTAAATAGACCAATCTCGTTCCAGATGTTATGCATCCGTTTCCTATAGCCTTTTTCCTTGGGGTTACTCTTCAGGTAACATTGCATAACAGTTCTATTCAATTCTTTCGTCCAGTTGGTTCTGGTCCCTTTCCTTCTTCTTCTTCCTCCGACACCAGCAGTATTTGGTTGACAGCCAGGTCCCTGCTGCTGAGCCAGGAAGCACCTGCTGGGTGAGAGTCTGTCACATGACATTCCAGTCTCCACTTCACCGTTATTCGAACTGTTTAGGTTCGACATTTAAACACTCTTATCGAGGATTGGTGAATGTATGGTTACATAACCACCGGTGATTTCATCACCCCCGGTGATTTTAGTGTGGCACTATCACGCTGTAGACGAACATAAATAAACAAACAAACAAATAGGTAAAACCCCCCACCAAAAAAATAAGCATAAGTTTCATTGTAATGTAATGTTTGAATGTCTGACTTAGTTTTTTTTTTTTTTTCTTGTCTGTCTGTTTGTTTTTCTTTTCTTTTTCCTTTTTTTTACGTTTTTCGTTGCTGCTGTGCTGTTTTGATTTTGATTTTTGGTTTTTTGATTTTTTGACCGGGTCATCAAATCAGTCTATTTATATCTTTTGATGCCTTCCTCATTTAGTGGGAATACTACGATGCCTGTCTTAATTATTATTATTATTATTATTATTATTATTATTATTATTATTATTATTATTATTATTATAATTTATGATCTTTAACATGCACTTGATTGTTTTGATTGAATGCTGCATGGTTGGAATGAAAATCAGTGCTGTGAAACCTGAGACACTCGTCCTCTCAAAGAAGCCTACACAGTGCACACTACATGTGAAATATTTTATTGATTTGTAATATTTTGTTTTGGGTAAGTTTCTTGAGAGCAGTCAAATTTTAAAAAAATAACAGTTGAGAGGTTGTTTGTTCGTAGCCTAGCAATGGCAGAGTGATTTGTTGACTTGCAATACTGAGTATAATTTTTCCGATTAGTAAATCTATCTGGGATAGGTCAAAGAATGAGCAAGATTTGACAATATTTAATGCTTTTGCCACTAGAGAAGGGCCCATCCCAGTGGGTCTCTCTCTCTCTCTCCCTTTCTCTCTCTCTTTCTCATTTGGTAAAAGATTGGCTTCTTAAGAAGACTCACAATAAATTAAGGTGGAAGAGTATCAGACTCCCAGAAAATGGTCAACAGTAGTTCATACATTATTAACAGTACTGCACTGGGTGTATGACCAAAACTCTGATCTCTTAGTATCACAGTACATCCCATGATAAAATAGCACGATTGGATAGTAAACAGGAATGCAGAATTGTATCTATAATGAATAAATTACAGTGATGTGTTGAAGTTTTATCTAGAGAAGACAACAGTTGGAATGTGTAAAATAACACTTTCCCCAAATCCCAGTTTTATTAATGTTTCAATAAAGGCTTCTGCTGTCTTTTGTAGTTGATTGCCCATTACTAACTGACGAAAACAATCCTCATTCATACATACAGATTATTCCGGGCTTTGGAGCTATATCACGTCCATGTGCTCCTGGCTCAGTATTTAACAAGGATGCATGTTCTTGCATTACAGATAAGAATTACATGATATTAGACATAGGTAAGTTTACTTGTGTTTAACCCTTTAGCATTTAAACCAACCATATCCGGCCAGAATTCCCTCACCTCTTTCTGTTCAAACCAGTCGTAGCTGGCCACTCAAATTGATGTTAAGGTATTGTTCTCAAAATAAATATCAAAATCTTGAGGATTCGAAACTATGTGAGATAAAGCCTTTTCTCTCAAAATACAACAGTAAATATAGAGCAATGTTAATGCTAAAGGGTTAAAACTTTCTGATTATAACAAAAACATTTTAAAATCAATTTAAATCAATTTAATTATAGAAATAATTAACAAAACACATATTAACCAAGTTTTTTCTCCATGGACGAAATTCAAGCTGAAGTTAGACTTCATAACTCATTTGTCCACTATCTCCTATTTTACACCTACATGGTCACTCAACTTGTTTAAATAGCAATAAAACTTTCTTCAAATCACATCCAACATTTTTAATATAAAAGAATACATTAGAAAATGTGGTGCCTGGTGTATAAAGATGGGAATGGCTAATAGGAAATTGTAACTATCATGTTTTCTTAAGTTAGTATTGTATCACGCTCAGAGTGGCTGAAGCATGGAACAAACTATCTGCATCAGTTGTTAGCTGTCAGGACACTGCATCCTTTAAAACCTCCATGCCTCTCAAAATTCGCCAACACTACACCTGATATCTCCCCTCCATACATATGCATGCATGTATCTATGTGTATATCATGACTCATACACTGATCACTTCCTTGACATTTGTACATTATTCTATGTACTGTACATGCACCTTTGATGAGTTGTAGTGCACCTGAGCACACTGTACACAATAATTTTCATTAAAATCCCGCTGAGGTTAACTTTGCCTTTTATCCTTACAGGGTCGATAAAATAAAGTACCAGTCACACACTTGGGTCGATTTAATCGACTTTTCCCTCCCCCAAAATTGCTGGCCTTGTGCCTATATAAGAAACCATTATTATTATTATATAAACTGTGGATGTAGCATGGCCAAATGCTTAAGAAGTTCACTTTACAATCATAAGATACTGGGTTTAATTCCACTGCGTGACACCTTAGATAAGTGTCATTTACCATAACCTTGAGTTGACCCAAGCCTTATGAGTGTAGTTGTGTAGACAGAACTGTTTAGAAGCCCATTGGATTGTTTGTACCTGTAATTCAGAGGGCCAGCCTTACTACACGCTGTGTGAAGCTGAATCTCCCTGAGAGTTATGTTGAGGGGATGTGTCTACAAGATACTCAGATACTTGAATGTTAATTTCATGAGCAGGCTGTTTCATTGTTTGAACATTTTGAGCATTCATCGTTGAAACCAACAGGGGGTCATTACTTTCCATTGCTTAAAACATTAAACCTTGTTTCTTAGAGGTAAACAGATGCAGAAGAATTCCTCATTAAGTTTTGAAATATGCAGTAAATGAAAATTAGAAATGTGTAATGTAACTTTAAATGTGGTATAGAACAATGTTCAGTTTTTAGTGTTTTTAAATAGTTTATATGGAACATTTGAATAATTTCAGCTCTGTTTTGCTTCATTTAACTTCCTTTGTTTCTAATTCCCAGAATGTAAACCTTCCATCAGTTACAATTTCAATGACGATTTCACAGATCAAAGTGGTAATGATATTTTGGCTGGGATTGAAAGAGTTGATATCACTGAACATGGTACCGCAAGATTCACTGAGGATAGTCGCATAAATATATGGAGATTTGCTAATGTTGAATTTGGTGAAGCATTTTTGATGAAATTACGTTTCCTTAAGTACAACTATGGATCTCTAGAACAAACTATAGTTAGTAACTGCTATGGTGTGCAAGGAGAGGGGCCATCCATTGTTATAACAACAGCTAAAAACACGATAATCATTAAAATTAAATCAAAACTTGGTGAAACAGGAATTTTGAGATTTGTCCAGGTTTGTCAGTTTTTTTTTTACATAGTCTGTCATTATTTTTTACCATATGTGGTTATTTCTTGTGGCTAACAACAAGCTTGCTCTTACTATGATGTCCATGCCATTCCTGAAGTCATTAAAGACAATGATTCCCTTTGTTTCAACATAGAATGGATATCATGTTAAGAACATGAAATATTAGGAGCTTACATCTTACTTTAATTCTCTGGTTACCCATATTAAATAATATTAAAAACTGTATTTGGAGTAGTTACTGGAGAGAATTATATATATATTTTGACTGATTGCTGCCTAGCTCTCCTCACTCAGCTTTACCAAATATCGATAATATTGCTTTCCAGCATAGGCACAAGGCAGCAAGTTGGTAGGAGGAGAAAGTCGATTATATCAACTCCAGTACCTGACTAATACTTTATTTTATCTACCTCAGAAGGATGAAAATAAAAGTTGACCATAACAAGATTTGAACTTAGAAAGTAAAGAGCTGGAATACATACTGCTAAACATGTGTTCAATGCTTTAATGAGTCTGTCAATCCACCACTCTTCTAATATTGACTATCTGCCTCCCCTTCCACTGGCATAATGTCTTCTTCATTCTGTCGGCCAGGACCACGGGGTGGACTGACCCTTAAGTTTCTTTATGGTGGTGGCATGTGGAATAGATTTATTTCCATAAGCATGAGTAGGTTGTGAAATGAAGCAGATATACACAGCCCTTTCATGGGCTAATAAAAAAAATCCTTATTATATATAGGGTCCCAAATAATATGGGGGGAAGGGGTAATCGCTAATTTTTTTAGGTTGTCTTCCTTGATATTTTTTAAAACCCAGAATTATTTTATAACGTATGGGATTTCTTGTAATGTTCTTTATTTTAGTCAGGTATAATGTGTTTTAATGTCTAACGAAATTAATTGTTGCCACTTAAAATACAATTTCGCTGGAGATAGATTAGTAAAATTTAATAAGCGGCGGGATGGGGGTGGGGGGTATTCAAGCCCTGAGAATAAATGGATAGTGAAAAATTAAACCAAGGGAAAGCACTCTGTTTAAGTGTTTTATATTGAAGGGCCGTTATTTGTAAGATTTCTTTGTTACAAACTAGAGTGTAATCTAAGTGGAGTTTTTTTTATTGTTTTTCAGGTTGCAGGATTCAACAATGTAACCATGAAGTATGATGGTCAACATGTCACAGCAAAGGTCAACGACAAAGTGAAGTCCACTGCAATGACCGGTTAGTATCAAATTCTATTAGGACACACAACATATTTGTTTTGGGATGTTGTGGTGATTAGTTGCTAAGCTGTTTGTTTGAGTAAGTAAGTAATGCCCGTTAAATAATGAAGTTGATTTTTAAAATAAATTAAAATTAAGCCCAATTATTGTGGCATCCCTTAATTGTTCTTACAATTAACTCTTACTAATGAATTTTATCCTAGAATACACAGGAGATCAGTATGAAATCTATGCAAGATCAACATATTACACATGTTTGCTTTTTGTTATTTATTTCAATGTTTTACTTTTTTTAATGTGTGGGGCTGGATGTATAGGGCTCAGTTGCGTCATTGGACCCCTTGTCAGAAGGAGGGGATAAAGTGACATCATGTAAGTGGAAGGTGTGGGCATCTTCCCTTTGGACTGTCTTATTGATTGGACATGTCTGTGGTTTGAGCACAGGTATATGACCTAGGTTTTCTGGCCTGTGATTTGGCAGGCAGATATTTCCCATCTAGACAAGATTGATGATAGGAGAGGACCAACGAGGAGGCAGGAGACATGATTTAAAGGATCTCATAAGAATGATTTAAAGGATCTCATAAGAATGGTTGGATGAATATTGAAATAGATTGGTAGATGTTGGTCAATAAACAGAGATACAAGTAGTTTAGCTGTTATTTAGACTCAGATTAATAAGAATTCTAGCTGTGAGCACACCATCACTGTACACCAGGCGCTACATTTTCTAATGTATTCTTTTATATTGATGACATAGGATGTGATTTGAGGAGGGTTTTACTGCTATTTCTAGCAAGTTAAGTGACTTTGTAGAAGGTTCCACATTGGTTCATATGTAGTTTAGTAGATAGAGATGGGAAGATGTCTCGAAAAACATTATCTAACTCTAAACTAGTGAGGGATTGGACACTAAACATTTCAGGCTAAATTAGGAGGGACTGGACACTCAGAGAGGAAATGGGTACCACCAATCATTTTTAAGGCTCACTGAAATATCATAATTGATGCACAGTCAAATGTTGACACCTCAACGATTGGCTACACCTTTCTCAAGGAGATAGGTGCAACCAAACATTTCTATGGCTAACAGAAATGGCATGAGGGACACACAGTCAAATGTTGGCACCTTAAAGATTGGCTGCACTCATCACAGGTATTTTAGAATTTCATTCCATTCCGCTCACCTTTGTTGCAGAATCCAAGATAATAACAATAATGAAAATTATTGTGTACAGTGCTCAGGTGCACTACAACTCATCAAGGTTGCATGTATAGTACATAGAATAATGTATAAATATCAGAAAAGTGAACAATGTATGAATCATGATATACACACAGACACACAGACACATGTATGTGTCTGTGTGGATGGAGGTGGAATATCAGGTGTAGTGTTGGTGAATTTCGAGAAGCATGGAAGTTTTGAAGGATGCAGTGTCCCAACAACTAACAACTGATGTAGGTAGTTTTTTCCATGCTTCAATAACTCTGAGCGTGAACAAATGTTTCTGAAAGTCATGGGAGCTGTGCTGTTTTCTGATTTTGTAAGCATGCGCACAGGTTTTAGACACATGGAAATCAAAAATGTGCTCAGAGTTGTTGTTGGCAAGATGGTTAATAATCTTGTGGGTGTTTACCAAGTCAGTTGCCAGACGTCAGAGCTTTAATGTATCCATGCCCAGGAAAGCAAGCCATTCAGAGTATGATAGATGCCAGATGGAGAGTATTCGTTTGGTTGTAGATCTCTGATCAGTTTCCAGAAGATCAATATTCTTAGCAAAATAGGGGTTCCATGGGAAGGAGCAAAATAGTTGTTAACTGTGGTGTCCCAAATGATGGCTGGATTAATTATTTTGTTTTCTTTGGTAAGTTGTGATGTAAATAATATGTTTTCACATCTCTCTTGCTTTGGATATACTGAGGTGTTAATCATTAAATTTATAGAGTTAAATGTTTATATTTATAAAATAAATACAAAAAACAATAACAACTTACTTTCCAGGAAATATTGAAAGACGTCAGTCTGGTTTATTGATTGGTGATTGTGATGGTCAGCATTCATTCCACGGAGAGATTGACAATGTAGGTTTCACATTTTCTTCAATATCTCTATCTACATATGTTTTATACATACATATATATCATCATCATCATTATCACCTTTTAATGTCCATTTTTCCATGCTAGCATGGGTTGGATGAGTTGTCCCATTGTGAGACAAGCTAGATCAGGTGACTGTGTCTTGTTCATACAGAACTAATTTTGGCTTGGTTTCTACAGTTGGATGCCCTTCCTAACACCAACCACATTTACAATGTGGTTTAAGTGCTTTTTGTTGTAACACCTACACAACCACTTTACAGTGTGGACTGGGTGCTTTTTGTTGTAACACCTACATGGCCACTTTACAGTGTAGTCTGGGTGCTTTTTGTTGTAACACCTACACAACCACTTTACAGTGTAGTCTGGATGCTTTTTGTTGTAATACCTACACAACCACTTTACAGTGTAGTCTGGGTGCTTTTTGTTGTAACACCTACACAACCACTTTACAGTGTAGTCTGGATGCTTTTTGTTGTAATACCTACACAACCACTTTACAGTGTAGTCTGGGTGCTTTTTTTTGTAACACCTACACAACCACTTTACAGTGTGGACTGGGTGTTTTTTGTTGTAACACCTACATAGCCACTTTACAGTGTGGACTGGGTGTTTTTTGTTGTAACACCTACATCGCCACTTTACAGTATGGACTGGGTGTTTTTTGTTGTAACACCTACATCGCCACTTTACAGTATGGACTGGGTTCTTTTTGTTGTAACACCTACATCGCCACTTTACAGTATGGACTGGGTTCTTTTTGTTGTAACACCTACATCGCCACTTTACAGTATGGACTGGGTTCTTTTTGTTGTAACACCTACATCGCCACTTTACAGTATGGACTGGGTTCTTTTTGTTGTAACATCTACATAGCCACTTTACAGTATGGACTGGGTGTTTTTTGTTGTAACACCTACATCGCCACTTTACAGTATGAACTGGGTTCTTTTTGTTGTAACACCTACATCGCCACTTTACAGTATGGACTGGGTTCTTTTTGTTGTAACACCTACATCGCCACTTTACAGTATGGACTGGGTTCTTTTTGTTGTAACACCTACATCGCCACTTTACAGTATGGACTGGGTGTTTTTTGTTGTAACACCTACATCGCCACTTTACAGTATGGACTGGGTTCTTTTTGTTGTAACACCTACATAGCCACTTTACAGTGTGGACTGTTTCTTTTTATTGTAACACCTATATCGCCACTTTACAGTATGGACTGGGTGTTTTTTTATTGTAACACCTACATCGCCACTTTACAGTATGGACTGGGTGTTTTTTTATTGTAACACCTACATGGCCACTTTTCTGCTCAAACCAGCCATAATCAGCCACTCATACCGACATTAAGATATCATTCTCAAAATAGCCAATAACATCATCAAAATCTTGAAAGATTTAACACTTTAGCACTTAAATTGGCTATATCCAGCCAGAATTCTCTCACCTCTTTCTGTTCAAAGAAGCCATAACTGGCCACTTATACTGATGTTAAGGTATTGTTCTCAAAATAAATAATATCAAAATCTCATAGATTCAATACTATGTGAGATAAAACCTTTACCATGAAAATATAATAGTAAATATAATAGTATAAATAGAGTAATGTAAATGCTAAAGGGTTAAGATTATGTGAGATAAAGCCTTTACCGCAAAAAGACGAAAGTAAATGTAGAGTAATGTAAATGGTAAATGGTTAAAAATTCAATTTCTGATTGACTATATATCCCCCTATCCCCCACATCTACATCACAAGTATTCATGTAGACGAGTGACTTAGTGGTAAGGATGTTGAACTTACGATCAT
This sequence comes from Eledone cirrhosa, assembly GCA_964016885.1. NCBI lineage: Eukaryota > Metazoa > Mollusca > Cephalopoda > Octopoda > Eledonidae > Eledone > Eledone cirrhosa. The sequence goes on along the minus strand of OZ024742.1, from coordinate 337,236,340 downwards.
AATGTCATGGATTCAATTCCTGGACTGGGTTATGTGTTGTGCTCTTGAGCAAAACATTTCATTTCACATTGCTCCAGTATACTCTGCTAAAAATGAGTACCAGCAATAGTTGGGGAGTTAACTCTGAGATGGACTGGCATCCTGTCCAATGGGGAGTCTTGCACTCTCAGTCGCTTCACACCTTGGAAACCAGGATAAGTACTAGCCTAATGAGCCCCCGGGTTCGAGACAGACTTTAGACTTAAACTTAACATTAAGATATAGTGAATGGTTCCCTAATTCACAGCAATTCCTATTTAATGCAGAAATTTGTGTTTTTTTTATGTGTTTTTTTTTTTTTTCAGTTTGCTGTTTATATGTGTCTGCCAAATGAAGATACTTTCCAAAGAACTACCCCATCAAGACGAAGTAGAATATATTAAAGAACCCCACTCCCAAAACGAACACAATACACATCCCCCCTATCTCTCTCTCTCTATCTATCTATCTATCTATCTATCTATATATATATACATATTTATCTATCTATATATATATATATACACATATATTTGTGTGTATATATATGTCCCAAGGCTCTGATACCATCAATACCATAAACACAGAGCTGGCATATCTAAGAACTGACTAACTGCCTGATGAGGTTATAGCCATTCAATGGCTAATCATCGAAATATATATAGCAGTAAATAAAGGATTATGAGTTCATGCAATTGACTTATGTTTCGCCAGTATATATATATATATATATATATATATATATATATATATATATATATATATTTATATGAACTGTTATGTGAATTTATCTTTAACACCCCTTCTGGGTCACGTAAGGAACACCCTTTAGTGAATTTATCTTTAAAACCCTTTCTGGGTCACGTAAGGAACACTCTTTAGTTTTTTATGCCCTTGAGAAGCCCTTTTCGGGCGAAACGTATGTTGGTGGTGTTTTAAATAAACATGTTTTAACGGTTTGTTTTCCTTTATATATTTTTCACGTATGTGTATATATATATATCTATATATACACACATATATATATACATACAAACAAATATACATACAAAAATACATACATTTATACATTCATACATGAGTTTCATTTGTTCAAATTACCAGTGATGATTTCAAACAAATGAAACAGTTCTAGTCCTGTAGAAGTCATTTGGATATATTATATATATATATATATATATATATAGTATTAAGGATACTATTTATGGTTATGTATATACTAAAACCTTTTATAGTTATATATATTTTAAACCCTAAATAGTGAAAGACAGTAATTTATTACTATCTTATTACCAGTAAGATAAATAGCTCAATGTAACAACATCAGTTGTTTTACAGAGCAGTTATATAGAAATTACATGAATCAAAGTTCTGTTTAAATCATTTATTTGCTTACAATTGTTTCTTCCAAACCGAGGTTTGGAGTCTTCGGAGCAATTATTCAGTTATTTTTTACATACTTGACCTCCTTTTCAACACAAGAGACATATAGAAACATATGTATATATTGACCCACAGTGGGTTGACATCCATTATAATAATACTGCATGGCAATTTACATACAAAGATTACAGTCATATTAAAGGACAAAATTAAAGTTAAAATTAAAATTAAAATTAAAATAAAAAGTTGGCAGTTTACGAAGATAAAGCAAGAGGAAAGTTTGGAGTAGCCAGTGTATGCAACAGTCACACGTGAGGCATGCACGCGTGTCCTATTTATACAAGATGTTACATGTAAAACAAGCAGTCAAAGCAGGCATCATGGGGGCTGTACTGGTACAGCCCCCATGATGCTCTCGATTGCCTGCTTTGACTGCTTGTTTTATATGTAACATTCTGCCGCACTATAATCTTGTATAAATAGGACACGCGTGCATGCCTCACATGTGACTGTTGCATACACTGGCTACTCCAAACTTTCCTCTTGCTTTATCTTCGTAAACTGCCAACGTTTTATTTTTATTTTTATTTTAATTTTAATTTTAACTTTAATTTTGTCCTTTAATATGACTGTAATCTTTGTATGTAAATTGCCATGCAGTATTATTATAATGGATGTCAACCCACTGTGGGTCAATATATACATATGTTTCTATATGTCTCTTGTGTTGAAAAGGAGGTCAAGTCTGTAAAAAATAACTGAATAATTGCTCCGAAGACTCCAAACCTCGGTTTGGAAGAAACAATTGTAAGCAAATAAATGATTTAAACAGAACTTTGATTCATGTAATTTCTATAATTTCTATATATATATATATATATATATATATATATAGTAATAATAATAAATTTGAAGACTAAAATCCAAAGAGGGCTCGATAAGGATAAATATATATCAAATATATAAGAACCGTAGAGCAAATATTTATAAAAAATAACAGATTAAAGTTTAAGCAAAGAATCGCTGCTTTCACCTTTCAGAAGATCCCATTAAGGGTGCAAGCAGCGATTCTTTGCTTATATATATATATAAAAGAGGGGCACACAGGACTAAGATAATGGAAAAAATGAGCAGTCCCTTCTCGTCAACCTCTGGAAATCACTATAGTCTCAATGCATTAAGGTTGACACTATTCATTCCAGTGCACATTGGAACAAAACAGGGAGACAGCAAAAGTTATGCCGTTCAGCGAATTACACAAATAAAGACAAAAAATGCTATAAACCACTGTACTTCAACTGTAAAGGAAGATTTAGAAACACAGTATACAGTAGTTTCACCAATAGGAGAAAAAATAGAAAGGAGAAAAATAGAAAAAAATATATTTGAACTAAAGTCCTACGTACAAAGACACACAAAAAAAATGACAAATTGATGTGTGTGTATATGAAGGATCTCTTGAGTTTAGTTAAGAAGAATCTTATGTATTCAAGACCTGGTATATGATAACCTTAACCATATTTCAAGATACAGCAGCCCATTTATTATGTGCCTCTACCTTTCAAAATGTTCACCTTAGTCTGACCCATGCTAATGTGTATATAGACAAGAAACGAGCCTGTAAAGCTTTTCGTATTGGACCTGCATTTCATTTTTTATTCTTTACTTTGATCTTTGTTTTTTTTTCTTCTTTTGTATATAATGTTTTGCACTCCTCCCTGGTTACATGAACATATAACAAAACTGACCCTTAGGCCACTACATCAAATAACCCTTCCTTAGCTCAATAATAGTTTCACATTAGTTTGACATTTAACGTAAGTTATTTCTACCATCTGACCCTACCACTATCAGACCAAATTTATGAACTGTTAGTCATTGAGTATAGAAGAATGTGTGGCAATTCCAGAACAGCACAGACATCACTCTCCTCCTCTATTGATCTTGTATTGTGTATCAGGGTTTATGTGTAAAATAACTGTGACAAGATCCCTCTTCTTATGTGTAACAATCTGATGGAGATTATTTTGAACTCAAGCAGGGATTTACTCAGCATGCACACTCCTTCATGTGCATAAGGAGAGAAAATTCTACATTCTTATCTTGTTTCATCTGGAAGCTCCTGGACAACAGGAGTAACATCTCTCACATCAAACATCATATCCTAGACAGTGCACCCCCATAATGCGCTGGGGGATGTTACTGTCTGTTTTGCCTCTGTGAGGTCATAGGTCAATCCTAAGGTGGTTAACAAAACATCATGGTAAAACATTTATTTCACTACAAATGAACAGTGCAGTTTTTGCCCTGGATGCAGCACAGCTGACCAAATATTCACACTGTGACAGGTCTTCGAGAGATCATGGGAGTATTGCCAAGAGGTATATTCTTATTTTGTAGGCCTCAAAAAGACATATGACCAAGTGCCTCAGGATCTGCTGTATATATATATATATATATATATATATAAAATAATAAGAATAATAAATGGGAACAAAGAAACAGTATTGCATCATATACATATTTAATTACATATTACAGATGTTTCATTGCTGATCAGCTTGAGGCACGATCAAATAATGTTCGTTCCTGACTCTGGAATCAGGAGCTCCTCAGATATGTGTTCTTGCATGTAGACGCACGTCCAAATCATATATATATATCCGTTCTTTTGACCTATAACTCCCAGTAGAGTTGTAGTGGCTTTGCTGTGACATGTTACCACGAGTGATGGCAAGGCTAAAGCGCTGAAACAACCAATCACCCTCACGGGCATCACCAACGATGACAAGTGAGATAAAAACTAATAATTAACCATACAAGTTCAGAATGTTAACATTACAAATAATATTAAGATGTTTTAATATTTTGTTTTCTGTCAAATATATCTTCTGGTGCATCTCCTCCTTAGCACTTATTTCAAGCTATCAGTTTGTCTCTCAGAATCTCATAGTCAAACTTTTTGGTATTCGACGAAAACAGATGGATAAAATGAGTAAAATATTTGGAAAAAATATAAATACTAGGGTCGATATGATCAAGTAAACTCGGTTAGGCAGTGCCCCAGCATGGTCATAGTCTACTGACTGACACCAGTAAAAGAATATTTGAATTATATTCACAAAACTTCTATACATATTTGAATCGATAGAGCACTAGACAACTACCGGGAAGATTAGCAGAGTCTATTATATCTATACAAACAAAGGTAACTATAGAAGTGGAGAAATGGTACAATATCAACTTCAGGAAAGAGAAATTCATTTGAATAAATTTTTTAATGCAAATCAATTAAATTTAACAGTCTAAGGGAAATAAATTTTGTAACGCACAGACGAAGGCTAGCTTGAATTCTTTCCATTCCGTCATTACTTGAATTGGTTTAAAAGTTATAACGTCTCTTTTGGGTCACTAAACCTGCTAAAAATACTCGAATAAAACAATTAATACAACTAAACTAGGAAACACAAACGTATTCGCCAATATTACATTCATAGTAATAAAACATTCCAAATGAAAACCAACGAAGAAAAACAAAAGTAAAAGGAATACGTAATGCCGTACAATCTGTTTTAACATTCAGTTGTCTCAGCAGACGCTAGTTACTTGTGTGTGTGTGTGTGTGTGTGTGTGTGCGCGTGTGCGTTTGTCTGTGTTCGTGTGTGTCTATATATATGTGTATGTCTATATGTATACGTATGTGTATGTCTATATGTGTTGCCTTTATCTCTCTTACATTATACCTGCAGCTTCACAACACACCTATTAACAATAGCTTGTCTTTTATTTCAATTTGTCATCTGTTATACATAAACATATATCAACTATATTTTACAGACAGAAGTTATACAATGGTGGAAATATAAAAACAAAATTAAGTAATGAAAAAAAGGAGGAAGGGGTAAAGCAGGGCAGATCTGGCTGTAAAAGAAAGTAGAGGAAAGGACTATAAATGCCATAAGTGAGAAGAAAGCGGGGGGGGGGGGGCACTAATAGGCAACGAGAGAAAGAGAGGGGGAAGGGGAGAGGGTGAGAGACTGTGTCTAGGCCTTGCTGCTGCCAATGAGATCATAAAACATGGCTTGGATGCTGCAGGCTTCCCCTTCCAGCTTAAGCCAGCAGGGCTGGATTGAGTGGCTGGCAAAAGGCCAGATAGCACGACCATCTTCCTGTTCCACAGTGGCAAACCACTCATCTGAGATGCCACATGCAGCAACACTTTCTCCAGCTACAACCTGGTGCAGTGTGCGACTAATCCAAGCTCCGTTGCACATTGAGCTGAGAAGGGTAAACACTCCAAATATCGAATGCTCTCTGACAGGCTTGTGATCAAGCCTGTAGCAGTGGAGACTTCTGGTGTCCTTGGCTCTAGGACCACCTCCCTAATCACCACCAATGGCACAGAGTTGGCTTTCCGCATGTGTGTGCCTCGGGAGCTGAAATGGCTCCCTCACCAGTGTGTCTCCCTCACTACCCTCTGGAGAAACACCTCTATTCTGTCTGCCAGGACTGTATAATAATAGTGAGACATGTGGAGAGTGGGATGGATGGAGGCAGTGAGTGAAAGAAAGAGGACATCAACACACATACACACTTTATAAGTCATTTCCTTCCCTTTGTTCATCTCCTAGCCCTCCATTACTGTCTGCTTTAATTCCTCCTCCTCCTTATTTCCCTTCCTCTATTCATTGTAGATGTCATTTCTATAATAAAATAAATATGCATATACTCTACTTACGTATTGAGTACCTTTTTTAACTGTGGTCACGTCCTGATATACATCTGGAATCCACCTATTTCATATATATGTATATATATATAGTTAAGAAAGGAAACAAAAGAAACACAAGGATGCAAAAATACAGTTATATTAGGTTCCTGCTTGGAAGAAATGGAGGAGAGTATTTGTTTTGCATAAATCTTGATATGAAATCATAGTTTAAACAGATATTGTTATACCTTGGGATGGTCATGCTGCTAATAAAAATAGGCACCAACTTGAGATCCACTTTGGTTTTATTATTAGTTTGTAGCTTATCCATTCCTCTGTTAGTTTAGTAACTGGGACATTTGTTCCTGTGTCTCCTCTTCATTTTGATTCTACTTTATTAACTCAATCTTGTCTTTCTATCATAAATGAAAATTGGGAATTTCAACGAGACAGTCTCATATAAATGGATTAGATTTTCAGCTGGAGCAAGGTTCCAGCAAGACAGAAAGGGATATGGTGATGGAAGGATAGGGTAGATAGGGCCATAAAAGCAAAGAAACGGGTCTGGAAAAACTAGATAGGGGAGAAACAGAAAATAAATTTGTACATATTCTACAACATGAGGATCAGAGACGTGAAGCATCCTGGATTGCAAGGCAGTATGTTAGCAAACGTCCAGACATGGTTGGAGGAAAAGTGTTTGAAATGATTGTCAAGTACTTGCTCTAACTCAGGGCGCCCCCACCTGGGCGATATCCCCCACTGATGGGCGATTTCAACTGTTGCGTGGGTGATGAACAACTGAACAGAAAATGGTGGGTCTGGAAATTTTGGTGGGTGATATAGAATTTTGAGTTTTAAGAAGGTATTTCAACATATGTTACCTACCAAAAAATATTCAAAGGAGATATGCAAAGAACCTGTATAAAAACAAAACAAAACAATTGGAGGCTAAATGGAAATAACTGGGTCACATTCCTGGATAAAATATAAATATTTCCACAAACAAGGAACAATTTGGTATTTTCTGTAATTCTGAGTAGGGTCATTAACATTTAAATAGGCATTTGTTTTTTGGAAACAAATCAGACAAGGGAAGACCAAGAACAACTTTGTCAGTAAAATTAAGAAGTGACTTCAGGATAAACTCACCAACACCAAGTGATCGCATTTAAAATTGATACAGGCGATGACCTCTAAGAACTCTAACAACAGGCTTGTAGACAAGGAGGAGTGGACAACACTTCCAGACAAAATATGAGAATCCCAAGATGGGATCTATTCACAGCTCAATGAGCATACTCATATAATCAGACAGTCACTTGAAGTTGTTGGATTTTATTGATCACCAAGTAATTGCAACACTCTTATGTTCTCGTATTTGTGGATATTTGAAAATGGATTTTGAATAAGAATATAACTTGGTAACAAAAACTTTGTTCCTACTAATTTCTATCTCTATTGTATTATTTTTAAAAGTTCCTATGTCTTCATTTAAGAAAATTTGTCATAAATACAGCACAGCATTGGGTTTATCGTTTCCTCTCAGAGCAGTCAATTACCTATGTGTCTTATGTGAAACTAAACATTAGCCTCGCAATTTGGATTTATCCCCAACTCCAACTGCTGTGATCAACTTATCGAGTTTCTTGAAGACATCACCCGGATCACTGATGGCAGCTCATGGGTGGATGTTGTTTACCTTGACTTTGCGAAAGCTTTCAATTCTGTGCCACACAAAAGGTTTATGGCAAAACTCTCTGCAATGGTGTGAAGGATGATCTTTTTAACTGGTTGAAGTCCTTCATTCTCAGTGGAAGAGAGCTAGTCACAGTTCTGGGACAGCATTCCTCACCATATGAGATGTCATCTGGTGTACCACAGGGATCTGTTCTTGGCCCCCTTTTGTTTGTGTCATATATTAATGACATAGATGCCAACTTAAATAATGCCACAGTACTGAAATACGCAGATGACATCAAGCTGTACCTTGAGATAAAAAGGACAGATCCTGAACACTATAGATCTTGCCTGCAATCTAACCTGGACACAATGCAACAATGGATCACAGACTGGCAACTCAAGCTGGCTGTGGACAAGTGCACCACCATGCATTTTGGGAGTAAAAACTCAGCGTCCACATACTCCCTCCACAGCACTAATATCAAGAAGTCTTCTTGTGAACATAACCAGAGCATTACGGTCAGCAGCAATTTGCGTTGGACGAAGCACGTCTCTAAAATTGTCAGGAGGGCCAAGGGTGTCTTAGCATCACTCAGCAAAACCTTTGTCAGCCACTCTCCAGCTATCTATTTAAGGCTGTACAGGGCTATGGTGCGGCCACACTTAGAATTTGCATCACCAGTCTGGAACCCCTATCCTGCTCAGAACATTGACCGCCTGGAAACTGCTCAGAGACGTGCAACCAAGCGAATACCCTCCATTAGGCATCTACCATACTCTGAGCGCCTTGCTTCTCTGGGCATGGATACATTGAAGCTCCGATGCCTGGCAACTGACTTGGTAAACACCCACAAAATTGTTAACCATCTTGCCAACAACAACCCTGAGTACCTTTTTGATTTCCATGTGTCTAACACACGTGGGCATGCCCACAAAGTCAGAAAACAGTACAGTTCCCATGACTTTCGGAAACATTTTTTCACGCATGGAACAAACTACCTGCATCGGTTGTTAGCTGTCGAGACACTGCATCCTTTAAAACCTGCATGCTTCCCGAGATTAGCCAACACTACACTTAATGTTCACCCTCCATACACATACACACATGTATATCATGGCGCATACACTATTCACTTCCCTGACATTTATGTATTATTCTATGTACTATACATGCACCTTTGACGAGTTGTAGTGCACCTGAGCACTTTACACAATAATTTCATTATTATTAAGCAATGAAGCCCTGAATCCTTCACACTTAAACTATCATTTATATTCAAAGGAAAAAAACCTTTGTCATATTTCTTACAGCTTAAGACTTCATTTGAAAAGCAGAAGATGTTGATCTCAGAATTTCAGAAAGCAACTAGGCAGCAAGATAACAAGGTGATTGCATCGTACAATATTGCATTACTGGTCACAAAGACCACTATAGGAGAAACATTACTTCAACCTGTTATTGAAGAAGTTCTCTAAACTGCAATGCATAAACGGCTTGACTCAATTATCTTGACAATTCCACTTAGTAATAACAATTTCTCAACATAAACAGAGGGACCAGACATAAAAGTTGACAGCAGTATGATAGACAAAGCAATGAAAGCATGGATGGTAGCTGGACCATTCAGTATAGTTGCCGAGTTGCTAACTATATCAGGCAGGGTAGGCTCGGAACTAGGCAGATACCTAATTAATCCAGTGATACAGAATGGTGTCATACCCAATGACTGACACAGTATTATCATTGTAAATTTTTGCAAGAGCAAAGGAGATGCTCTAGAGCATAGGTTCTCAACCCATTTAGGCCAAACGCCCCCTTTTGTCCCTCAAAATCACGAAACGCCCCCTACCCTATTTTTCCATTTTTCAATATATTACTGATTTTGATATCAGTAGATTACTAAAAAATTAATTAACAATATTCCAAAGATACCATTGCAGGCAGCTGAGAGTACAAATACGTTTCTTGAAAGGAAATATATAAATTTCAAAAAAAGGAGCATAAATGTTCTTTTTTATGAATAAGGACCAGTTGAATTTGTTATATTCCCACCAGGTGATACCAGCTATTTTGAACATTTATACAAGAGCAACTCTGTCTATCCCAAGAGTGCTCTTATCTGGAAGAAAGTAGCAATGATATCATTTCAAAGCTTTCCAATTTTCCCTTTAATGAAACGAACAGAATAAATGTTGATATCTAATTTGATGTCCTCTCTGCTTTGTGAGCTTAGAGACCACGGAAGAGGGTTTTCATGACCACGCGGGAGGGTATATTTATTAGTAAATGGTAAAATATATACAACAAATGAGTAAGTGAATTGTAGTAGATGGTTTCCAGTTCAATCAGACTGCAACTACAAATAAAAAAAAATGGTAGTTTGCTTTGTAACAATAGCATATCCAAGTTTTCGGATAAATCAACTTACTTTAACTTTGACCTCATTTCAATGGGACCCTTGAACTTTATGGAGTCTAGCTAACTCTTTGACGTCAGGCTGGATTTTCATAAGATGTAGCCGGAGATCTCCATGTGTAATTACATTGTAGCAGTTGCAAGCCTTACTGTGCAGTCTGGAAACAGCACCAAACCTCCTCTTGACTAAGTATGAGCTTGGAAAAGGCAGAGCAAATCTCTTAGCCTCTGCATGTAGGTGTGGAAATTGACGCTGAATTTCCTCTTGCATCCAAAAAAGGGGTTCGCCTATTTTGGGAAATCTAATTTTGATCATGTCATCTGCTTGAAGTTCAATGAATTCTTCCTGAAATATAACGTCCAAATCATCGACGTTAGCTATGAAGGGATCTGCTACACACATTGGGATGTCCATCGGCAAAAGATCGACAAACCGTTCTCTCATGTTGTCTTGTAGCGCACGGAGGTGAGTGGTATAAATTTGAAGTTGGTCATCGCTTACAATGTTTTTAACATTGGCAACACTAGGAAAATTATAGATTTCCCGTCAACAAAGATTCCTTTTAATGACATTCAATTTGGCCAGGAATGTTTTCACAGCATTCCTTGCTTTAAGCAAGGTGATCTTCTTCCCCTGCAAAGCCAAAATGACGCTATTGCATTTGTCGAAGATGTCGGTGAGGTAGGCACAGTTTTGCCTCACATCGAGGGTTTTCTTGTACAGTTCTGTGTTGTGTCCTCACAGAAACTCAATGATAGAGTCGAACAGTTCAAAGAAGTGAGTAAGGCACTTGCCCTTTGAAAGCCATCTCACTTCATTATGAAGGAGCAACTTGACGAATTCTTCATCATTATCTTGGCACAGTTGCCGGAAAATTCGTTCATTGAGGGAATGCCGTTTGATAAAATTGATGACATCAATGGCCACCTGCAAGGACTTGCTCAGCAGCTTGCTGATTTTTCTTCACAGTCAAGTGTTGTCAATGAATGACACAATGAACAACAAATACAGATAGATTTTCTCTCTTCAGAAGAGTGACAAAACCCTTATGTTGGCCGACCATTGCTCTTGCGTCGTCCGTAGAACATGATAGAATGTGTGTTGTAGGTAGTCCTAGATGTATGTATTATCTGCTTATGTATTGCATGTGGTCCCAGCTGTATGTATTACCTGCTTGTGTGTTGTATGTGGTCCTAGATGTATGTATTACCTGATTATGTGTTGTATGTGGTCCTAGATGTTTGTATTACCTGCTTATGTGTTGTATGTGGTCTTAAATGTATGTATTACCTGCCTGTGTGTTGTATATGGTCCTATATGTGTGTGCTACCTCCTTTTGTGTTTCATGTGGTCCTAGATGTGTGTATTACCTGCTTATGTGTTGTATGTGGTTCTAGATGTGTGTATTATCTGATTATTTGTTGCATGTGGTCCTAGATGTGTGTGCTACCCGCTTCTGTGTTTTTTTTATTTTTATTTGTAATATTATTTATACAGTGAATTGGCAGTATCGGTAGAGGGTTGGACGCCATGCTTTCTAGCATAGTTACGTCCCTTTACAGTCTGAGTTCAAATCCCGCCGAGGTTAACTTTGCCTTTCATCCTTACGGGGTCGATAAAATAAAGTACCAGTAATGTACTGGGTAATTGCTGGCCTTGTGCCTAAAGTAGAAACAATTATTTATACAATAGGCAATAAAATAGATCTACATAGTGTTAACTCGTTACGGTTGAGTCAATAATTTCAGACATGAAATACATTGTTATTGGTGAAGGAAAGACAAGATTCTAACTGGCTGTGCTCAAAGTGTCCTTGACTCAGTTGACTGTGGATTTATCCATTGTTAGGATCTCAATTGCCGGTTAATGTCTAAACATGCCTGCACACCTGCAGTCAGACCATAGTTATGCTGTCTGCATGCTCATTCAAATGCATTCATACTGGCTGTCTCAAAAACATACAAATATGGCTTATAAAACTTACCAAAGTAAAGAGCTTTCCAGTGCCCCCAAAGCTCAAACGCCCCCCTAACGCTCCCCTGGAGTTCCGAAACGCCCCCCAGGGGTGCATATGCCCCCCGTTGAGAACTTTGCTCTAGAGGGAGGTAACTACCTAAGCATCATTCTTTAGTCAATAAAATAAAGTACTAGTAAAATTCTTTATTGACTAATAGTTTTCACCCTGAAATATTGTGTATTTCTGCTGGTAAACCTGCGTGGCCATGATCATAAGGTCTAGGGTTCGATTTCTAAACCTGGTACCATGTTGTGTCCTCGAGCAAGGCATTCAATTTCAAGTTGCTCCAATCCACTCAGTTGAAAAAATCAAGTACCATAAGAAGCTAGGCATTAACGCTGCAGCTGACTGGTTGGGAGAATTCTTGTACCCTCATTAACCCTACATTTGACTGGCATCCTGTCCAGGGAGAATTCTTGTACCCTCATTAACCCTACATTTGACTGGCATCCTGTCCAGGGAGAATTCTTGTACCCTCATTAACCCTACATTTGACTGGCTTCCTGTCCAGGGAGAATTCTTGTACCCTCATTAACCCTACATTTGACTGGCATCCTGTCCAGGGAGAATTCTTGTACCCTCATTAACCCTACATTTGACTGGCTTCCTGTCCAGGGAGAATTCTTGTACCCTCATTAACCTTACATTTGACTGGCATCCTGTCCAGGGAGAATTCTTGTACCCTCATTAACCCTACATTTGACTGGCATCCTGTCCAGGGAGAATTCTTGTACTCTCATTAACCCTACATTTGACTGGCATCCTGTCCAGGGAGAATTAGCCCTATATTTTACTGGCACTGAGCTTTGTCCAACTCATGGAAAAGTGAATGTAAAATGGTAACTCTGACTCAATAGTGTTATTTTTTTCATCAACAATTGCAAGAGACAAGTGTTTCACCTCATGAAAGCTCATCAGTATATTGTAGCCTTTCTGTACCTTATTAAAGTATTAGTGAGCAAATCAATAAGTACAAAAAGAGTTGTTCTCATTGGTATTGAGAGCAATTATAGTAATACACGGTATCAGTAAAGCTGGACGAAGATATTTGATATTGTATATCAATGTCAGTAATTTTAGGTGAAGGTGGTGGGGAGTTGATTAAATTGACTTACTGTTTAATTGATAGTTTACTTTATCATCCCCACCCTTCCCCAGAAGGATGAAAGCAAAGTTGAACTCAGTTGGATTTGAATGCAAAATATAAAGAGCCAGAACAAATACAATAAAGCATTTTGTCCAATGCTTTAACGATTTTGCTCAGACGTCACCCTCATGTAGAAATAATAATAAATTCTAATTTAGGCACAAGGCCAGCAAATTTGCTGTGAGGGGAAAGTTGATCATATCCAAAACATGACTAGTATTATATTTTATTGACCCCAGAAGGATAAAAGGCAAAGTTGATCTTAATGGGTTTTGAACTCAGAATGTAAAAGACCATGACTAAATACTTCAAAGTATTTTGTCCAGTGGACTAACAGTGTTGCCAATTCAGGACCTTCACAAAATATAAATAATGGTTTCTGATTTAGGCACAAGGCCAATAATTTGGAGGGATGGAAAAAGTCGATTAAATTGACCCCTGTGCATTACTGGTGCCTTATTTTATAATAATAATAATAATGAAATTATTGTGTACAGTGCTCAGGTGCACTACAACTCATCAAAGGTGCATGTATAATACATAGAATAATGAACAAATGTCAGGAAAATGAACAGTGTATGAGTCATGATATATATGTGTGCATATGTATGGAGGGAGGATATCAGGTGTAGTGTTGGCAAATTTCAGGAAGCATGCAGGTTTTAAAGAATGCAGTGTCTCGACAGATAACAACTGATGCAGGTAGTTTGTTCCATGCTTCAGCAACTTTGAGCGTGAAAAAATGTTTCCGAAAGTCATGGGAGCTGTGCTGTTTTCTGACTTTGTAGGCATGGCCACGTGTGTTGGACACATGGAATTCAAAAAGGTGCTCAGGGTTGTTGTTGGCAAGATGGTTAATAATTTTGTGGGTGTTTACCAAGTTAGTTGCCAGATGTCGGAGCTTCAATGTATCCATGCCCAGAGAAGCAAAGCATTCAGAGTATGGTAGGTCCCTGATGGAAGTTATTCGCTTGGTTGTACGTCTCTGAACAGTTTTCAGGAGGTCAATGTTCTGAGCAAGATAGGAGTTCCAGACTGGTGATGCAAATTCTAAGTGTGACCACACCATAATGCATGGTGGTTCACTTGTCCACAGCCAGCTTGAGTTGCCAGTCTGTGATCCATTGCTGCATTGTGTCCAGATCTGCTTTTATCGATAAGGATAAAAGGCAAAGCTAACCTTGGCAGGATTTGAACTCAGAATGTAAAGGGCCGTAATTCTATGCTGCGAAGTTGCTAATCCACCACTATTACAATAAGAGTGCTGTCTGTCTGTCCATCCATCAGTCCGTCTCTCTGTCCATGAAGCTCACTTTATATAGAGAGGTGCCAAGTGAGAGATATGTACATAGATAGAGAAAAGGGAACACTGTGTGTTTTTGATATGACAGAAAGAGGTAGATAGACAGAAAGTTATGACATCGCCCTCATCTATATAGAGAGAGGGGCAGTGCCAAGCAAAAGAGATATACATAGAAAGAGAAGGAAAAGGAACGTTACTAGTTTAGAGAGAGAGAGAGAGTGTGTGTGACAGAAAGAGAAGACGCCGCCATCATCTAGTAAATAATTGTTTCTACTTTCGGCACAAGGCCAGCAATTACCCAGTACATTACTGGTACTTTATTTTATCGACCCCGTAAGGATGAAAGGGAAAGTTAATCTCGGCGGGATTTGAACTCAGAATGGCAAGGGCCGTAACTCTATACGTCAAAGCATGGCGTTCGACCCTCTACCGATACTGCCAATCCATGACAGGCACAATGTCAGCAATTTGGGGGAGGGGGAAAGTCGATTAATCGCCTCCAATGCATTACTGGCGCTTTATATATCAACTCCATAAGGATGAAAAACAAAGCTAACCTTGGCCGGATTTGAACTCAAAGCGCAAAGGGCCGTAACTCTGTGCTGTGAAGCATGCTATCCGACGCTCAACCGATTCTGCCAATCAACCATCCTCAGAAATAATTATTTCTACTTTCTGGCGCAAGGCAAACAATTTTTTGGGGGGGGAAGTTAATTAAATTGACCCAAGTACATTACTGGTGCTTTATTTTACCGACCCTATAGGATGAAAGGCAAAGCTAATCTCAGCTGTCTGACGCTCTACCGATTCTGCTAATCCACAACCCTCTAAACTAATAAAATGTAAAAGCCTTGCTAAATCGTATTTAAATTTACTGCTATTCAGAACCAACGCCCACTCTTGTATATTGATTTTTACAAGCATTCAATTATTATCAAAGATATGACCCTATTACCTGTTTTAATATGCAAATTATATTTCTTTTTAGAAATACCCAGGTCACACCGAAGTGGGTGAGAGGACCGATCAACTAGCTGATATATACCTACGACTTTTTGGGGAAAATAGGGGGTAGGGGTAGTCTTACTCGCCTCACATTCTATTACATCATGGCAAAGTACGATACCCCAGCATGGCCGTAGTCTAATGACACCAGTAAAAGAATACACACACACACGTATATATATATCATATTATGTAAACATTGAATGACTCGTATTGACGAAGCATTGAGCCAAGTTTGAATTTATGTTAGCTTATAATAAGCTGCTTCAACGCAGTTTTTTGACAATGAAAAATAGAGGAAAAAAGTTTTACGTATAAATTCCTAGAGACAAGGAAAAAGTAGACAGCATGGTCTGACCAGTTCTATGGGTTAATACACCAAACTTGTTCAACTATTTTTCATACAAAAAAAAAAAAAAAAAAACTGCTTTGAAGCTACTTTAAGTGAAAATACGTTCAAAATTATATGTTACTGGTTACTCTAAAAATACTTCGTGAACAATTTGAAATTAGGGGGCGGGGCTTCATTTCATATCTGCCCTGGGCCTATCACTAGCTTTGCACAGTACTAGATACATATATTCCTGAGTTGATGAATAGTTACAGAATAGTTAAGCAATGACCTGGAACTTAACTCTTCATTATACCCTGTTGAACCACTAGATAGAGATAGACAGATAAAAATATATATATATATAGAGAGAGAGAGAGAGAGATATTGTCATTACTCCGACATTTAAAAAAACGAAAACAGCTGCTGATCGTCAGTGAAATGTATTGACAGAAAAGTAAGATATTGGTGACAGCTGGTAAAAATAGTGATCATACAAACGTATATATATTTTATTAATACCTTTCAACTTCTTGAATGAAAAAAAAACAACAAAAACATATTCAATTCGTAACAAAGGAATTAGAAATCACGAATGATGTCCGTATAATTTCATATCCCATAACATCGACATTTTGTATTTCGGAAGCAATCTTTGAATACACACTCACATCTTAAACAATAACGACAACACAAAAAAAAGTTCTCAATTGTATCACACTAGAAATTACCCTCTATGACGATCAAGTTAGCCGCAACACAACATAAAAAGTTTAAAAGGAAAACATCTTCCTCAGCCGCTAAGAAACTAATTATCAAGTAAAGTTTGAGCAAGTGAAAACGGAACGTTAAACTCTAATATCGCCCGTTTACATACTCACAGGCGTATATATATATATATATATATATATATATATTATATAAACAAATTTAAAACAAACGGTTTTATTTTACTTTATTAATTCTGTTAAATTAAGTAAAGAGCGACAATTCATTCGCAGTTTAGTAAATACGAAAGTTAAATATAAGAATATGGTGTCAAATCAAATTAAAAAGATGGCCCCTGTCAACATTCGTTTAAACCCAATTGGGGCTGTGCTTTTAATTTTATGTATAACATGCGGGGTTATTTACAATTTTGGTCTAATGAGCTGGTTCCAGAAAGAAGAGAGGATTTGCATGAAGGAGTTACTGTCTGTCAGTATCGAACTGGCGCGTCGTGGCGGTAAAAAAGTACTAGAAGTCCGCGAACAAAATGCATTGACGGCCAAAGTAAAAGGATATACTAAAGAAGGAGCTGCCGAATTAAAGACCCGTGGGGATATGGAGTCCCACCGAGCAATTATTTATGGCATGGCTAAAGCTTTCCCTGGACTTAAAGTAAGATTTGGCATTATTTTGTTGTCTGTTATTCCCCTCTCATCAACATGACTGTTTCATTGTGTGTTCAGATATACAAGTATCTCGCCACCTTATTTATATAGAGAGGAAAATATTTCGGGTTTTCTCAGATGCTTCCTTTATTTTCTCCATATCAGTTTTTGTTTAGTCTGTTGTAACATTAGTCAATGTCAAATAACTCTTAACTGGTTTGTTAATGAATTACCATTGGACTATACTAGATATAATATATAAACATAATGTGTGTATATATATATATGTATAATGAAAATTGTGTACAGTGCTCAGGTGCACAATATATGTGTGTGTAGTGTGTTTATATATATATATATATGTGTGTGTGTGTATATATGTTTGTGTGTGTGTATATGTTTTTATATAGGTGTGTATATGTTTATATATGTGTGTGTTTATATGTATATACACGTGTATATGTGTGAATACGTATATATATTGAGAGAGAGATCGTTGTTGACTGAGAACCATCAACATTTCTCCTTCGCCTGGTCTTTTTGTCTAAAGAATAATAATGATACTGCTCACACGAAGAATGCTCTCAAATAAATAGACACAGCACTAAAAATCACACTGCACATATCCAAGGCGCACAGAGCTGTGCTCGGAAATGCAGTGATGACGCGCAATAAAAAAAATTTAATAATAAGGCACTTATTTAGACGAATTACTCTACACTTTCACTGGTAAGGCTGGGATAAAATTTGCTTTGTACCTATTAAAAATGAAATCAACAATTATTTAGACACATTTATAAGTAGTATTTGTGTAACAGCTTTAAAAACTGTTGGTAGCTCGTCTTACTGAAGTATCAGGTGATGCTCATGGTGAGGATGCTTAGCTATTCTAGCCCCTTCGCCTCACTATCACTTGCATCAATTCCATGTTGGTTTGCCTCAAATATATTTAGAGGGAAATCCAGCGCCCCGTGGAATTAAGTGTGCCAGTCTTTTCCCACTATATATATATATATATATATATATATATATATATATATATAACCCATGCTAGCGTGTAAGAACGGACATAAAACGATGATGATGATGATGAGAGAGAGAGAGGTTTCTATTATCACACATTCTAACAAAAAATCACATTTTGTTGCCCTTTGCTGTCCTTAGTGTCTTCTTCATGTCAGCCCTTTGTGGCTAATAAAGAGATCCTTTTTTTTTTTTTTTTTTATGAAATCGAAATTTCGAAATCTATCAGTTAAAATTCGTTTTTCGGGGCCTCTTAGATACTTGAAATAGACTTTCCCGGAATAGGGTTAAGGTTAGTTTTAGGAGGTGATCGGTGACACACCGCTGTCCTTTCCGTTATCTTGGAAAAAGGTCAATTGTCAGCCACCTCCAACCACATATATATATATATATATATATATATATATATATATATATATCCGTATGTAGTTGGCGGCTGGTAGAAAAGTACTTCAATACCGAAGTAGAATTTTAATATTCATTTTATTAAGGCTAAATAGTGATGACCCTGTGATAAACAGGTGAAACTCCAGAGTAACAAGACTCACTATTTAGCCTTAATAAAATGAATATATATATATATAAATGATAAATTAACGGAGCCATAGACTCTTGCTATTCCCTGTCAATAATGTGCTCAAAGGAGAAGGAATCCTGATCTCTTTAAAATACAATATGTTGAAAAGGTAATACACTAGAGAGAGATAGTGCGCCATCAATAAAACAGGGAAAAACCACCAGTGTATGGAATCTATAACCTATGAAAGGCAGGGTAGACACACGATAATTAAAAATATAAAGTAAAGTATATATATATAACTATATGTCTACCCTGCCTTTCATAGGTTATAGATTCCATACACTGGTGGTTTTTCCCTGTTTTATTGATGGCACACTATCTCTCTCTAGTGTGTTACCTTTTCAACATATTGTATATATATATATAAGCAAAAGGGATATTCAATTTGTTGGTAATTCAACAAATATGTTTATAACTGATTCAGAGAACGCGACAGATTTTCTGGAGTATAATATTCAATGATATTAAATAAATGGAAACTATATTTATAAAACCATATTTATTCTATTATATATATTTCAAAGGTACCAAAACATTTGGTACGCTTTCATCAGATAAAATACAAAGTTTGTTTTATAAATTTTGACATAACCAAGAAAAGATACCTTAACAGTTTAAGTTTTTCTTGGATAGATACTATCCAACTTTTATCTGATGAAAGCGTACCAAATGTTTTGGTACCCTTGAAATATATATAATAGAATAAATATGGTTTTATAAATATAGTTTCCATTTATTTAATATCATTGTATATATATATATATATATATATATATATGAATGAAAATAGACCGAGAAACTGTCCATCATCAGTAGTCTGCTGATTATCATTGGTATTTCTTCGCATTAAAGACTAGATACCTCAAAATCACTGCGAGCGAGAACTAAAGTTATCGGGACAGAGCGAATTGGAAGGGGAAAGTAAACAAACAACATGGTAGTAATGCAACGTAAAGAGAGACAAGTCAATGAATCTTGTGGACTTAAGTCCGAACAAATCAATCGACGAGAAGAGGAATATATATATATATAATGTGGGGAGGGGGAGAACATTTTTAGAAGCATTTGGAGTGACAGGCGCACAAAAAAAATAATACATTTTCATAGAAATTAGTTTCTCACAAAACATATATGGCAGGAAATAAATGTTAATGTTAATCATAAATATACACAATTTAATATTTAATAAATGAGCAACTATACGAATGAATGACTATAAAATAGTTAGAAAAACACTACAAATATTTAAAAACGGATAAGGAAGGGAAAAGCAATGGCTCTAGAGTAAGGGCGCGCAACAGGCGGCCTGTGGGCCACCAACCGGTCCTCCAGACCAGTCAGAGTGGCCCACGATGACCATTTATAATGTTTACCTTGTAGGCTTATTTAGAATTTTTTTCCGTAACTGTAATACAATTTTCTGTTAGTTGACCTATACTAAAGGGCTTCACTGATTGGGTTATGTGTTATAATTTCCCAGTTCCATGTTATTTGTCTTTATTGTTTAAAAATGTATTCACAATGTAGTTATGACTCATCATCGATTAACGGCCATCTTCCACGCTAGCATGGGTTAGACTCAATTCAATGGTTTTCATTAGATTACATATTTTTGACAGTGACTGGCCCTAATAGTTTTTCCAATGTTCAAAAGTGGCCCACCAATGGAATATGTTGCACACCCCTGCTCTAGAGCCACAGAAGAATAGGAGGGAGGAAGGCGAGAGGGTGATGAGCTCTTGTCCTAGGGTGCAGCGGTATTTGGGCTGCACCCCATGGACAAAGCCACAAAAGCATTTTTGCGGATAATGGCCAGTGACATCCGCTGCAAAAGCCGTCCCACCTCGCGGCGTTGCTTCCTCAGATCGGCTACTGACGTTCTGTTCTTACAGGGTCCGGAGGATGCCTGGGGTCTCGATGATAATCAATGCAAAGAGGAAGCAGCCAGACAATCCCCGGTATTATCTAATGACTTTTCTTCTGCACAGCTCGTTTGTTATATTTTGTTAAAAGCTTGATGTATTTTATTTTATATATAAAAGTACTTTATATATAAAAGTACTTTATTTTATGTATAAAAGTACTTTATTTTGTAGTCCTAGATACATTGTTCTTACATATACTAGAAAGGACTTTATGAAAATAAAAGAACCTGTTCATATAAACAATTAATGTAATAAATATGTTTTATAAAAAGATCAATAGAAATTAATCAAAGAAAAAAGAGAATATATGCACACACCATTATACACTACAACTGGGAATGTTGGTGTTTCCCTCTAAAAGTTTTTGGGGATTAGTCAAGACAGTTGTGGTTATTACTGCTGGTAAAAGCGAGGTTAAGGCACTGGAATAGCCAAGCACCTTCACCAAGGGCATCACCTGATACTTGAGTAAAGTGAGCTGGCAACAATGACAAAATCCTCATTGTCAGCAGTCCAGCTGCCCCAAACATCTCAAATGGCATAGTTTAAAAAATTAGTTATTAAATTAACTATATATTCATTGGTTTGAAAATGAATACTGCCAATATCTTCTTCCAGAACTGCAGTATTTCTAGATTGCCCAAGTAGCCAAGCCTTTTCTTTTGATATATATCAACATCATCACTTTAACGTCTATTTCATGATTGCATGGGTTAGACTCATATTATGCAGCTAAACAGGACAGGTGACTTCATCTTGTTCATACAAATCTGTTTCAAGCTTGGTTTTCTACAGCTGGATCTCCTTGCTAATGCGAACCACATTTCAAGTTGTACTAGGAGCTTTTCTCATCACACCAATACAACCACTACCCAGGGTTATAATTTTAGGTTTGGCTGATCTATAGTTTCACAACTCCTGGCCCTTGAGTCACAGGTATAGCTTCACAAAAGTGTGCCTGTGTGAGGTGTCTAGGGGAATGTCTAGCTTCTCTCTTAGCGGCTGTGTATCCTTCTCTACTCCCACCATTTTTCCAAGCGTTCCATGCCAGTCTTTTG
Organism: Eledone cirrhosa; assembly: GCA_964016885.1. Lineage (NCBI taxonomy): Eukaryota > Metazoa > Mollusca > Cephalopoda > Octopoda > Eledonidae > Eledone > Eledone cirrhosa. The sequence continues at coordinate 337,214,366 of OZ024742.1, read as the reverse complement.
TCTCTAATGGCCCTATCTACCGTGCTGTTTCACCACCAACTCACTCTCTGTCTGGTTGAAGCTCTGCCCCAGCCACAAGTTTCTTCAGTAGCCTGCAGTAAGTTGTCACGTAAGAAATTCCAGTTATCATCTATGTCATACGACTCTAAATCGTCTTCTTGAATGGCTTTCCTAAATTTATATTTTAGTTAAAGGTCTTTTAGCGTCCAGACCTTTCTTTTCCACACTTTCCTGTATGTCTCATTCGTTCTCTTGCTTACTGAGATGTCACTAACGACTAACCTATGCTGTGGGGTACATTCTTCCCCAGGGTATGCCTTGGTATTTGACACCATCTGCCTCTCCCGCTGTCTAACTAGCAAGAAGTCAATCTGGCTTATGTGCTCGCCTGATTTGTAGATTATTAGGTGATTGGTAGGTTTCTGGAAGTTAGTGTTGCAAATAATTAGTGCACTTGCATCACAAAATTCAAGAAGCCTCACTCCTTCTTCATTTCTTGAACCATAACCGTGCCCAGCATGTACCCCAGTGTATCCATCCTGGAGCTATCCAACATGACCATTGAAGTCCCCTGCTAGCATAACGATGTCTCCATCCTCTGTCATTGTGGCTGTTTGTAAAAGTTGCTCGTAAAAGCAGTCTTTCTCTTCTTTACCTATGCCTGCCTGGGGAGCATAGGCAGAGATGATTGTCAGTAGTCTCCTGCCTACAACTAATCTAAGCTTAATTATTCTATTACTAACTCTAACTACCTCTATTGTCTTATCAATCCATCTCTCAGCCAGTAAAATGCCTACCCTACCTAACCCATCATCATTACCCACCAAGAAAAGCTTATAACTAAGATGTTTGCTTGCGACTAGTCTTGCAGAGGCACCTCTCCATCTCACCTCTTACATGCAGCACACATCCACATGCCTTCTCTCCAGCATCTCCACTATCTCACCAGATCTACCTGTTAGAGTGCCAACATTAAGTGTGGCAACTCTGAGATGTGATGTCTTCTTGTTCTTTTTCTTGTGCGATTGCTTGATGACGGTTGGAGGGTTCTCGCTCATGGCCGCACCAGCCACCCCACTACCGTGCGCAGCCCTAACATGGTTAGTGTTATTGCTGTTGTTGCAATTCTCATTTGTTGTGCTTATAGTTTTTGGCAGTAGTATATATACTGGTTGGATGCCCTTCCTAACACCAGCACCACTTTACAGCATGGACTGGGTGCTTTTATTTGTGCCACCAACACTAGAGAGGATGTCTTACTGGACTCAGGACCCCTCTCTACCCCTCCATTTTACAGCATGGACTAGGTGCTTTTATTTGTGCCACCAGCACTAGGGAAGTTGTCTTACTGGACTTAGGGGACTTCTCTACCCAGCACCAATTTATTCGGAGTGGTAGCTCTCCTAGACGGGTTGCCTACATTACGGCTTACAGAGCCTCCGTCCGACCCTTGTCTATTCTATGATATATTCACGAGGGAGTGGTTAGCATACAGCATCAGGCATGTATACCAAATGTGGTAGAGGTGGGGCGGGCAGGCGGGTGGGAGGTGAGAACAAAAATGGCTGGAGAACGAAAATGGCTGATACATACAAATTTATATACAAACACTTTCAATGGCATATACATACAAATTTTATATGCAAACACATTCAACACAGTTTATAACACATACAAATCACATATATATATATATATACAAAGCTCATACATATATACATATACAAATCTCGTATATATACACAACCAAAAAAAGTTTGGAGACAAATATAAACACTTATCTTATACAAAGTTTTCATAACAATATATATATATATACCTTATTTAAAGATTAAATATTAAAAAAAAATTTTTTTCATAAATTCTGTGAGCAGTTTCAATATATTGAAACTGCTCACAGAATTTATATATATATATAAGTTCCATATGAGCAAATCACAGTCACCTGACCCAACTTTCCTCAAATGGGTCAACCCATCTAACCCATGCTAGCATGGAAAGTGGACTTTAAACAACGATGATATATGTATATATATGTGTGTGTGTGTGTGTATATATGTATGTATCATCATCTTCATTTAATGTCCATCTTCCACGCTAGCATGGTGTGTATATACTTGATAAACAACAATCAAAGAGTGTTTAAAACATTTAATCACGATCGTTTCATCCTAGCACAAGGCTGGAATCATCGGAGTATATAATAAAGTAAAAACGCAAATATAATATCAGAAGTTTGTCATAAGAACATTTTGAGGATACATATGAAAAGTAAGCATAAGTATCAACATTTATATAAACATTATATAAAGTAATACATAGGTTAAAACTTTTGAAGAATTTATGTAGTAAAAAATTAAAAAATATAAAATTGAAAGAACTAAGAAGGAACTACATAAATTCTTCAAAAGTTTTAACCTAAGTATTACTTTAGATAAGAACACCAAAACTGTTGATTCCCTTGATGTTACCCTTTGCTTGGATTCTAAAACCTCTTTACACCTTACCATAAACCTAATGAAAAACTTTTTTACATTGATACCAATTCTAACCACCCTAGGTCTGTCTTAAATTACTAATTCTCTTAGATACACTCCCATAAGTAATACACATGTAAAGTTTGAAAAATATCGGTTGGGTACTTCTCGAGTTTTAAGGATTCAAACTCACACACACACACACACAGACATCCTCAGTTTTTTATATATAGATATTTAATAATACCCACATTTTATATATAGGTATATATACACACATACACAGACACAAGCACGCGCGCGCCCTACATTCACTAGTGCAAGTATTAAAAAAAAAGTATGACACATTTTTCGATTGTTTGTTCCCGCCCATGTAAATAACCTTGAAACACTTTTTATTCATTGTGTAACTATCATATCTTTTATACATAGAAAGTATGGTTTGGGAAGATTGTCAGAAAACATTGTTTTTTAAAATAGTACTACATAAACAGTTTATTAATGAAATAAATAATATTCGGTTTCTTCACCAAATCGTTTACAAAGCTATGTTTATGGATTATATATATATATATATGTCCATGCTTCCATGGGTTAGACGAGTTGTCCTGTTGTGTAGTGGACTGAACACTTTTTGTCATGTCACCAACACGACCACTTTACAGTGAGTACTGGGTGCTTTTTGTAGTGACACCTACACAACCACTTTACAGTGTGAACTCGGAACTTTTCATCCTGTCACCAACATGACCACTTTACAATGTAGACAGGGAGCTTTTTGTTGTCAACAACACCACCACTTTACGGTGTGGACTGGGAGCTTTTTGTCATGACACCAACACCTCCACTTTACAGTGTGGACTGGGCACTTTTATATATACCCGACCCTATTCAAGCTTCACTCTTTTGTGGCTATTCTCATTTCCTGCATCTAAAATCTTATAATACCAGTTACAGTGCTCGAATAGCTGTTAGCATCACAGTACACTCTATCGGTGGTCACATCCCTCCATTACACTCATCAGTCAAATCCCATCACACTCATCATGCACCATGAGTACATACCATCTTATTCTTTCTCACCTCTCTCCACACACCATAGAGTAGAGAGGACTCTACTTTTGTGGCGATGATCAACATCCTCTATTGTGCTGGTGATATGGAAAATACACCCTGTAAAGTAGTTGGTGGTAGGAAGTGTATCACACTGTAAAGTAGTTGGTGGTAGGAAGTGTATCCCACTGTAAAGTAGTTGGTGGTAGGAAGTGTATCCCACTGTAAAGTAGTTGGTGGTAGGAAGTGTATCTCACTGTAAAGTAGTTGGTGGTAGGAAGTGTATCACACTGTAAAGTAGTTGGTGGTAGGAAGTGTATCACACTGTAAAGTAGTTGGTGGTAGGAAGTGTATCACACTGTAAAGTAGTTGGTGGTAGGAAGTGTATCACACTGTAAAGTAGTTGGTGGTAGGAAGTGTATCACACTGTAAAGTAGTTGGTGGTAGGAAGTGTATCACACTGTAAAGTAGTTGGTGGTAGGAAGTGTATCACACTGTAAAGTAGTTGGTGGTAGGAAGTGTATCTCACTGTAAAGTAGTTGGTGGTAGGAAGTGTATCTCACTGTAAAGTAGTTGGTGGTAGGAAGTGTATCACACTGTAAAGTAGTTGGTGGTAGGAAGTGTATCCCACTGTAAAGTAGTTGGTGGTAGGAAGTGTATCCCACTGTAAAGTAGTTGGTGGTAGGAAGTGTATCTCACTGTAAAGTAGTTGGTGGTAGGAAGTGTATCACACTGTAAAGTAGTTGGTGGTAGGAAGTGTATCACACTGTAAAGTAGTTGGTGGTAGGAAGTGTATCACACTGTAAAGTAGTTGGTGGTAGGAAGTGTATCACACTGTAAAGTAGTTGGTGGTAGGAAGTGTATCACACTGTAAAGTAGTTGGTGGTAGGAAGTGTATCACACTGTAAAGTAGTTGGTGGTAGGAAGTGTATCACACTGTAAAGTAGTTGGTGGTAGGAAGTGTATCTCACTGTAAAGTAGTTGGTGGTAGGAAGTGTATCTCACTGTAAAGTAGTTGGTGGTAGGAAGTGTATCACACTGTAAAGTAGTTGGTGGTAGGAAGTGTATCACACTGTAAAGTAGTTGGTGGTAGGAAGTGTATCTCACTGTAAAGTAGTTGGTGGTAGGAAGTGTATCTCACTGTAAAGTAGTTGGTGGTAGGAAGTGTATCACACTGTAAAGTAGTTGGTGGTAGGAAGTGTATCACACTGTAAAGTAGTTGGTGGTAGGAAGTGTATCTCACTGTAAAGTAGTTGGTGGTAGGAAGTGTATCTCACTGTAAAGTAGTTGGTGGTAGGAAGTGTATCACATTGTAAAGTAGTTGGTGGTAGGAAGTGTATCACACTGTAAAGTAGTTGGTGGTAGGAAGTGTATCTCACTGTAAAGTAGTTGGTGGTAGGAAGTGTATCTCACTGTAAAGTAGTTGGTGGTAGGAAGTGTATCACACTGTAAAGTAGTTGGTGGTAGGAAGTGTATCTCACTGTAAAGTAGTTGGTGGTAGGAAGTGTATCACACTGTAAAGTAGTTGGTGGTAGGAAGTGTATCACACTGTAAAGTAGTTGGTGGTAGGAAGTGTATCTCACTGTAAAGTAGTTGGTGGTAGGAAGTGTATCTCACTGTAAAGTAGTTGGTGGTAGGAAGTGTATCACACTGTAAAGTAGTTGGTGGTAGGAAGTGTATCACACTGTAAAGTAGTTGGTGGTAGGAAGTGTATCTCACTGTAAAGTAGTTGGTGGTAGGAAGTGTATCGCTCTGTAAAGTAGTTGGTGGTAGGAAGTGTATCTCACTGTAGAAACCACTGTAAAGTAGTTGGTGGTTGGAAGTGTATCACACTGTAAAGTAGTTGGTGGTAGGAAGTGTATCTCACTGTAGAAACCACTGTAAAGTAGTTGGTGGTTGGAAGTGTATCTCACTGTAAAGTAGTTGGTGGTAGGAAGTGTATCACACTGTAAAGTAGTTGGTGGTAGCAAGTGTATCTCACTGTAAAGTAGTTGGTGGTAGGAAGTGTATCACACTGTAAAGTAGTTGGTGGTAGGAAGGGTATCACACTGTAAAGTAGTTGGTGGTAGCAAGTGTATCTCACTGTAAAGTAGTTGGTGGTAGCAAGTGTATCTCACTGTAAAGTAGTTGGTGGTAGGAAGTGTATCACACTGTAAAGTAGTTGGTGGTAGGAAGTGTATCACACTGTAAAGTAGTTGGTGGTAGGAAGTGTATCACACTGTAAAGTAGTTGGTGGTAGGAAGTGTATCACACTGTAAAGTAGTTGGTGGTAGGAAGTGTATCACACTGTAAAGTAGTTGGTGGTAGGAAGTGTATCACACTGTAAAGTAGTTGGTGGTAGGAAGTGTATCTCACTGTAAAGTAGTTGGTGGTAGGAAGTGTATCTCACTGTAAAGTAGTTGGTGGTAGGAAGTGTATCACACTGTAAAGTAGTTGGTGGTAGGAAGTGTATCCCACTGTAAAGTAGTTGGTGGTAGGAAGTGTATCCCACTGTAAAGTAGTTGGTGGTAGGAAGTGTATCTCACTGTAAAGTAGTTGGTGGTAGGAAGTGTATCACACTGTAAAGTAGTTGGTGGTAGGAAGTGTATCACACTGTAAAGTAGTTGGTGGTAGGAAGTGTATCACACTGTAAAGTAGTTGGTGGTAGGAAGTGTATCACACTGTAAAGTAGTTGGTGGTAGGAAGTGTATCACACTGTAAAGTAGTTGGTGGTAGGAAGTGTATCACACTGTAAAGTAGTTGGTGGTAGGAAGTGTATCACACTGTAAAGTAGTTGGTGGTAGGAAGTGTATCTCACTGTAAAGTAGTTGGTGGTAGGAAGTGTATCTCACTGTAAAGTAGTTGGTGGTAGGAAGTGTATCACACTGTAAAGTAGTTGGTGGTAGGAAGTGTATCACACTGTAAAGTAGTTGGTGGTAGGAAGTGTATCTCACTGTAAAGTAGTTGGTGGTAGGAAGTGTATCTCACTGTAAAGTAGTTGGTGGTAGGAAGTGTATCACACTGTAAAGTAGTTGGTGGTAGGAAGTGTATCACACTGTAAAGTAGTTGGTGGTAGGAAGTGTATCTCACTGTAAAGTAGTTGGTGGTAGGAAGTGTATCTCACTGTAAAGTAGTTGGTGGTAGGAAGTGTATCACATTGTAAAGTAGTTGGTGGTAGGAAGTGTATCACACTGTAAAGTAGTTGGTGGTAGGAAGTGTATCTCACTGTAAAGTAGTTGGTGGTAGGAAGTGTATCTCACTGTAAAGTAGTTGGTGGTAGGAAGTGTATCACACTGTAAAGTAGTTGGTGGTAGGAAGTGTATCTCACTGTAAAGTAGTTGGTGGTAGGAAGTGTATCACACTGTAAAGTAGTTGGTGGTAGGAAGTGTATCACACTGTAAAGTAGTTGGTGGTAGGAAGTGTATCTCACTGTAAAGTAGTTGGTGGTAGGAAGTGTATCTCACTGTAAAGTAGTTGGTGGTAGGAAGTGTATCACACTGTAAAGTAGTTGGTGGTAGGAAGTGTATCACACTGTAAAGTAGTTGGTGGTAGGAAGTGTATCTCACTGTAAAGTAGTTGGTGGTAGGAAGTGTATCGCTCTGTAAAGTAGTTGGTGGTAGGAAGTGTATCTCACTGTAGAAACCACTGTAAAGTAGTTGGTGGTTGGAAGTGTATCACACTGTAAAGTAGTTGGTGGTAGGAAGTGTATCTCACTGTAGAAACCACTGTAAAGTAGTTGGTGGTTGGAAGTGTATCTCACTGTAAAGTAGTTGGTGGTAGGAAGTGTATCACACTGTAAAGTAGTTGGTGGTAGCAAGTGTATCTCACTGTAAAGTAGTTGGTGGTAGGAAGTGTATCACACTGTAAAGTAGTTGGTGGTAGGAAGGGTATCACACTGTAAAGTAGTTGGTGGTAGCAAGTGTATCTCACTGTAAAGTAGTTGGTGGTAGCAAGTGTATCTCACTGTAAAGTAGTTGGTGGTAGGAAGTGTATCACACTGTAAAGTAGTTGGTGGTAGGAAGGGTATCACACTGTAAAGTAGTTGGTGGTAGGAAGTGTATCTCACTGTAAAGTAGTTGGTGGTAGGAAGTGTATCTCACTGTAAAGTAGTTGGTGGTAGGAAGTGTATCACACTGTAAAGTAGTTGGTGGTAGGAAGTGTATCTCACTGTAAAGTAGTTGGTGGTAGGAAGTGTATCTCACTGTAGAAACCACTGTAAAGTAGTTGGTGGTTGGAAGTGTATCTCACTGTAAAGTAGTTGGTGGTAGGAAGTGTATCACACTGTAAAGTAGTTGGTGGTAGGAAGTGTATCTCACTGTAAAGTAGTTGGTGGTAGGAAGTGTATCACGCTGTAAAGTAGTTGGTGGTAGGAAGTGTATCACACTGTAAAGTAGTTGGTGGTAGGAAGTGTATCTCACTGTAAAGTAGTTGGTGGTAGGAAGTGTATCTCACTGTAAAGTAGTTGGTGGTAGGAAGTGTATCTCACTGTAAAGTAGTTGGTGGTAGGAAGTGTATCTCACTGTAAAGTAGTTGGTGGTAGGAAGTGTATCACACTGTAAAGTAGTTGGTGGTAGGAAGTGTATCACTCTGTAAAGTAGTTGGTGGTAGGAAGTGTATCTCACTGTAGAAACCACTGTAAAGTAGTTGGTGGTTGGAAGTGTATCACACTGTAAAGTAGTTGGTGGTAGGAAGTGTATCTCACTGTAGAAACCACTGTAAAGTAGTTGGTGGTTGGAAGTGTATCTCACTGTAAAGTAGTTGGTGGTAGGAAGTGTATCACACTGTAAAGTAGTTGGTGGTAGCAAGTGTATCTCACTGTAAAGTAGTTGGTGGTAGGAAGTGTATCACACTGTAAAGTAGTTGGTGGTAGGAAGGGTATCACACTGTAAAGTAGTTGGTGGTAGCAAGTGTATCTCACTGTAAAGTAGTTGGTGGTAGCAAGTGTATCTCACTGTAAAGTAGTTGGTGGTAGGAAGTGTATCACACTGTAAAGTAGTTGGTGGTAGGAAGGGTATCACACTGTAAAGTAGTTGGTGGTAGGAAGTGTATCTCACTGTGAAGTAGTTGGTGGTAGGAAGTGTATCTCACTGTAAAGTAGTTGGTGGTAGGAAGTGTATCACACTGTAAAGTAGTTGGTGGTAGGAAGTGTATCTCACTGTAAAGTAGTTGGTGGTAGGAAGTGTATCTCACTGTAGAAACCACTGTAAAGTAGTTGGTGGTTGGAAGTGTATCTCACTGTAAAGTAGTTGGTGGTAGGAAGTGTATCACACTGTAAAGTAGTTGGTGGTAGCAAGTGTATCTCACTGTAAAGTAGTTGGTGGTAGGAAGTGTATCACACTGTAAAGTAGTTGGTGGTAGGAAGGGTATCACACTGTAAAGTAGTTGGTGGTAGCAAGTGTATCTCACTGTAAAGTAGTTGGTGGTAGCAAGTGTATCTCACTGTAAAGTAGTTGGTGGTAGGAAGTGTATCACACTGTAAAGTAGTTGGTGGTAGGAAGGGTATCACACTGTAAAGTAGTTGGTGGTAGGAAGTGTATCTCACTGTAAAGTAGTTGGTGGTAGGAAGTGTATCTCACTGTAAAGTAGTTGGTGGTAGGAAGTGTATCACACTGTAAAGTAGTTGGTGGTAGGAAGTGTATCTCACTGTAAAGTAGTTGGTGGTAGGAAGTGTATCTCACTGTAGAAACCACTGTAAAGTAGTTGGTGGTTGGAAGTGTATCTCACTGTAAAGTAGTTGGTGGTAGGAAGTGTATCACACTGTAAAGTAGTTGGTGGTAGGAAGTGTATCTCACTGTAAAGTAGTTGGTGGTAGGAAGTGTATCACGCTGTAAAGTAGTTGGTGGTAGGAAGTGTATCACACTGTAAAGTAGTTGGTGGTAGGAAGTGTATCTCACTGTAAAGTAGTTGGTGGTAGGAAGTGTATCTCACTGTAAAGTAGTTGGTGGTAGGAAGTGTATCTCACTGTAAAGTAGTTGGTGGTAGGAAGTGTATCTCACTGTAAAGTAGTTGGTGGTAGGAAGTGTATCACACTGTAAAGTAGTTGGTGGTAGGAAGTGTATCACTCTGTAAAGTAGTTGGTGGTAGGAAGTGTATCTCACTGTAGAAACCACTGTAAAGTAGTTGGTGGTTGGAAGTGTATCACACTGTAAAGTAGTTGGTGGTAGGAAGTGTATCTCACTGTAGAAACCACTGTAAAGTAGTTGGTGGTTGGAAGTGTATCTCACTGTAAAGTAGTTGGTGGTAGGAAGTGTATCACACTGTAAAGTAGTTGGTGGTAGCAAGTGTATCTCACTGTAAAGTAGTTGGTGGTAGGAAGTGTATCACACTGTAAAGTAGTTGGTGGTAGGAAGGGTATCACACTGTAAAGTAGTTGGTGGTAGCAAGTGTATCTCACTGTAAAGTAGTTGGTGGTAGCAAGTGTATCTCACTGTAAAGTAGTTGGTGGTAGGAAGTGTATCACACTGTAAAGTAGTTGGTGGTAGGAAGGGTATCACACTGTAAAGTAGTTGGTGGTAGGAAGTGTATCTCACTGTGAAGTAGTTGGTGGTAGGAAGTGTATCTCACTGTAAAGTAGTTGGTGGTAGGAAGTGTATCACACTGTAAAGTAGTTGGTGGTAGGAAGTGTATCTCACTGTAAAGTAGTTGGTGGTAGGAAGTGTATCTCACTGTAGAAACCACTGTAAAGTAGTTGGTGGTTGGAAGTGTATCTCACTGTAAAGTAGTTGGTGGTAGGAAGTGTATCACACTGTAAAGTAGTTGGTGGTAGGAAGTGTATCTCACTGTAAAGTAGTTGGTGGTAGGAAGTGTATCACACTGTAAAGTAGTTGGTGGTAGGAAGTGTATCACACTGTAAAGTAGTTGGTGGTAGGAAGTGTATCACACTGTAAAGTAGTTGGTGGTAGCAAGTGTATCTCACTGTAGAAACCACTGTAAAGTAGTTGGTGGTTGGAAGTGTATCTCACTGTAAAGTAGTTGGTGGTAGGAAGTGTATCACACTGTAAAGTAGTTGGTGGTAGCAAGTGTATCTCACTGTAAAGTAGTTGGTGGTAGGAAGTGTATCACACTGTAAAGTAGTTGGTGGTAGGAAGGGTATCACACTGTAAAGTAGTTGGTGGTAGGAAGTGTATCTCACTGTAAAGTAGTTGGTGGTAGGAAGTGTATCTCACTGTAAAGTAGTTGGTGGTAGGAAGTGTATCACACTGTAAAGTAGTTGGTGGTAGGAAGTGTATCACACTGTAAAGTAGTTGCTGGTAGGAAGTGTATCACACTGTAAAGTAGTTGCTGGTAGGAAGTGTATCACACTGTAAAGTAGTTGGTGGTAGGAAGTGTATCTCACTGTAAAGTAGTTGGTGGTAGGAAGTGTATCTCACTGTAAAGTAGTTGGTGGTAGGAAGTGTATCACACTGTAAAGTAGTTGGTGGTAGGAAGTGTATCTCACTGTAAAGTAGTTGGTGGTAGGAAGTGTATCTCACTGTAGAAACCACTGTAAAGTAGTTGGTGGTTGGAAGTGTATCTCACTGTAAAGTAGTTGGTGGTAGGAAGTGTATCACACTGTAAAGTAGTTGGTGGTAGGAAGTGTATCTCACTGTAAAGTAGTTGGTGGTAGGAAGTGTATCACACTGTAAAGTAGTTGGTGGTAGGAAGTGTATCACACTGTAAAGTAGTTGGTGGTAGGAAGTGTATCACACTGTAAAGTAGTTGGTGGTAGGAAGTGTATCTCACTGTAAAGTAGTTGGTGGTAGGAAGTGTATCTCACTGTAGAAACCACTGTAAAGTAGTTGGTGGTTGGAAGTGTATCTCACTGTAAAGTAGTTGGTGGTAGGAAGTGTATCTCACTGTAAAGTAGTTGGTGGTAGGAAGTGTATCACACTGTAAAGTAGTTGGTGGTAGGAAGTGTATCACACTGTAAAGTAGTTGGTGGTAGGAAGTGTATCTCACTGTAGAAACCACTGTAAAGTAGTTGGTGGTTGGAAGTGTATCTCACTGTAAAGTAGTTGGTGGTAGGAAGTGTATCACACTGTAAAGTAGTTGGTGGTAGGAAGTGTATCACACTGTAAAGTAGTTGGTGGTAGGAAGTGTATCACACTGTAAAGTAGTTGGTGGTAGGAAGTGTATCACACTGTAAAGTAGTTGGTGGTAGGAAGTGTATCACACTGTAAAGTAGTTGGTGGTAGGAAGTGTATCTCACTGTAAAGTAGTTGGTGGTAGGAAGTGTATCACACTGTAAAGTAGTTGGTGGTAGGAAGTGTATCACACTGTAAAGTAGTTGGTGGTAGGAAGTGTATCACACTGTAAAGTAGTTGGTGGTAGGAAGTGTATCTCACTGTAAAGTAGTTGGTGGTAGGAAGTGTATCTCACTGTAGAAACCACTGTAAAGTAGTTGGTGGTTGGAAGTGTATCTCACTGTAAAGTAGTTGGTGGTTGGAAGTGTATCTCACTGTAAAGTAGTTGGTGGTAGGAAGTGTATCACACTGTAAAGTAGTTGGTGGTAGGAAGTGTATCTCACTGTAAAGTAGTTGGTGGTAGGAAGTGTATCTCACTGTAAAGTAGTTGGTGGTAGGAAGTGTATCACACTGTAAAGTAGTTGGTGGTAGGAAGTGTATCACACTGTAAAGTAGTTGGTGGTAGGAAGTGTATCTCACTGTAAAGTAGTTGGTGGTGGGAAGTGTATCTCACTGTAAAGTAGTTGGTGGTAGGAAGTGTATCACACTGTAAAGTAGTTGGTGGTAGGAAGTGTATCTCACTGTAGAAACCACTGTAAAGTAGTTGGTGGTTGAAAGTGTATCTCACTGTAAAGTTGTTGGTGGTAGGAAGTGTATTTCACTGTAAAGTAGTTGGTGGTAGGAAGTGTATCACACTGTAAAGTAGTTGGTGGTAGGAAGTGTATCTCACTGTAAAGTAGTTGGTGGTAGGAAGTGTATCACACTGTAAAGTAGTTAGTGGTAGGAAGTGTATCTCACTGTAAAGTAGTTGGTGGTAGGAAGTGTATCTCACTGTAAAGTAGTTGGTGGTAGGAAGTGTATCTCACTGTAAAGTAGTTGGTGGTAGGAAGTGTATCTCACTGTAAAGTAGTTGGTGGTAGGAAGTGTATCTCACTGTAAAGTAGTTGGTGGTAGGAAGTGTATCTCACTGTAAAGTAGTTGGTGGTAGGAAGTGTATCACACTGTAAAGTAGTTGGTGGTAGGAAGTGTATCACACTGTAAAGTAGTTGGTGGTTGGAAGTGTATCACACTGTAAAGTAGTTGGTGGTAGCAAGTGTATCTCACTGTAGAAACCACTGTAAAGTAGTTGGTGGTTGGAAGTGTATCTCACTGTAAAGTAGTTGGTGGTAGGAAGTGTATCTCACTGTAAAGTAGTTGGTGGTAGGAAGTGTATCACACTGTAAAGTAGTTGGTGGTAGGAAGTGTATCTCACTATAAAGGAGTTGGTGGTAGGAAGTGTATCACACTGTAAAGTAGTTGGTGGTAGGAAGTGTATCACACTGTAAAGTAGTTGGTGGTAGGAAGTGTATCACACTGTAAAGTAGTTGGTGGTAGGAAGTGTATCTCACTGTAAAGTAGTTGGTGGTAGGAAGTGTATCTCACTGTAGAAACCACTGTAAAGTAGTTGGTGGTTGGAAGTGTATCTCACTGTAAAGTAGTTGGTGGTAGGAAGTGTATCACACTGTAAAGTAGTTGGTGGTAGGAAGTGTATCACACTGTAAAGTAGTTGGTGGTAGGAAGGGTATCACACTGTAAAGTAGTTGGTGGTAGGAAGTGTATCTCACTGTAAAGTAGTTGGTGGTAGGAAGTGTATCTCACTGTAAAGTAGTTGGTGGTAGGAAGTGTATCACACTGTAAAGTAGTTGGTGGTAGGAAGTGTATCACACTGTAAAGTAGTTGGTGGTAGGAAGTGTATCACACTGTAAAGTAGTTGGTGGTAGGAAGTGTATCTCACTGTAAAGTAGTTGGTGGTAGGAAGTGTATCACACTGTAAAGTAGTTGGTGGTAGGAAGTGTATCACACTGTAAAGTATTTGGTGGTAGGAAGTGTATCACACTGTAAAGTAGTTGGTGGTAGGAAGTGTATCTCACTGTAAAGTAGTTGGTGGTAGGAAGTGTATCTCACTGTAAAGTAGTTGCTGGTAGGAAGTGTATCACACTGTAAAGTAGTTGGTGGTAGGAAGTGTATCTCACTGTAAAGTAGTTGGTGGTAGGAAGTGTATCTCACTGTAGAAACCACTGTAAAGTAGTTGGTGGTTGGAAGTGTATCTCACTGTAAAGTAGTTGGTGGTAGGAAGTGTATCACACTGTAAAGTAGTTGGTGGTAGGAAGTGTATCTCACTGTAAAGTAGTTGGTGGTAGGAAGTGTATCACACTGTAAAGTAGTTGGTGGTAGGAAGTGTATCACACTGTAAAGTAGTTGGTGGTAGGAAGTGTATCACATTGTAAAGTAGTTGTTGGTAGGAAGTGTATCACACTGTAAAGTAGTTGGTGGTAGGAAGTGTATCTCACTGTAAAGTAGTTGGTGGTAGGAAGTGTATCTCACTGTAGAAACCACTGTAAAGTAGTTGGTGGTTGGAAGTGTATCTCACTGTAAAGTAGTTGGTGGTAGGAAGTGTATCACACTGTAAAGTAGTTGGTGGTAGGAAGTGTATCTCACTGTAAAGTAGTTGGTGGTAGGAAGTGTATCACACTGTAAAGTAGTTGGTGGTAGGAAGTGTATCACACTGTAAAGTAGTTGGTGGTTGGAAGTGTATCACACTGTAAAGTAGTTGGTGGTTGGAAGTGTATCACACTGTAAAGTAGTTGGTGGTAGCAAGTGTATCTCACTGTAGAAACCACTGTAAAGTAGTTGGTGGTTGGAAGTGTATCTCACTGTAAAGTAGTTGGTGGTAGGAAGTGTATCTCACTGTAAAGTAGTTGGTGGTAGGAAGTGTATCACACTGTAAAGTAGTTGGTGGTAGGAAGTGTATCTCACTATAAAGGAGTTGGTGGTAGGAAGTGTATCACACTGTAAAGTAGTTGGTGGTAGGAAGTGTATCACACTGTAAAGTAGTTGGTGGTAGGAAGTGTATCACACTGTAAAGTAGTTGGTGGTAGGAAGTGTATCTCACTGTAAAGTAGTTGGTGGTAGGAAGTGTATCTCACTGTAGAAACCACTGTAAAGTAGTTGGTGGTTGGAAGTGTATCTCACTGTAAAGTAGTTGGTGGTCGGAAGTGTATCACACTGTAAAGTAGTTGGTGGTAGGAAGTGTATCACACTGTAAAGTAGTTGGATGGTAGGAAGGGTATCACACTGTAAAGTAGTTGGTGGTAGGAAGTGTATCTCACTGTAAAGTAGTTGGTGGTAGGAAGTGTATCTCACTGTAAAGTAGTTGCTGGTAGGAAGTGTATCACACTGTAAAGTAGTTGGTGGTAGGAAGTGTATCACACTGTAAAGTAGTTGGTGGTAGGAAGTGTATCACACTGTAAAGTAGTTGGTGGTAGGAAGTGTATCTCACTGTAAAGTAGTTGGTGGTAGGAAGTGTATCACACTGTAAAGTAGTTGGTGGTAGGAAGTGTATCACACTGTAAAGTATTTGGTGGTAGGAAGTGTATCACACTGTAAAGTAGTTGGTGGTAGGAAGTGTATCTCACTGTAAAGTAGTTGGTGGTAGGAAGTGTATCTCACTGTAAAGTAGTTGCTGGTAGGAAGTGTATCACACTGTAAAGTAGTTGGTGGTAGGAAGTGTATCTCACTGTAAAGTAGTTGGTGGTAGGAAGTGTATCTCACTGTAGAAACCACTGTAAAGTAGTTGGTGGTTGGAAGTGTATCTCACTGTAAAGTAGTTGGTGGTAGGAAGTGTATCACACTGTAAAGTAGTTGGTGGTAGGAAGTGTATCTCACTGTAAAGTAGTTGGTGGTTGGAAGTGTATCTCACTGTAAAGTAGTTGGTGGTAGGAAGTGTATCACACTGTAAAGTAGTTGGTGGTAGGAAGTGTATCACACTGTAAAGTAGTTGGTGGTAAGAAGTGTATCCCACTTTAAAGTAGTTGGTAGGAAGTGTATCACACTGTAAAGTAGTTGGTGGTAGGAAGTGTATCTCACTGTAAAGTAGTTGGTGGTAGGAAGTGTATCTCACTGTAAAGTAGTTGGTGGTAGGAAGTGTATCTCACTGTAAAGTAGTTGGTGGTAGGAAGTGTATCTCACTGTAAAGTAGTTGGTGGTAGGAAGTGTATCACACTGTAAAGTAGTTGGTGGTAGGAAGTGTATCACACTGTAAAGTAGTTGGTGGTAGGAAGTGTATCACATTGTAAAGTAGTTGTTGGTAGGAAGTGTATCACACTGTAAAGTAGTTGGTGGTAGGAAGTGTATCTCACTGTAAAGTAGTTGGTGGTAGGAAGTGTATCACACTGTAAAGTAGTTGGTGGTAGGAAGTGTATCACACTGTAAAGTAGTTGGTGGTAGGAAGGGTATCACACTGTAAAGTAGTTGGTGGTAGGAAGTGTATCTCACTGTAAAGTAGTTGGTGGTAGGAAGTGTATCTCACTGTAAAGTAGTTGCTGGTAGGAAGTGTATCACACTGTAAAGTAGTTGGTGGTAGGAAGTGTATCACACTGTAAAGTAGTTGGTGGTAGGAAGTGTATCACACTGTAAAGTAGTTGGTGGTAGGAAGTGTATCTCACTGTAAAGTAGTTGGTGGTAGGAAGTGTATCACACTGTAAAGTAGTTGGTGGTAGGAAGTGTATCACACTGTAAAGTAGTTGGTGGTAGGAAGTGTATCTCACTGTAAAGTAGTTGGTGGTAGGAAGTGTATCACACTGTAAAGTAGTTGGTGGTAGGAAGTGTATCTCACTGTAAAGTAGTTGGTGGTAGGAAGTGTATCTCACTATAAAGGAGTTGGTGGTAGGAAGTGTATCACACTGTAAAGTAGTTGGTGGTAGGAAGTGTATCACACTGTAAAGTAGTTGGTGGTAGGAAGTGTATCACACTGTAAAGTAGTTGGTGGTAGGAAGTGTATCTCACTGTAAAGTAGTTGGTGGTAGGAAGTGTATCTCACTGTAGAAACCACTGTAAAGTAGTTGGTGGTTGGAAGTGTATCTCACTGTAAAGTAGTTGGTGGTAGGAAGTGTATCACACTGTAAAGTAGTTGGTGGTAGGAAGTGTATCACACTGTAAAGTAGTTGGTGGTAGGAAGGGTATCACACTGTAAAGTAGTTGGTGGTAGGAAGTGTATCTCACTGTAAAGTAGTTGGTGGTAGGAAGTGTATCTCACTGTAAAGTAGTTGGTGGTAGGAAGTGTATCACACTGTAAAGTAGTTGGTGGTAGGAAGTGTATCACACTGTAAAGTAGTTGGTGGTAGGAAGTGTATCACACTGTAAAGTAGTTGGTGGTAGGAAGTGTATCTCACTGTAAAGTAGTTGGTGGTAGGAAGTGTATCACACTGTAAAGTAGTTGGTGGTAGGAAGTGTATCACACTGTAAAGTATTTGGTGGTAGGAAGTGTATCACACTGTAAAGTAGTTGGTGGTAGGAAGTGTATCTCACTGTAAAGTAGTTGGTGGTAGGAAGTGTATCTCACTGTAAAGTAGTTGCTGGTAGGAAGTGTATCACACTGTAAAGTAGTTGGTGGTAGGAAGTGTATCTCACTGTAAAGTAGTTGGTGGTAGGAAGTGTATCTCACTGTAGAAACCACTGTAAAGTAGTTGGTGGTTGGAAGTGTATCTCACTGTAAAGTAGTTGGTGGTAGGAAGTGTATCACACTGTAAAGTAGTTGGTGGTAGGAAGTGTATCTCACTGTAAAGTAGTTGGTGGTAGGAAGTGTATCACACTGTAAAGTAGTTGGTGGTAGGAAGTGTATCACACTGTAAAGTAGTTGGTGGTAGGAAGTGTATCACATTGTAAAGTAGTTGTTGGTAGGAAGTGTATCACACTGTAAAGTAGTTGGTGGTAGGAAGTGTATCTCACTGTAAAGTAGTTGGTGGTAGGAAGTGTATCTCACTGTAGAAACCACTGTAAAGTAGTTGGTGGTTGGAAGTGTATCTCACTGTAAAGTAGTTGGTGGTAGGAAGTGTATCACACTGTAAAGTAGTTGGTGGTAGGAAGTGTATCTCACTGTAAAGTAGTTGGTGGTAGGAAGTGTATCACACTGTAAAGTAGTTGGTGGTAGGAAGTGTATCACACTGTAAAGTAGTTGGTGGTTGGAAGTGTATCACACTGTAAAGTAGTTGGTGGTTGGAAGTGTATCACACTGTAAAGTAGTTGGTGGTAGCAAGTGTATCTCACTGTAGAAACCACTGTAAAGTAGTTGGTGGTTGGAAGTGTATCTCACTGTAAAGTAGTTGGTGGTAGGAAGTGTATCTCACTGTAAAGTAGTTGGTGGTAGGAAGTGTATCACACTGTAAAGTAGTTGGTGGTAGGAAGTGTATCTCACTATAAAGGAGTTGGTGGTAGGAAGTGTATCACACTGTAAAGTAGTTGGTGGTAGGAAGTGTATCACACTGTAAAGTAGTTGGTGGTAGGAAGTGTATCACACTGTAAAGTAGTTGGTGGTAGGAAGTGTATCTCACTGTAAAGTAGTTGGTGGTAGGAAGTGTATCTCACTGTAGAAACCACTGTAAAGTAGTTGGTGGTTGGAAGTGTATCTCACTGTAAAGTAGTTGGTGGTAGGAAGTGTATCACACTGTAAAGTAGTTGGTGGTAGGAAGTGTATCACACTGTAAAGTAGTTGGATGGTAGGAAGGGTATCACACTGTAAAGTAGTTGGTGGTAGGAAGTGTATCTCACTGTAAAGTAGTTGGTGGTAGGAAGTGTATCTCACTGTAAAGTAGTTGCTGGTAGGAAGTGTATCACACTGTAAAGTAGTTGGTGGTAGGAAGTGTATCACACTGTAAAGTAGTTGGTGGTAGGAAGTGTATCACACTGTAAAGTAGTTGGTGGTAGGAAGTGTATCTCACTGTAAAGTAGTTGGTGGTAGGAAGTGTATCACACTGTAAAGTAGTTGGTGGTAGGAAGTGTATCACACTGTAAAGTATTTGGTGGTAGGAAGTGTATCACACTGTAAAGTAGTTGGTGGTAGGAAGTGTATCTCACTGTAAAGTAGTTGGTGGTAGGAAGTGTATCTCACTGTAAAGTAGTTGCTGGTAGGAAGTGTATCACACTGTAAAGTAGTTGGTGGTAGGAAGTGTATCTCACTGTAAAGTAGTTGGTGGTAGGAAGTGTATCTCACTGTAGAAACCACTGTAAAGTAGTTGGTGGTTGGAAGTGTATCTCACTGTAAAGTAGTTGGTGGTAGGAAGTGTATCACACTGTAAAGTAGTTGGTGGTAGGAAGTGTATCTCACTGTAAAGTAGTTGGTGGTTGGAAGTGTATCTCACTGTAAAGTAGTTGGTGGTAGGAAGTGTATCACACTGTAAAGTAGTTGGTGGTAGGAAGTGTATCACACTGTAAAGTAGTTGGTGGTAAGAAGTGTATCCCACTTTAAAGTAGTTGGTAGGAAGTGTATCACACTGTAAAGTAGTTGGTGGTAGGAAGTGTATCTCACTGTAAAGTAGTTGGTGGTAGGAAGTGTATCTCACTGTAAAGTAGTTGGTGGTAGGAAGTGTATCTCACTGTAAAGTAGTTGGTGGTAGGAAGTGTATCTCACTGTAAAGTAGTTGGTGGTAGGAAGTGTATCACACTGTAAAGTAGTTGGTGGTAGGAAGTGTATCACACTGTAAAGTAGTTGGTGGTAGGAAGTGTATCACATTGTAAAGTAGTTGTTGGTAGGAAGTGTATCACACTGTAAAGTAGTTGGTGGTAGGAAGTGTATCTCACTGTAAAGTAGTTGGTGGTAGGAAGTGTATCACACTGTAAAGTAGTTGGTGGTAGGAAGTGTATCACACTGTAAAGTAGTTGGTGGTAGGAAGGGTATCACACTGTAAAGTAGTTGGTGGTAGGAAGTGTATCTCACTGTAAAGTAGTTGGTGGTAGGAAGTGTATCTCACTGTAAAGTAGTTGCTGGTAGGAAGTGTATCACACTGTAAAGTAGTTGGTGGTAGGAAGTGTATCACACTGTAAAGTAGTTGGTGGTAGGAAGTGTATCACACTGTAAAGTAGTTGGTGGTAGGAAGTGTATCTCACTGTAAAGTAGTTGGTGGTAGGAAGTGTATCACACTGTAAAGTAGTTGGTGGTAGGAAGTGTATCACACTGTAAAGTAGTTGGTGGTAGGAAGTGTATCTCACTGTAAAGTAGTTGGTGGTAGGAAGTGTATCACACTGTAAAGTAGTTGGTGGTAGGAAGTGTATCTCACTATAAAGTAGTTGGTGGTAGGAAGTGTATCTCACTGTAAAGTAGTTGGTGGTAGGAAGTGTATCTCACTGTAAAGTAGTTGGTGGTAGGAAGTGTATCTCACTGTAAAGTAGTTGGTGGTAGGAAGTGTATCTCACTGTAAAGTAGTTGGTGGTAGGAAGTGTATCACACTGTAAAGTAGTTGGTGGTAGGAAGTGTATCTCACTATAAAGTAGTTGGTGGTAGGAAGTGTATCACACTGTAAAGTAGTTGGTGGTAGGAAGTGTATCACACTGTAAAGTAGTTGGTGGTAGGAAGTGTATCTCACTATAAAGTAGTTGGTGGTAGGAAGTGTATCACACTGTAAAGTAGTTGGTGGTAGGAAGTGTATCTCACTATAAAGTAGTTGGTGGTAGGAAGTGTATCACACTGTAAAGTAGTTGGTGGTAGGAAGTGTATCACACTGTAAAGTAGTTGGTGGTAGGAAGTGTATCTCACTATAAAGTAGTTGGTGGTAGGAAGTGTATCACACTGTAAAGTAGTTGGTGGTAGGAAGTGTATCTCACTGTAAAGTAGTTGGTGGTAGGAAGTGTATCTCACTGTAAAGTAGTTGGTGGTAGGAAGTGTATCACACTGTAAAGTAGTTGGTGGTAGGAAGTGTATCCCACTTTAAAGTAGTTGGTAGGAAGTGTATCACACTGTAAAGTAGTTGGTGGTAGGAAGTGTATCTCACTGTAAAGTAGTTGGTGGTAGGAAGTGTATCACACTGTAAAGTAGTTGGTGGTAGGAAGTGTATCACACTGTAAAGTAGTTGGTGGTAGGAAGTGTATCTCACTGTAAAGTAGTTGGTGGTAGGAAGTGTATCACACTGTAAAGTAGTTGGTGGTAGGAAGTGTATCACACTGTAAAGTATTTGGTGGTAGGAAGTGTATCACACTGTAAAGTAGTTGGTGGTAGGAAGTGTATCTCACTGTAAAGTAGTTGGTGGTAGGAAGTGTATCTCACTGTAAAGTAGTTGCTGGTAGGAAGTGTATCACACTGTAAAGTAGTTGGTGGTAGGAAGTGTATCTCACTGTAAAGTAGTTGGTGGTAGGAAGTGTATCTCACTGTAGAAACCACTGTAAAGTAGTTGGTGGTTGGAAGTGTATCTCACTGTAAAGTAGTTGGTGGTAGGAAGTGTATCACACTGTAAAGTAGTTGGTGGTAGGAAGTGTATCTCACTGTAAAGTAGTTGGTGGTAGGAAGTGTATCACACTGTAAAGTAGTTGGTGGTAGGAAGTGTATCACACTGTAAAGTAGTTGGTGGTAGGAAGTGTATCACATTGTAAAGTAGTTGTTGGTAGGAAGTGTATCACACTGTAAAGTAGTTGGTGGTAGGAAGTGTATCTCACTGTAAAGTAGTTGGTGGTAGGAAGTGTATCTCACTGTAGAAACCACTGTAAAGTAGTTGGTGGTTGGAAGTGTATCTCACTGTAAAGTAGTTGGTGGTAGGAAGTGTATCACACTGTAAAGTAGTTGGTGGTAGGAAGTGTATCTCACTGTAAAGTAGTTGGTGGTAGGAAGTGTATCACACTGTAAAGTAGTTGGTGGTAGGAAGTGTATCACACTGTAAAGTAGTTGGTGGTAGGAAGTGTATCACACTGTAAAGTAGTTGGTGGTTGGAAGTGTATCACACTGTAAAGTAGTTGGTGGTAGCAAGTGTATCTCACTGTAGAAACCACTGTAAAGTAGTTGGTGGTTGGAAGTGTATCTCACTGTAAAGTAGTTGGTGGTAGGAAGTGTATCTCACTGTAAAGTAGTTGGTGGTAGGAAGTGTATCACACTGTAAAGTAGTTGGTGGTAGGAAGTGTATCTCACTATAAAGGAGTTGGTGGTAGGAAGTGTATCACACTGTAAAGTAGTTGGTGGTAGGAAGTGTATCACACTGTAAAGTAGTTGGTGGTAGGAAGTGTATCACACTGTAAAGTAGTTGGTGGTAGGAAGTGTATCTCACTGTAAAGTAGTTGGTGGTAGGAAGTGTATCTCACTGTAGAAACCACTGTAAAGTAGTTGGTGGTTGGAAGTGTATCTCACTGTAAAGTAGTTGGTGGTAGGAAGTGTATCACACTGTAAAGTAGTTGGTGGTAGGAAGTGTATCACACTGTAAAGTAGTTGGTGGTAGGAAGGGTATCACACTGTAAAGTAGTTGGTGGTAGGAAGTGTATCTCACTGTAAAGTAGTTGGTGGTAGGAAGTGTATCTCACTGTAAAGTAGTTGCTGGTAGGAAGTGTATCACACTGTAAAGTAGTTGGTGGTAGGAAGTGTATCACACTGTAAAGTAGTTGGTGGTAGGAAGTGTATCACACTGTAAAGTAGTTGGTGGTAGGAAGTGTATCACACTGTAAAGTAGTTGGTGGTAGGAAGTGTATCACACTGTAAAGTATTTGGTGGTAGGAAGTGTATCACACTGTAAAGTAGTTGGTGGTAGGAAGTGTATCACACTGTAAAGTAGTTGGTGGTAGGAAGTGTATCACACTGTAAAGTATTTGGTGGTAGGAAGTGTATCACACTGTAAAGTAGTTGGTGGTAGGAAGTGTATCTCACTGTAAAGTAGTTGGTGGTAGGAAGTGTATCTCACTGTAAAGTAGTTGCTGGTAGGAAGTGTATCACACTGTAAAGTAGTTGGTGGTAGGAAGTGTATCTCACTGTAAAGTAGTTGGTGGTAGGAAGTGTATCTCACTGTAAAGTAGTTGGTGGTAGGAAGTGTATCTCACTGTAGAAACCACTGTAAAGTAGTTGGTGGTTGGAAGTGTATCTCACTGTAAAGTAGTTGGTGGTAGGAAGTGTATCACACTGTAAAGTAGTTGGTGGTAGGAAGTGTATCTCACTGTAAAGTAGTTGGTGGTAGGAAGTGTATCACACTGTAAAGTAGTTGGTGGTAGGAAGTGTATCACACTGTAAAGTAGTTGCTGGTAGGAAGTGTATCACATTGTAAAGTAGTTGTTGGTAGGAAGTGTATCACACTGTAAAGTAGTTGGTGGTAGGAAGTGTATCTCACTGTAAAGTAGTTGGTGGTAGGAAGTGTATCTCACTGTAGAAACCACTGTAAAGTAGTTGGTGGTTGGAAGTGTATCTCACTGTAAAGTAGTTGGTGGTAGGAAGTGTATCACACTGTAAAGTAGTTGGTGGTAGGAAGTGTATCTCACTGTAAGGTAGTTGGTGGTAGGAAGTGTATCACACTGTAAAGTAGTTGGTGGTAGGAAGTGTATCACACTCTAAAGTAGTTGGTGGTAGGAAGTGTATCTCACTGTAAAGTAGTTGGTGGTAGGAAGTGTGTCTCACTGTAAAGTAGTTGGTGGTAGGAAGTGTGTCTCACTGTAACTAGTTGGTGGTAGGAAGTGTGTCTCACTGTAAAGTAGTTGGTGGTAGGAAGTGTATCACACTGTAAAGTAGTTGGTGGTAGGAAGTGTATCACACTGTAAAGTAGTTGGTGGTAGGAAGTGTATCTCACTGTAAAGTAGTTGGTGGTAGGAAGTGTATCACACTGTAAAGTAGTTGGTGGTAGGAAGTGTATCACACTGTAAAGTAGTTGGTGGTAGGAAGTGTATCTCACTGTAAAGTAGTTGGTGGTAGGAAGTGTATCTCACTGTAAAGTAGTTGGTGGTAGGAAGTGTATCACACTGTAAAGTAGTTGGTGGTAGGAAGTGTATCACACTGTAAAGTAGTTGGTGGTGGGAAGTGTATCACACTGTAAAGTAGTTGGTGGTAGGAAGTGTATCACAATCCTGTAAAGTAGTTGGTGGTAGGAAGTGTATCTCACTGTAAAGTAGTTGGTGGTAGGAAGTGTATCACACTGTAAAGTAGTTGGTGGTAGGAAGTGTATCACACTGTAAAGTAGTTGGTGGTAGGAAGTGTATCACACTGTAAAGTAGTTGGTGGTAGGAAGTGTATCACACTGTAAAGTAGTTGGTGGTAGGAAGTGTATCACACTGTAAAGTAGTTGGTGGTAGGAAGTGTATCACACTGTAAAGTAGTTGGTGGTAGGAAGTGTATCACACTGTAAAGTAGTTGGTGGTAGGAAGTGTATCACACTGTAAAGTAGTTGGTGGTAGGAAGTGTATCACACTGTAAAGTAGTTGGTGGTAGGAAGTGTATCACGCTGTAAAGTAGTTGGTGGTAGGAAGTGTATCACACTGTAAAGTAGTTGGTGGTAGGAAGTGTATCACACTGTAAAGTAGTTGGTGGTAGGAAGTGTATCACACTGTAAAGTAGTTGGTGGTAGGAAGTGTATCACACTGTAAAGTAGTTGGTGGTAGGAAGTGTATCACACTGTAAAGTAGTTGGTGGTAGGAAGTGTATCACGCTGTAAAGTAGTTGGTGGTAGGAAGTGTATCCCACTGTAAAGTAGTTGGTGGTAGGAAGTGTATCACACTGTAAAGTAGTTGGTGGTAGGAAGTGTATCACACTGTAAAGTAGTTGGTGGTAGGAAGTGTATCACGCTGTAAAGTAGTTGGTGGTAGGAAGTGTATCCCACTGTAAAGTAGTTGGTGGTAGGAAGTGTATCACGCTGTAAAGTAGTTGGTGGTAGGAAGTGTATCACACTGTAAAGTAGTTGGTGGTAGGAAGTGTATCACGCTGTAAAGTAGTTGGTGGTAGGAAGTGTATCACACTGTAAAGTAGTTGGTGGTAGGAAGTTTATCACGCTGTAAAGTAGTTGGTGGTAGGAAGTGTATCCCACTGTAAAGTAGTTGGTGGTAGGAAGTGTATCTCACTGTAAAGTAGTTGGTGGTAGGAAGTGTATCTCACTGTAAAGTAGTTGGTGGTAGGAAGTGTATCACACTGTAAAGTAGTTGGTGGTAGGAAGTGTATCCCACTGTAAAGTAGTTGGTGGTAGGAAGTGTATCCCACTGTAAAGTAGTTGGTGGTAGGAAGTGTATCTCACTGTAAAGTAGTTGGTGGTAGGAAGTGTATCCCACTGTAAAGTAGTTGGTGGTAGGAAGTGTATCTCACTGTAAAGTAGTTGGTGGTAGGAAGTGTATCTCACTGTAAAGTAGTTGGTGGTAGGAAGTGTATCACACTGTAAAGTAGTTGGTGGTAGGAAGTGTATCACACTGTAAAGTAGTTGGTGGTAGGAAGTGTATCACACTGTAAAGTAGTTGGTGGTAGGAAGTGTATCTCACTGTAAAGTAGTTGGTGGTAGGAAGTGTATCACACTGTAAAGTAGTTGGTGGTAAGAAGTGTATCCCACTTTAAAGTAGTTGGTAGGAAGTGTATCACACTGTAAAGTAGTTGGTGGTAGGAAGTGTATCTCACTGTAAAGTAGTTGGTGGTAGGAAGTGTATCTCACTGTAAAGTAGTTGGTGGTAGGAAGTGTATCTCACTGTAAAGTAGTTGGTGGTAGGAAGTGTATCTCACTGTAAAGTAGTTGGTGGTAGGAAGTGTATCACACTGTAAAGTAGTTGGTGGTAGGAAGTGTATCTCACTGTAAAGTAGTTGGTGGTAGGAAGTGTATCTCACTGTAAAGTAGTTGGTGGTAGGAAGTGTATCTCACTGTGAAGTAGTTGGTAGGAAGTGTATCACACTGTAAAGTAGTTGGTGGTAGGAAGTGTATCTCACTGTGAAGTAGTTGGTGGTAGGAAGTGTATCTCACTGTAAAGTAGTTGGTGGTAGGAAGTGTATCTCACTGTAAAGTAGTTGGTGGTAGGAAGTGTATCACACTGTAAAGTAGTTGGTAGGAAGTGTATCACACTGTAAAGTAGTTGGTGGTAGGAAGTGTATCACACTGTAAAGTAGTTGGTAGGAAGTGTATCACACTGTAAAGTAGTTGGTAGGAAGTGTATCACACTGTAAAGTAGTTGGTGGTAGGAAGTGTATCCCACGGTAGAAACCACACCAAATAGGTTGTATTAATGGCATGACAAACTCTGTAGTGTTGGTGATCTACATGATAAACACACTCAGTACATGGTGTAAAATTGTATTGATAGGAAGGGCATCCATCTGTAGAAAGCTTGCCGAGCAAAATGTGGGGTGGACTCTTCTTTTGCGTGAAAGACATGACAAACTCATTAGTGTTGGTGATCTATATGAGATGGTCAAGCATGAGAATGAATGTGAACTAGATGTAAGCCTCTGGTTTATCTGAGAGATCAATGGCTGCTGAGTCAGTTTGTGAAGAACCTTCCAACTTTTGTTAGCAGGAAAAACATGTTTGATGATGATGATGATGATGATGATGATATACTAGCAGTAGTACCCAACTTTACTCAGGAAAGTGATGACTCAATTGACATTTATTGGAAAATAATAATTCCAACTCTGCATAAATATATTAATGTTTATATTCAGTGTGTTTATCCATGTTTGTGTTTTGTTTTTGTCCTGTAATGTAGAAGTTTGGCAAATAGAGATTGATAGACTGAAGTACCGGGATTGATATGTTGCCCCAGTATGACCACAGACCTATCAAACTGTTATTGTTATTTTTCTTTGTTGAAATTCTAATTCTTTCCAAAGCTCAAGTAAAACCAACAATGGAACTGTCCCCCCACACCTTGAGCAATGCTGCTGTCACACACAATCATACATCCCAGACCACAACCACACAAAGTCCACTTGTCTAATTAATATAAAGTCTTTGACAGATAGGCTCCAGCTTCTGGCCCACATTTCTAACATTATTGTAATAGTCTCTGCTCTTCAAAACTTGCTGGACTCGTGCCACCTCACCTTAAACATTCCCTCCTCACTTATCTCTCCTTCTCTCATCACCCATATTGTGTCCAATTCTCCAGTCCTCTCTAGAATTCTTTTCATGAACATATCATTCCTGTAAAAGTCAACCTGCAACAACTTAAATTGAACATCATCAACATCAATCTCATCAGTCTTGAGGGCTTGCAAATATCTTGGGCACAGACTCGTCCTCCTCGAAACCTAGCCCCTCTCTTTATCCCATGAAATGAAAATCAGCACTTGAAAGTGAATTAAAAATGAAATGTATATTATTCAATGTGTGTGTGATCATCATTTCATGTATGTGTGTACCCACCAGTAGGAATGTTTAATATTGTATGTATCTCTTCTCTACATACACATATGCTGTCTCTACATACACATATGTTTTTTAAAGGAAATAACCTTTGATGCATAAATCTATACAGTAAATTTATTAAATGGGAACTGCTGAGTAAGAAAATGTTTCAAAGGTGCTGGCAATTTTTTATGAGTAGCAGGAAGTAATGAAAGAGAGAGAGAGAGAGGAGATAAAAAGGGGAAAAGAGAAATTTGAAACAAATGAGTGTTTGTGACGACAGCACCTATGAGGAACAGGAAAAGGATGTGTTAGTAAAGTCATAAGAGTGAGAAATATGAGGAAATATATATTAAATAGACAGTTATAGATAGCTATAGTGAGAGACGCAGCAAATGGTATAAATGGGAATACAGTCTGAAATGAGGCAGAAGTGGAAAAACAATTGAATTGTTATAAAAATGGGAGAGGGTGAGAAGAAATGGACATAGACACAAAAATTTGGAAATATATATAAGATAATGGGGTTGGTGATATGAAGGGCATCCAGCTGTAGAAATTATGCCAAAAATGAGCTGAGAAAGACACTTCATTTGTGTGAAGAGCTCAACAATCTTTCTAGACAACTTGCCAAAGAAAGGGTCAAGAGGACGCTTTGTCAACGACAGATGATTTCCCTAGTGCTGATGACATGATAGAATGCATTGTCTTCTCTGTAGAGTGCAAGAATATATGAGATGTTACTCCCGCCTCCTCTAAGAGGTCAATAGCTCCAATTAAGTACTGACTTAGTCTATGACGACCTGTATAATCCTTGCTAGCTGGTAAAACGGACATTAAATGATGATAATGTTTTTGTATGTATATATATATATATATATATATATATATATATATTTATTGTGTCAGGTCACCAGTTGGTGCTACTGGTAACATATATCCCAGTACAACCTGTCTCATGGTCGGGTCGTTGGCGACTAAACTGGCAACCCCACCAAAGTTTCTTGGTGAGGAGAGTGGCTTTGGACATCCTGCAGGACTAAAAACAAAACCTGTCAAAGGGCAAAGGAGTTCTTAAGAGTCAATGGCCATCCAAAATCACCGGGAGAGATGACCCCTTAGCCTTTGTCAAGGCAGAATTCTAGGAGAAGGAATACTCTGATATAACACCTGCAACTCTGATGGTATCCAATGATGTTGACTTGTTCTTCTTTTTGGTAAATATCATCTTGGTTAAGAGAGTGGGACTGGCTTTGTGCAGTGCCTTTGCTCACTATAAAAGCTTCACGGCACAGGCATTGCTTTATATCTGGAGATCTCTCTGCACTTGTCGTCACATGGTACCATGGGCCCAGCACTATGTGTCAATAATTGTCACAAGTGTAGTGTTTGTAACAGAGCTTTCAAGTCGCTGGCTGGACTAAAAAGTCACACTCGTTCAGCGCATCGGTAAGGGTTCTCCTACATGGATATGAAGTAGTGGCCATACTCGAAAACGAGTTGGCAGCCACCATATATATATATATATATATATATATATCCCATCTAACCCAGGTGGGCATGGAAAAAGGCATTTAATGATGATGATGATGATGATTGTCCACCTGCCGTATCTCCAGTGCACTTGTCCTGTCCAACCCATGCATACAGAGCATTCTCTTCAAGGCCACCTCCATGACCTATTAATGTTTCTACCACTGAGTGATGCCCCCCCCCAGCAAGTAATATGTAGCCTGACGTTTGTTCTCATTTTATTTTTGTCATTGCCTCCCCAACAAAGACGCAAGCACCCAAATAATATAATAAGGTGTCACTGGTGAAAGTGACATGATAAAACAAATCCAGTCTACCTCATGAAAACCTTGTACTAGTGCTATGACAAACAGTACTGTCTACCTTGTAAAGTGGTAGTACTGGTGCCACGAAGAAAGCACCTATTCCACCCTGTAAGGTTGTAGTTAGCATTAGAACGGGTATCCAGCCATAGAAAACCAAACTAAAAATGGAGCATGTGAGCAAGATATTAAATGATGATGATATATACACTGTAAAATCAACAAATGGAAGACCCGCTCTGTTTGAATTTTATCATATTTCTATATCTACTCTACACCTACATATGTATTGATTGTGATTAGTAGTCTTCCCAGTTTCCAAACACATCACAGGCTTGTGTTCACGTCTTTGTTTGTCTTTGTGTCTTTGCTTTATATTTAATATTGCTAGTACAGGTCGCAATGTTTGTCCCACATACCCAGAAGTTTCATGGCTCAGCAGTTAGACATGTGAAGACACATCACTTAACCCTTTACCAATTACATTACTCTATATTTACTATTGTATTTCCCCGGTAAAGGGTCTATCTCATAAGATTTTGATGATGTTATTGTTTATTTTGGGAATGATATCTTAATGTCGGAATGAGTGGCTGATTACGGTTGGTTTGAACAGTAAAGGTGGGGGGGGGGGGTATGGGTTAATAAACAAACTAGTGTCAGTATCATGAAAGATATCCAGCAGGGTTGAATGTGGTGTTTCTGTCTGCCTTCAATGTGCCACAAACTTTCGAAAGATCCCAGGTCACCTTTGATGCGTTGTAGTGCACCTGAGCACTGTACACAATAATTTCATTATTATTATTATTATAAAACAGATGTAAAAGTATGATTTGATATATATAGAACATACATGCAGACACATATACATAAATATCTGTATAAATATATACAGAGGATTATGGGAATAGAGCCACTGATGGATGTGAAGAGAAATGGAATAAGATGACGGTCATTTGTTGAGGAAGGATGGAAATGAAAATAGAAGGCAGTAGAAGGAAGAGACCAAGAAAGACATAGTTGGTGTTGGAGGAAAAAATGAAAGCCAAGGATTGATGACAGAGGATGCAGTTAATAGAGCAAAATGGAAAAATTTGTCATGGTGCCTACATGGCTAAACCCTGGTTTGATAAGGGAAATGGATTTTGCTCTTAACATCTTGTAATAATTAAGCAGAAAATGCCTAAAAAAACAGGTTTGTTAATTAAAATATTTATGGTATTTTTATTAGTGGAGAGGATTGTGAAAATTTGCAGTATAATAAGAATTTAATTTTTAATGTGATACAGTCATAATGCTGTTTTAATACTTTTCAAAAATGATTTACTAATGCGGTTTTGTGGTTGTTGCATACATGTATATTTCATTGCTTATTTTTTCTAAAAATTTGAATTTACCAATGTTGTTTCTTTAGGTGATATCAGAAGAACATGAGACAAAGCCAGTTGATTTTCGTAACATAGAAGACACGAAAAAACAAAGAGAAGATGTGGACAAAGAAATCAAATCAGACCAGAAGATTCCACTCAATCAAATTGTTGTTTGGATTGATCCTTTAGATGCTACACAGGAATATACTGGTAAATAGAAAGTTGTCAAGACTTGTATCATCATTGTCATGTTACATCCATTTTCCATACTGCCAGGGGTTGGATAGGTCATCATAGTCTATGATTAAATGGGTTATTTCATATTTTGGCATGGTTTCTACAGCTCGATGTCTTCCCTAATGCCAACCACTTTACAGAGTGTATTGACTGCATTTTATTGTAGAACCAACACTATCACTTTACAGTGTTTTAGCTGCATTTTATTATGGCATCATATACACAATTATTATTAATGGTGTATTGGCAGTATCGGTAGAGGGTCGGATGCCAAGCTTTGATGCATAGAGTTACGGCCCTTGCCATTCTGAGTTCAAATCGCACCGAGGTTAACTTTGCCTTTCATCCTTACGAGGTCGATAAAATAAAGTACCAGTAATACACTGGGTAATTGCTGGCCTTGTGCCAAAAGTAGAAAGAATTATTAATGGTGACTGTTTACTTCAAAGTTTTGCTGATGTTGGTGACTTATCAAAACTGTTTCTATCAGCCTCCATCTTAAGTGAAACTTCAAAGTTAAGTCACCATTAATAACAATCATTATATCAACTCTGTACATTGTATATGAGTTCGAATTAATTAGTGTGTTTATCACAGAGATCCATAAAACAGGCATTATATAAAGGTATCCAACCTAAGGCTTGGGAAAAAAATTATTTGGTGAGCTTCAATTGATAATCCCCCTTCAAAGTAAGCTCCTTATGCCTCCATACACTGGATGAAACACGTCAGGAATGGCTATCTGCTCTACCATTGCAGCCCACGTGATATCCTCTCGGTTCTCAAAAACGCCAGGAGCTACATTTGGAGATTGGGAGATGTCAAATGAGTGAAATTTCTTTTACCCAGAAAGTCCAACAAATTGGCCAGGAAGTTGTCATGATACAGCTGCTAGTTTCGCAAGGCTCACAGATCTGGTCCTTTGCACTGAACTGCATCATGAGGCCAAGAGAAGTCTTCCTGATAAAACTCTTGATACATATATATATATACACACACACATATCTTATGCATATATATACATATACATCATCATCATCATCATCTTCATTTAACGAAGATGATGATGATGTATATGTATATATCTGTGTGTGTATATATATATACATATCGTCATCATCATTTTAAATCCGCTTTTCCCTGCTTGCAAGGGTGGGACGGGAACTGATTCTGGCTTGATTTCTACAGCTGGATGCCCTTCCTAACACCAACCTCATTTACAGTGAGTGCTGGGTGCTTTTTTGCCGTGGCACCTCCACGACCACTTTGCAGTGGAATGATATGGACTCCAGTCCCTTTCATCTCATTTCTACAGCTGAGTAAACTGGAGCAATGTGCAATAAAGTGTCTTGCTCAAGGAAACATCACTCGGTCTGAGAATTGAACTCACAACCTTTCGATTGCAAGGCCAATGCTCTAACCACTAAGCCATGTGCCTCCATGTACATATATATATATACAGGGTGCGGACGATATTTGTTCGCAAGATTACTGTCTAGGAAAAAATAACACAGTAGTTTTATTTTTTAAGATATATTTATCAAACTTGGGTCAGTTTGTCTTCATGACTTGTTCTTTCAATCTCACTCGATAAACCCGCCATTGGCTTTGATGACGGCCTCAAGGCGGCCTCAGAAGCGGCTACAGGCCTTCGTCACTGTCCCTCGGCTTAGGCCCCTAAAGGCACTTGTGATCCTGGCCTTCAGATCATCTTTCGTATTGCAGCTAGATCTGTTGGTGTCTCGTTCCACTGTGCCCCACACAAAGAAGTCGAGGGGGTTGCAGTCAGGCGAGCTGGGAGGCCAGATGTCAGGTGAAGTATTGTCGACGAAGTTCTCTGACAGCCAGGCTTGGGTCTTTCAGCTAGTATGGCAGGGCGCTGAGTCTTGCTGCCACACGTACGGACTACCTGCAGCTACCTGGTCGATCCAGGGCTTTACTACCTCGCTCAGAACGCGGATGTAGCCATCGGTGTTCAGCTTGAGGCCCTTAGGGAAGAAGTGAGGTGGCATGACGTCATCTTGACTGCTGACGACACCTAAGACCAATGTTGTCGCTGGAAACTTTGTCTGCATGACTCTGGGCACATCTTTGGATGAGACAGCGAGCCACCTGTTGTTCTGGGAGTTGATCTCCTGGTCTTGGCAGAAGTTTTTCTCGTCAGAGAAAAACCACAGCATGTCTGGCTCCAGTGGGTGTTTCAACTTGTTGATCAGCTTCTTTGCGTGCTTCAGTCGCTTTTCTTGCATCGCCTTTGACAGAAATTGTCCTTTCCTCATCTTGTATGAAACGTAGCGAATGTCTTCATGTACCACCAGCTTAATGAGCTTTTCATCCACACCTTTCTCCCTTGCAATGGCACGCATCGACTTGCTAGGTTCATTCATCATCATCATTTAACGTCTATCTTCCACGCTTGCATGGGTTTGGACGGGAGTTTTCCCACTTGAGGCAAGATTGGTTGTGCTGCTTGCCTCAAGTGGGAAAACTCCCGTCCAAACCCATGCAAGCGTGGAAGATGTTGATGATATCCTGAACTTCAGCGAAGAACTCGGGCGTTCTGAAGGCGTCAGATCGTCGATCATGTGTTTTCCTCTCTGATGTTGCTTCGTAGTCGAATCCTGAATCTTCCAATTCATTTCTGACCTTTTCCACCATTCTCCTGCTTACGCTGAGAAAGTCTGAAATTTCCTTATTTGTCCTCCCGGCGCAGATTCCAAGAAGAACTCTGTGTCTCTTCCACAAACTTGGAGGTTCAAAATTATTCATAATCAATTATTCTGAAAATAAATAATGGAAATATAGTCACTGTTTTTATGAAGACAAGAGTGACAACGGAAGTAAAAAAATTTGCATAA
The DNA here is from genome assembly GCA_964016885.1 of Eledone cirrhosa. Lineage (NCBI taxonomy): Eukaryota > Metazoa > Mollusca > Cephalopoda > Octopoda > Eledonidae > Eledone > Eledone cirrhosa. The sequence goes on along the minus strand of OZ024742.1, from coordinate 337,181,315 downwards.
AATTAGCAGTTGAAAATTGCGAACAAATATCGTCCACACTCTGTATATACATATAAATATATACATATAAATATATACATATAAATATATACATATATATATAATATAAAACGAAAAATCAATGATGCATCTGAACTCAATTTATTGTGTGTAACAATTGTTTTGCCAGCGGACAGCTCAAGACGCGATCATTGTGTGGATCTGTCTTATTCTGGACCAGCAGGTTCGACGGACATGTCTAATGATTTCGGAGCATATTCTCTCACTGGAGTATCTGACTCTATGGGCCAGTGCTGTCAAAAACTTCATCTTCACCACGTGTCCAGTGATTGGCCACTGGTTGTCTACATCATCATAAATTCTGACCACAGGTATAATTCCGCTGTCCCATTTCTGCTACACTTCAATGAGTTTTTTTTTTTAAACACTTTAGTCTTTATTGTGTTGTATCAGATGAAAGAATGGTATTTAACTAATGTATTGGTACGCAATGGGGCCCACCCACAGCCCCGGCGGACAGCAAGGGAGACGTGCTGGAAAAGCCACTCCAACTCGCGGGGCTCACACCTGCGGCTGGCCAGCTCAGCGCCTATGGTGGTGAGTAAGGAGGTAGCCCTGGGGCCAAGGACACCAGAAGTCTCCACTGCCAGGGGAACAACCGCAAACCTGTCGGAGAGCGACCGGTATTTGAGGAGTTTGGCCACCTCATCCCGACGTGCAGCAGAACCTGGGTCAGTCGCAGACTGCACCAGGTTGCGGCTGCAGAATGTGTCGGTGCAAGTGGCATCCCAGACGAGGGATTTGCCACCGTGGAACGGGAAGATGGTCATGCCATCTGGCCTTTTGCCGTCCCCTCGATCCAGACCCACCGGTTCGAGCTGGGAAGGGAAGCCTGCAGCGTCCAAGCCATGCTTAATGACCTCGTTGAGGACAGCATGGCGTGGAATGCGGCCGGCACTGTGGTGACAGGAAAGCGGGTGGAGGCCGAAAGAGTCCACGGTGGAACCGCAGCGACATTAGTGTAGCTGGCAGATCCGGAGGCCGAGCCTCAGGGAAACGTTGATTCGCAGGCTATGGTTGTCTAGCTGCGTACCAGTGGAGAAGGAGGGCAGGGCATGGAGCCAGGCACCACTGTGGAGGTTTGGGGGCCGCACGAAAACAAGCAAGGCGGTGCTATCGAGCTGGCGCGTGAGCCTGTCTGAGACCAGGCTGCACTGGATGGCATCCCAAGTGCGTTAGGGGGACTTGACGTCAACAGGGGAAGAAGGAGGAGGGACGTTTACTGGGCTAAGTCCCAGCCGGTCCCACGTCTCACAGGCGGCCTCACGTTCTCTGAACAGAGGGTTCTGTTGTGTTTTGAAGAACCCTGCTGACGAGGACGCGGCACGAGGTTGCCGCCGGCAAAGCTAGTGAGATCGGGGACCGGAGGTCTAGGCTGCCATACCTGACCGGTAAAGTGGCCTGTTGCCACCTTATGTCGTCAATGCTGTGTTTGGTGGTCCACACATCCACGCGCGCACCCACACACACAGACAACCACATAGATACCGACAGTCGTACGCATAGACTTCCACTATACCCACACATTAAGGAGAACATATAAACATATAACCATACGCATACATTCATCCAGAGAGGCACATACATACATAGACACATGCCCACAGGCCTATATACATAAACACGCATACACACACATGCATACGCGTATGTATACATGTACACACATGTACGTAGACAACCCCCCTCCACCTACGCACACACACACACATACCCATATATACACGCACAGATACACACTCGCTCGCAAACACGCATATATATATATATATATATATATACACACACACAAACAAGCCCTTTCCCTACAGGGGTGCTTGTACGCACACACACTGGCCTATATACACTCTTACAAATATGCGCATATTCCCATACACACCCACGCACGCATAAAAAAAATTGTATTATATATCTATATATATATATAGATAAATATATATATATATATATACACTTAAACAGAATATACACACAGTCATATAAAGATACACAATGGGACGTACATGAAAGCATGCATCTTGTTATAAACATGTACATAAAAATACATACATACAAACAAGGTTCAATGAATAAATCAAAGAATAAGTTTTACAATAGATTGGAAGCACTCCACAAGAATGGTTTTCCGGAGTTATTAATATTTATTCAAAATATTAACAAAAATAGAATTTCTAGTGATCAAGTATATTTTATTATACATATTTCAGAAGTACTGAGTTAATGTCAACAGTACGTCCTCATCAGATAAAATAAGATGATGCATGACATACCCCGACATAGTAGATGGTTAAGATTCAGTCATGGTAGTGAGTAAGATATGACAAAACTCAATATTTATATACCTTAAGATTGAGGCATGAAAAAACTTACATATAATACAGAGGGTGCGTGTGAGAAAGCTTAAAAATACATAACAGCAATTTACATAACTGTTAGAGATTCAAATAATTTAAATTATTGAAGAAGGAAAGAGAGACAAAGAGGAATAATTATAGGGAGGGATGAATATATATATCTATACATAACTCTACATTTGGGCATAGCTTTGCGAAAGATTCGAGTTTACTCTTTTGGCAAAGCTATGCCCAAATGTATAGTTATGTATAGATATATATAATTCATCCCTCCCTATAATTATTCCTCATTGTCTCTCTTTCCTTGATCAATTCTCTTTTGCTCTCTATACTAGATATATTATCCCCTCATCTGTTTTCTCTCTGTCTTTCTTTTTTTCTTTCCTTCTTCAATAATTTAAATTATTTGAATCTCTAACAGTTATGTAAATTGCTGTTATGTATTTTTAAGCTTTCTTACTCGCACCCTTGTATTATATGTAAGTTTTTTCATGCCTCAATCTTAAGGTATATAAATATTGAGTTTTGTCATATCTTACTCACTACCATGACTGAATCTTAACCATCTACTATGTCAGGGTATGTCATGCATCATCTTATTTTATCTGACGAGCACGTACTGTTGAAGTTAGCTCAGTACCTCTGAAATATGTATAATAAAATATACTTGATCACAAGAAGTTCTATTTTTGTTAATATTTTGAATTAATATATATATATATATACAGGGTGCGGACGATATTTGTTCGCAATTTTCCACTGCTAATTTGATGCAAATTTTTTTTACTTCCGTTGTCACTCTTGTCTTCATAAAAACAGTGACTATATTTCCATTATTTATTTTCAGAATAATTGATTATGAATAATTTTGAAATTCCAAATTTGTGGAAGAGACACAGAGTTCTTCTTGGAATCTGCGCCAGCTGGACAAATAAGACTAAAAGATTAACTCCCAGAACAACAGGTGGCTCGCTGTCTCATCCAAAGATGTGCCCAGAGTCATGCAGACAGTTTCCAGCGACAACATTGGTCTTAGGTGTCGTAGGCAGTCAAGGTGACGTTATGCCACCTCACTTCTTCCCTGAGGGCCTCAAGCTGAACACCGATGGCTACATCCGCGTTCTGAGCGAGGTAATAAAGCGCTGGATCGACCAGGTAGCTACAGATAGGCCATACGTATGGCAGCAAGACTCAGCGCCCTGCCATATCAGCCAAAAGACACAAGCCTGGCTGTCAGAGAAGTTCGTCGACCACACTTCACCTGACATCTGGCCTCCCAGCTCGCCTGACTGCAACCCCCTCGACTTCTTTGTGTGGGACGCAGTGGAACGAGACACCAACAGATCTAGCTGCAATACGAAAGACGATCTGAAGGCCAGGATCACAAGTGCCTTTAGGGGCCTAAGCCGGGGGACAGTGACGAAGGCCTGTAGCCTGTTCCGAGGCCGTCATCAAAGCCAATGGCGGGTTTATCGAGTGAGATTGAAAGAACAAGTCATGAAGACAAACTGACCCAAGTTTGATAAATAAATCTTAAAAAATAAAACTACTGTGTTATTTTTTCCTAGACAGTAATCTTGCGAACAAATATCGTCCGCACCCTGTATATATATATATATATATATATATATATCATCATTATCATCATCATCATCATCGTTTAACGTCCATCTTCCACGCTTGCATGGGTTTGCACGGGAGTTTTCCCACTTGAGGCAAGAGTGGTTGTCTGGCGGGTTTTCTACGGCTGGATGCCCTTCCTAACACCAACCACGTTTACAGTGTGGACTGAGAGGTTTTTACCGTGTTACCTACACAGCCCCATTACAGCGTGGACTGTGTTTTTTTTTGTTGTGACACCTACACGACCTCATTTGTTTCGGACTGGATGTTGTGGTACCAACATAACTTTACATTGAGAGGGGTGGTGTGGATGGGGTGGGGGCAGTGGGACGGGGGTGTATTTTTGTTAGAGGTGCCTACTGACTGTAGTAGGTTTCACTTTGTATTTAGGTAAGGCGAGTCTTCTGTATTACTGTGTAGCGCCAAAGATCTTGGTCCAGTGACATTGTCTTGGAGAGGTGTAAGTGTGTGAGGTCGGAATTTATCAAGTCGTCCCAGGTTTTTCTGGGTCTGCCTACTCCGTGGCTACCTTCTATTTTTATTGCCCTGCACTTTTTTATACACATATATATATATATACGTATATACATATATATAAAATATAAACTATATTAAAAATATTAAAAATATACATATAACGTCACATAGAGATACAGTGTGCTATACATGAAAGGGTGCGCCCAGTTGTATGTGTCTACAGAGATATTGTTACGTTGCGAATATGGATCAATCCACGTATGGAATCTTCACGCAAGGCCACATAATGGGCGTTCATGGTATTACAGTACATAGTACGCGCAGACCGCACAAAGAGAATGCGTGCAGAATATATATAAAAAAATAGGAGGAATGTGAATGCATATGAGATAGTACACAAGATAAGTATGAGATACACACGTGGGTCTGCATACGGAAAATATATTAGGTGTTACAAAAAGGAATTCGTAGAGGGTATGCACTCTCTATTGAAAAGATACACATGCAGGAGGGTGCGTGAACCGGCCATACTGGAGTATGTCACTGTGGTTGAGGTATAGTGTCTTATTGGGGTAAGGCATTTGACCGAATATCCATGGAATCCGGGCCAACCTGTCCCGGCTCAGGTGATGTTCTTGCCTAGAGTGATGTGCAGAGTCGGGTGGGCATCCTGGGTTATTTCAGCTTACCCTGCGGGACATATATAGTCAACAGGGTCTGATCTCTTGACCCGTTTTGCCGCTCTGGTCGGCATGTGCTGCCCGGTGGATTCCATGCGGGGAGTGTGCACCTTCTGTGGTGTCTGCACGTCATGATTATTTCCGATTTCAGGTTGACCGCATCATCCTTCAGTCTGACTATCTCCATGGCCTCGGATAGGCATAGCCTGCACTTTCTATTTCCAGCCGAATATGCACTCGCCTGCTGAACGATACTCCATTTAAGGGCATACGGGGTGCCTTTGTCTTTCACAGTGAAAATTGCAAACTTGACTGTCACCACAGAATATGAACCTGAAGATTGCGAAAGCATGAAAGTACTTGTTCAATTAACTCTTAACATTTAATATTCTACCATACTATTTCATTATAATATCATTATAATTTTAAATAAAACGAGTAAATCATACAAAGTTAGAATTCCTTTTATTAATATAATCTTCTATACACAATCAACACACCCGTGTATGTATATATATATATATATATATATATGTGTGTGTGTATATGTTATGTATGTATATATATATATATATATATATATAACGAGTCAGCAGAAATTCCATTTTATGTCCCAAATACAAACTATGGGTACATAAAAGATGTAGTGGGATCACAGGTAAACTATCTAAGAACGTAGACTTTATATGTAGCCGATGCTCAGGTGCAATAAGTAGCAAGTGTCCACAGGATACTAGCTCCTTTTATTGCCCAGATGGTTCTATAGAAATAGTGGACACTTTCTGGGTGACAAAATCAGCAGTGGTGGAGGGTGTTCTGAAAGTACAGTAGCTAAAGTCAGAACGGGATGGAAAAAGTTCAGAGAGCTTATACCACTAATGGCCACTAAAGGTTTCTCTCTAAAAAGGAAAGACAGATTGTCTGATGCCTGTATACGAACAGCAATGCTACATTGCAGTGAGACATGGGCATTACGTGCAGAGGACCTGCGCAGACTGGAAAAGAACGAAGCATGCAAGCTCCATTGGATGTGTAATAGTAATATACGTGAACGGCAAAGCATAAATGAACTAAGTGAGAAATTAGGAATAAGAGGGATCAGATGCTGTTTACTTGAGAGAAAATTACGTTGGTATGGCCACGTGATGTGCATGAAAGACGACAGCTGTATAAATAAGTGCAGGGCGATCAAAATTGACTGTAGTTAGACCCAGAAAAAACAGGGATGATCTGATAAATTCCGACCTTACACACTTGCACCTCTCCAAGACAATGTCTCTGGACCGAGATCTTTGGCGCTATGCAGTAATACAGAAGACCCGCCTTGCCTATGTACAAAGCGAAACCTACAGTCAGTAGGCACCTCTTAACCAATCCACTACCCCTACCATATCCTCCCACTCTCACCAACACAGCCCTCTCTCTGTAAAGTTGGTACCACAACATCCAGTCGAAATAAATGAGATCGAGATCGTGTAGGTGTCACGATAAAAAAAACACAGTCCACGCTGTAATGTGGCCGTGTAGGTAACAAGGTAAAAATTTCCCAGTTGCACACTGTAAATGTGGTTGGTGTTAGGAAGGGCATCCAGCCGTAGAAAACCTGCCAGATAGTCCTATATGAGCGAGACGGTCACCCGACCAACCTTGCCTCAAGTGGGACAACTCCCGTCTAACCCATGCTAGTGTGGAAAATGCTAGTCCTTCATCACCCAACGAATGTAGTTTAAATTAAGTTTGGTGAATGTGAATGAAGAAACTGAATGTTACTTATTCTGTCCATAAAACAATGCATTATTTACAAATATTTATAATTGTTCTCCTTTCTTGTGTTGTCTTTGGCAGAGGACCTTCGTGAATATGTTACAACCATGGTCTGTGTTGCTGTCAATGGTGATCCTACAATTGGTGTTATTCATAGTCCATTTGATGACCAGACTTGTAAGTTTCCTTGCATTGAGGCTTTTTTTAATACTTCTGATACCAAGCTGCCTGAAACCATTTATCACAATTTTATGTAAAAAAAATTTAGTTAATCATTATTTCAAACATGAAGTGTCTCTGGAGTAACATTACTTGATAGACTGCATAGCTCAGAAAGCAGAGAGTCACTCCAGGTAGAGCCACTACTTCTCCGAATTGAGAGATCACAGCTCCAATACTATGGGCATGTGGTTAGAATGTCTCGGGGGGAAAGAATCACTGGACAGATTTTATAGGCAAAACCAACCGGCAGGAGACCCAGGGGAAGACTCCAAACAAGATGGTTGGATAACATCCATGGGGATTCAGCCAGATCAGCTGGAGATGGTTGCTTCTGACAGGACCCGCTGGAAGGAGTGTTTGAGGATTCTTCCCCCACAACCCTCTCGGGAATAAGTGGGCGAAGAAAATTATTTCAAAAACTTGCTTTAAAAAAATGGATGTTATTTTACTAAATCCTTTAAAATTATTGATTATTTTTTCAAAATTAAAAAATAATCATAGACAGTGTATTACAGTCACTGTATATTAAAGGAATAATTAAATAACTGCCTTTTATTTTTAACTTACATTCTTTTGTTTTCTTTGTTGTTCTCCTAATCTTTCATGTTTCGCTTTTTGTTTTTCAGACTGGGCATGGGTCAGTTATGGACACTCTGACAATTTAAAGCCATTGGAGAAAGTACAGCTGTCCAATGAGAAGCCTACACAAATCATAGTGTCACGCTCTCATGCAGGAAAAGTTGTGGACGTTATCAAAAAAGCGTTTGGTGAGAACACTGTTGTGGTTAAAGCTGGTGGAGCTGGTGAGTTTATTTACAATGTCTACATCAACGTTGGCATCAACATCGTCGTCGTCGTCTCCTCCTCCTTCTTCTTCATTGTTTATACATCTACTTTTCCATGCTGGCATGGGTTGGATAAGTGTCTTTGAGGCAATGTTCTACAGTTGGATACGCTTTTTTTATTTTATTTTATTTTTATATATATATATATCATCATCATCATCATCATCATCACTGTTTTACGTCCATTCTTCCACGCTAGCATGGGTTAGACGGGTTGTCCTGTTGTGGGCAGTGCCTGGTCGGCTGACCTTGTCTTGCTCATACGGGAACTGATTCTGGCTTGATTTCGACAGCTGGATGCCCTTCCTAACACCAACCTCATTTACAGTGAGTGCTGCATGCTTTTTTTTCCGTGGCGCCTACACGTTCACTTTACAGTGTGGGCTGGGTGCTATTGTGCTGTGGCACCTCCACCACCACTTTGCAGTGGGGGTACATTGTCTATATGCTTCAGCTTCGGCGTGTACCCATGGGAAGTCGGGTCTTCTGTATTACTGCGTGACGCCAGAGGTCACGGTCGTGTGTCATCGCCCTTGAGAGGTGCAATTGGGTAAGGTCAGCTTTTATCATCTCATCCCAGGTCATCTTGGGTCTCCCCAATCCACGGCTTCCATCGACTTCTAGTGCTCTGCACCTTTTTATGCAGCTGTCATCCTTCATACGCATCACATGTCCATACCAACGCAACCACCTCTCCTGCACACAGCATTTAATTCCTCTTATGCTCAGTCTATCTCTCAATTCGTTTATGCTTTACCGTTCACATAGATTACTATTACACATCCATCGGAGCATGCAGGCTTCGTTTCTTTCCAATCTACGCAAGTCTTCCACAGACAGCGCCCAGGTCTCACTACCATGTAACATTGCTGTTTGTATACACGCATCATACAGTCTGCCTTTCATTTTGAAGGAAAAGCCTTTTGCAGCTAGCCGTGGCAGTAGCTCCCTGAATTTCTTCCATCCCGTTCTTACTCTAGTTATTGTACTTTCCGAACACCCACCTCCACTGCTAATTCGGTCACTTAGGTAGCAGAAGATGTCTACTGTTTCTACAGAGCCCTCCCACAGTTTGGTGGTGCTTGTTTCCTGTGGCCGTTCGCTGCCTGCTGTCCCAGCGCAGGTGCTACATGTGAAGCCTACAATCTTAGTTAAGCTTCCTGAGATCCCACTACATCTCTTGTGTACCGATTGTTTGCCTTTGGGGCAGAGGATGGAGTTCCTACCTACACCTTTCCTACATACTGAGCAAGGCCGCTTCCCTGAAAGGATCTGGGTTCTGTTTTCTCGTCTACTTACGAAGACCTTAGTCTTTGACAGGTTGACTTTGAGACCCTTTCTTTCTAGTCCCTGCTTCCATGTTAGGAATTTCTTCTCTAGTTCGTCCATAGATTCAGCTATAAGTGCGAGATCATCTGCATACAGGAGTTCCCATGGGCATCCGGTCTTAAACTCCTCCATTATTGCCTGCAAAACTATGATGAACAGGACAGGGCTAAGAACAGAGCCCTGGTGGACACCGACCTGTATGCTAAATTCCTCGCTATACTCATTGCTAACTCTAACTTTGCTGACTGCTCCTCTATACATGGCTTGTACAGCTTTCACAAGCCATTCATCTACTCCTAGTTTTCTAAGAGCCCACTAGATTATAGCACGTGGGACTCTGTCGAAGGCTTTTTCCAGATCGATGAATGCCAGGTAGAGTGACTTACTTTTAGCTAGGTACTTTTCCTGTAACTGCCGCACAAGGAAGAGGGCATCAGTGGTGCCTTCTCCTGACACAAACCCAAATTGCATCTCATCTAGTTTTACCCGGTCCCTAATCAACTGTGCTATAACTCTTTCCGTTACTTTCATGACCTGGTCCATCAGCTTTATATCTCTATAGTTTCCTGGTCCATTAGCTTTATACCTTATATATATATATATATATATGTATATATCCCCACTTGGACTCTAATTATCTTCCTCTCTCCCTCCACTCACCCCTTATGCACTACCACACCCTTGCCATCCCGGGCCTGAATACCCCTCCCAGCCCCTTCTCTTTTTTTTTCTTCTGTTCTTTTATTTATTCCTTTTAATTCTATTTCTATTCATTTTAATTTCTAAGTTTATTTTTATTTCTATTTTTCCCGTCCTTTCATGTTTTTCCTATTAACTCCCCTCCTCACTCTCTCTCGGAGTTCCTCCCTACTTTCCTGATGAAGGACTTATGTCCAAAACGTTGTAACCTCCCCCACTCTCACCAAGCGGGAAGCTAATAACACTATGTACTATTGACTCCTGCATTTGTTTGTTTGTCATTTTGAACTATATATATATATATATATATATCCACACTGTAAATGTGGTTGGTGTTAGGAAGGGCATCCAGCCATAGAAAACCTGCCAGATAGTCCTATATGACCAAGACATGGTCACCCGACCAACCTTGCCTCAAGTGGGACAACTGCCGTCTAACTCATGCTAACGTGGAAGATGGACGTTAAACGAAGATGATGATGATGATATATTATATATATATATATATGACTCTTCAGTTGTGTCAAGGACATGATACCTCTCTGATGTTGGTGACAATAAAACACACCCAGACACACATTCTATAAAAGGGACATCCAACTATAGAAAACTGGTGGGGACTCTTCTATTATGTCAAACACATGACAATTTTCCTAGTCCTAGTAACACAATAAAATATACCCAGTACACTCTGTAGAGTGCTGGAACATCTGAGAGACCATCTGAGAGAAGTGGTTCTGATTAAGTCCTGACTTGTTCTGTGATAACCTATCCAACCCTTGCTAGCAGAAAAGATGGACATTAACTGATATGATGATATTTATGGCGAATTTCTGATTTCTGTCTAGTGGTTGGTGATAGGAAGAGCATCCAGTTACAGAAAGCTTGTCAAACAAAAGGCCGAGAGGATCCCTCAGTCATTTCAATCACATGACAGCCTCCCTAGTATCGGTGATCTACATGATAAACAGATCCTTGGTTTGTCTGGGAATCAGTAGCCCTGCTTCAGTACTAGCTTGATCTATGTAGACCCGTTCAACCCTTGCTAACAGGGAAAGCTATATAGAGCTGTGAAATCTTCTTGAAATCATATCCTACCATCTTCAAAAGAAGAAAGATAACGTCATCTTAGCTTTGTATGTGTATACAGATCCAAAACTTTTTGTGGGCTTGTAGGGAGACGTAAAGACATACAGCATTTTGGGGGTTTTACAGAGTCTACTGGGTGGATTTCAACATGGCACCAGCAGAATCCTTTACAAAGTATATTGGGTGTTTTTCATCTTGGCACTAGCGCTAACACTTTATTTGGTGTGCTGAGTGCATTTTGTCAAGGCCATAGCACTACCACTTTACAGAATGTACTGGGTGCATTTTATCATGACACAAGCATTAGAGAGGTTATCATGAACTCAAGACTGAAGAAGCCTCTCTATATCGGTGTTAAATGATTGAGAGAACAAGACACACACACACCGGGATGGGACACCAGTTCGTCTGTGATTAAATAACTACCACAAAATATAAAATCAACTGTTCCCTTGTGCTTTTGTTAGAAATCTTTATCAAACTGTGGCTATCATGTTCTAATTAATTTTTTTCTTTTTTCTTTTCAGGTTACAAAGCTTTAAATGTTGTTAAAGGGTTATCAAATTCATACGTACATACGACAGCTATCAAGAAATGGGATATCTGTGCTGGCAATGCCATTTTAAATGCACTCAATGGGAAAATGACCACCCTGAGTGGAGATTATATTGATTACTCAAGCAAAGACAATGTACAAAATGACAAAGGTGTTTTAGCTACAATGCAGTACCATTACTATTACCTGGAACACCTGGAACCACTAACAAAACAACTAGACAAGAAAACCTAGGGTATGGCATGTATGTCTGATAAACAAAATCTGACACCATAAAAGTGAGGTTTATATTTCTTTATAGAAGTAAACCTAGAATATGCCATGTCTGATAAACAAAATCTGATGACATAAAAGTGAGATTTATATTTCCTTTATTTTATTTATTATTTTTTGATTGTGTGTGAGGAAAGGGGAGTAAGGCAGCCTAGGATAGTTCAATAAAAAACGAAAAATGTTTTAATTGGAAGATATTGATCTGAGATAATGATAATTTTTATTTTTCTTCATTTTGTTTTTTTTTTATTAATTTATTGTTGGAAAATATGCCATTGATTTACCAAACATTATGAGAATGTGTGTATGTATGTATGTGTATATATGTATATATTATACATATTATATATGGTTGTGATCTGGTGATCGTAGTAGTCCAAAGGTAATAAAAAAATTCAACGGTAAAAGCACCATATTGTATAATTAAAATTTGTTCATAACCTTACAGCATGGCTATAGTGTTTTAGCAAAGCATATAATCTCCTTTCCCTCCCCCTCCAGTTACACAGTATTAGTTTGTTCTCGGACTACACCATGCTGTGATTGGCCAATCAGAAGCTCGGTGTAGCCACTAGGATATGTAGCATTTCTTTTGCTATCCATTTTGTATATGTGTGATATGTTCTAAAATGTTGTATACTCATTGTTGATTCATTGTATTTCAAGTAAATGTATTTATGTGACTATACATATATATGATTATCATCCATCATCATTTTATATTTGCTATTCCATGCTGGCATGGGTTTGACAGCTGTTCCAGTATGTGTCACTTTTTTGGGGGGTGGGGGGTTGCATGTTTTTATGGTTTGATGCCCTTCTTGTGGCCAACCACTAGACACAACTGGCCAGATACATTTTATTGTGTTATTGGTACTAGAGAGTCTGTTAGGACTTAAGTCTACTATTGGATCAACTATTATTTGGTGTTACTGCTCTCCTCAATGGGTTACCTTTGCTGTAGTTTGCAGAGTCTACATCTCCTTTATTGGGTTTGTTTGGGGTGCCCAGCTTCATAGCCAAGCCAACATTATATGGCTGTGAAGTCTTGTCTTCTCTTCATGTGTGTTTTTATTATATAATACATCCATAAAATGTCAAATAATGATAAACCTGCAATGCTATTTACATTTTTCAGAGATTAGTATTCCTAATGGAATAGACAAATAGTTTCTCTTGTCAAAGAAATATTTTGAGTGTCGAGTGGAGTGCTTTTATTATATAAATCAAGAAATTAACTTGTTACTGTATTTTTGCATTAAGGGGGAACACACATCTTTTTGTTTAAATCTCTAAATAAACTTTCCCTTCACTTCATATATAAATACAACACACAACAATAAGCATTTTAAAGCCATTTTTCCTGCTAAAGCAGAGGTTACCCATGCGGGGCCTATGATAGACTTTATACTCATCATGGGATCCTTTTTAAGATGTTTTAGTTCCCTCTTATGACATGCAGGAATACAGTGTATCTATTCCAAACAAGATGCATACATGCTTATACATATTTATATATATATGCATGTATGTAAAAGGTAAACAGAAATAACAACACTATCGGTACAGTATATGGAAGGGATATATTATGTTAATGCTTGATATAGCAGGATGAGGGTCTTAACGTTTCGGACACTAGTCCTTCATCAGAAGAAAGAATGAGAAATAAGATAGATTGAGGGAACGGGCAGGATGGGATTGGAAAAAATGTCTTTAGATAAAAATAACAGGTCCATTCATGTTGACATCTCTTGCACATGCCCACATGTATGTATGCTGACACCCACCTCCTTTTAATGATTAGTTTTATACAAGCCATTGAGTATTCGTGTGGATGCTCAACCTGCTTGAATTAGCAGTCAAAACTCTCAAATTACACCCCACCATTTTAAGAAAGAAAGAGCACATTGGAAATCCTTTGATAATTAGGATGCTAGCTTAGGGCTAAACAAGAACTTAGAATTCTTAGAAATTGCTACATTCTCTAGTAATTCAGTATACAACTTGAACATAAGTAAACCATTTCATTGAATATTTGTGCATGAAAAATAAGAATTCTTATCCCAGAATAATACAGTGGACTCTATATCTTGCACAGTTGGAAAATATTTAAAAACTATTTTTTAAAGCTGTAAAACCTTTAACCATCCTGTTCCACATGAAACTGCATCAGCTATTGTAAGTGAGATAAGTCTTCTAAGTTTTTCTGCTATCATTCTTTTCCTGAGTTTTCTCCACATCCACAGAATCTGACATTGTGCCTCCTCCAAAACAATCACATATATAGGTACTTTTATATAAGGGTCTTGAAAAGATGTGGGTTTTTTTTGTGTTTTTTTTTTAATAACTTGGGGGTTTCAGGATCCAATTGATTATGTAAGAAGTGAGCCCACTGTAATTAATTCATTTGTGTATTTATGTCTATTGTTGACAAAAGACATAACACAATTACATAACTGTTCTATGTTTGGATTTTACAAACATATTTAGTACAGTGTCTCAGCACAGCCAGTTAAGAAATTGTAATAAATATGTATGTGTGGCTGTGTGGTTAAAGAGTTCACTTTGCACCCATGTGGTTTCAGGCACACACACACTGCATAGATCCTTGGGTGTCTACTATAGCCTTGTGATAACCAATGCCTTTTGAGTGAAATTTCATACACAGAAACTCTGTGGAAGCCTGTCATATATCATAATCATCATCATCATTTAACAGCCGCGTGTGTATGTCTTTGTGTTTATTCCTTGTAACATAGCAGTTTGACAAAAGGAGATCGATAAAGTACTAGACTTGAAATAATAAGTAATGGGATCAACATCATTGACTAAATTCCTTTAACCCTTTAGTTACCAACCTGGCCAAAACCGGCTCTGACTCTATGAAATAAAACTATCCTATTTTAAAGGTTTCTACTTTAAATTAAAATCTTCCAACATAATTTTATATAAAAACCTTACATTAAGTTACTATCTTAGTAATGAAATAATTAATAATTTTTGTAAATCCCTCAGAATTATTCATTAATTAATTAAAATAGAATGTATTTCATTAGAAATGCAGTCATGAAACGTTTAATATAGTACCCTAGCATGACTGCAGTCAATTGACTAAAACAAGTAAAAGAATAAAAGAATGTATGTTTCTCTTAGAATTTTGTTTTGTCTTTTGTTCTTTTTTTTCTTTACTTTAAATATTTTTAGTTATAAATCCACAAAAGATATATATATATATATATATATATATATATATATAATTTTTTCTTTCTTTTTGTCTTCTGTAGCGTAAATGTATTAAATAGGAGAGGGTCGTGGCCCCGATACAGTCGTCAATATAACGACCATACAGTTCGGGGGATTGGGACCAGTGTATTTGGCAAAGATTTGGGCCTCAACATGGCCAATGAAAAGGTTGGCATAGTTAGGGCCCATTCAGGTGCCTATGGCTACCCCAGCGACCTATTAAATCTAGCCAAAGCTTGGTAATGTCTATTAATAAGTTCTCCATAGAAAAATTACCTTTCTCACAATCATGTAGTCTTTTGTTGTAAAGTATATGTTTGATATTGGTTCTAAAATTGACTGATTAGCTCTTTGTGAAAAAATAATTGTTTTAATATTAAAAAGGAATAAAATAAAGAAAAAAAATGTTTTTTCTATGAAAAATATACATAATACTTACAAATATATTTCTTCCCTAACAATGTGTTTGTCTGTAGTATTTTGGAAATAAGTTATTTCAGTAGCTAAAATGTTAAGTATTAGCTTGGAGGAAGACTTCTAGAGATTCAATGTATTAACTCTTGTAATTATTTGGCTGAAAATGTCTAAAAACGGGTTTGTTTTTTTTAAATCTGGTGGGTAGATTATGAAAAATTGCAGTATTTGAATAAAGACTTAATTTTTAATGAGATGCAGTCATAGTGGTGTTTTGTATTTTTCAAGAATGTCTTGCTAATGTGGTTTCATGTGAAACAGGATATTAAGAGTTAATCATTCTATTGGGGCAGTAAAACTGGAGGGTGAATATAAGAACAAAAAAAAAACAGCTGAAAAAACAATTATATATATATAAACTTGACTTAAATCTTGATAATGGCTTCCAAAAAAAACTCAAGCTAAAGCAACTATTTAAAATGATGAGTGATTCATGCAAAATTAGGCGTCAAATTGGCAAAGTTATTACATCGAATTAAAGGCCTCAATATGTGTTCTGGCTCTCTGCACTTTGAATTCAAACCCCACCAAAGTCAACTTTGTCTTTCATCTTTTGTCATCGATAAATAGGATAACAGTCCAGTGGCAGTAGATTGACAGAATTGTTAGAATTGGGGGAGATGCTTTAAAGCATCTGTTCCAGTTCTGAGTTCAAATCCCGCCTCCCGTCACCAGAAAAGTTGTAATGATTCTGCCTGGAATTGTGACCAGCAGACAGTATCAACAATCAAAAGAACCAATAGAAATACAGCTTGCTTAGTATCATCTGATGATTGGTTCCTTTACTTTAATGCAGAAAATAATGTAAACAGGAATGTATGGTAGAAAGAAATATTAGGCTGATAAGATATGTTGAAACATCATCAGTACTAGAATACCAGGTTGGTGGGTTCAAAGGTTATATCAATGTACATTCATTAATATATATTAGCAAAATTTATATTTCATAGTCTTTCCAATATTTTTTTTTTTTCATTTCATAAATATTTTGGTTCACTCCTGTAAGATTTTTGTTTTTTTTAATGTATTATTTTAACATTTACAATACAACAAACCATTTGTCATATGAATTGATAACACCAATTTTTTTTGCTTCTTTTCGTTTGTCCATTTAATTGCATTTGAGGTCTCTATGGTGTGTGCATCTGACTATTGTTTATATAAAGCATTGTGAGATATGTGGTTATGGTTGTTTTGAGAAGTCAGCACAATACAAATTAGAAATATAAGAGTGAAAACTAGAGTAAATGTAAATTTAAAAAAACAAAAACAATTTATACTTTCAAATTATATTGATATTTCGTGGTTAAGATCCCTTTTTAAAGGTGATGAGGGGTACGTTAATGCTATGAGGTAAAAAGAAATATATGATAAAAGTGTAAACTGTCTTGTTTTCCTTGCTTTACTTTAGTTTTCATGCTTGTATTTGTAACTTACATTGTACTGACTTTCCCCAAACCATAACATTTTAACCCTTTATTCTAAGCTGTTCCCCTTTCTAGTCGAGTTGTTAAATCTTACAGTGGGGTCATGCTGTTGTCATTTTGGGGTTAATTCTTTACAAACTGGACTTTTTTTTTTCCTGGGTATTGTTTAAAAAAAGAATTGTTTCATTACAAATTTTTCTGATTAAATTCTGTTGTTTTTTCCAATGTAAATAAAGTGATTAGATTAACGAAGAAGAAAATGTTGTTTGTGTTGTTTAATTCATCCTAATATATATGAGAGTGGGCTGAACAATTCAAAGGCTGGCTATGAAGGAGTGATGCTAGAACTGTGAAATCTTGCATGCATTAATTTCAACAATTATTACCGTACATACTCGCGTATAGGTCGCACTTTTTTAACGATAAATAAGTATAATTTTTGGGGTGCGACCTATCCGATCGACATCAGACTGACCAATGATTTTTCATAGACTTAATCAACGATGGTTATTTATAAAAATAACTTTGTTAATATTTTTTATTATTTAACATAATAATTTCATATCTACCTTCTTATACATATATTTCTTGATTTTAAATTTTTTACTAAAACTTCATAGTGTTTACGTTTTTTTCCATCTGACCGAACCATCCGTCATTAAAATCCATAGAAATGCATACCCGGTATTTAAAATGTGATTTCATTGTCTTAGCATTGCTATGAACACATATTGTGATGTATTTACTTTAACAGGAAACAGATTATTGCACATGACATTTCTTTTCAAAATTGGCAAGTGAGAAAAGTTGATAGTTGAAATTTTTTTTATAATTCACTGAGAAATATGAATTCCGGTAAGAGAAAAAGTTATCAAACAATGACCTAGATGTTGACTTCCATCAATTCTAGCAGTTTTCCGAACAGGTGAATTAATTAAAAATGCAGATATAATCAGTACAAGGTTTTAGTCTTTCTCTACATTCCAGGCAAATATTTTCATTGAAAAAAATGTATAAAACCTTTTCACCAGTCAAAATAATATTTGCAATGAACTCTTACACAACGTACGGTGTAAATTTACGTAACAAAGTGTTCCCAATATATAAGTTCATTAACAGGT